>JARQOC010000003.1:12392385-12395948 GCA_033576535.1 Allobates femoralis
AGAAGCTGCAGATGGTATAAAGCACCATCCCTCACTAAGTCCCTCAAACGCTACTAAACCTAATAATAATGCCAGGCATACTGCAAGTTCCTGACTCTGACCTGTGCTTGTCCCAGTTTGCTTACAGAACATCTAACATCCTATCTCTGAACTGCGTTCTGGTGGGACCTTTAATTCAGGCATGGGGCAGTAACACTGAATTCGTACCTCTCTTGCGGGTTGCTCTGGTTCTGGTTGGTGAAGCACCCTCACCAACTGGGGTGTTGAGGAAGATCACGTCCTCCATAGCAGGCATATATTTGGGTGGATCCACAATGTCTCCAAACTGCGGACTGCAAACTCATGGTAGCAAAGTGTGGATGCGTTGTATTCCAAAATGGTGCCGGCATCTGCAGTGAAGAGTGTTTCCTTTGCCTAGGGGCCCACCTCTTCCAATGCCAGGACTCAATTGTTTAAAAGATATTATTGCTTGCCCAATCTTGTTGCCTAGCTCCTCATTAATCCCTCCATGGGGTGGGCTGCAGAAGGCACCTGACTTAAAAATTCCATTCCCCATGCCACAGGTATCACCTGAACTTACAGTTGGGAGGAGTGATTATTGAAGCCTAACATATTTGGAGGAGAAATAACAAAAAGAAAATAGTTTATTTTCAGCTCCCCACCAATTCATCTGGAATTTTGAATTAGGCTATTGGCCAGCAAGTGGCCGATATTAATGGTGCATATAACATACTTGTGCACATGACAAAAATCTAAGCACATGTAAGTGTGGCACCCCAGGGTCAATGTGCCACAGTGTCATCACTGCCCCGGGTAGTGGTGTCACCAGAGAGCAACAAAGGATATTCTCATCAGGCAACAGGCACACGCAACACCAACACCTACAGGCCAGAAGGGGGAGTCCAAACCTGCGTTCAGGTTGAGCTCCCCTATATATTTTGGTCTAGGAAGGAGGAAGTTAGTTCAGTTCCTGGGAGGACTGAGAACAGTGCAGTGCGGAGCAGCACTCTGAAGACATCCTGGTGGACTGGAAGCTGCTTAGCTCGTCCCAGGCCTAAGGCTGGGGTCTGAGGAAAGGAGAGGAAGAAACACACCGGGTGGCTGAGCAGCATCATGCCTTCCCCAGAGAACAAGCGCATAGAACATACACTGGAGTCCGAGACTGTGCAGGGTTACACATCCTAGCAGTCAACAGCGGAAAGTGGAGGACTCCAGATTCTCCAGCTTCTTTGTACCAGAAACACAGCAACGCATAGACTTCAACAATATTGACACCCAACTTCAGGGTAGGGATAGTGAAGGACTTGAGTTGCCTGTTATACTGGTACCCTGCAGGATGAGACAGGGCCGGCAGCCTAGCTTAAGCAAATGCAGGAGCCAAATCTCAAGCGCAGTGTGGCACCCCTGCAGGGGATTGCCACAGGATCCACTGATGCAAGATAGGATTTACACTTTGGTACACACAGCACACAACACCTTCCACCCCAGACTTGAAGGGGGAGCTCTACTGGCTGCCTTAAGTCAGATCCCCTTAGAAGATCCAGGCCTGAGGGGAGGAGTTAGTTAGTTCCAGTTAGACAGTGAAGGAAGAAGGAGTGAGGAGCTGGTCGCTGGAGAGATCCAGGACCAGGGACCACTAACTGCTGTGTCACACCCTAGGAAAAGGGTCGGAGGCAAGTGGAGAAAGCAGGGAACCAAGAAAGGGAACCGGTTACTACAGCCCTTTAGTACACCCGGACACCAGAGTCCGAAGCTGCCAGCATTTACTGTTACAGCAAAAGACCGGGAGACTCAGGAGGTGTTCATCCCTGAAAGAGACAAAGTAAGAGACGCTAAACTGACCAAGTATAAGACCAGGGGCCATAGGAGGAACAGGGACCCCACAGAAGGTCCTCATTGCCAGTTTAGGACAAAGCCCAGAGAAGGAGAAGAAGCGGTGGGTTCAGACTCAGGCAGGACTTACCCCCAACTCACAGAGCACAGAGACAGAGGAGGCCTCATAACTTTCTAAGGTGAAAGTCCCAAGTTGCACCGGGGACCTGGTTATTACTCTTGACTGTACCTGTTACCCTTTCACCAGTAAAAGGTACCGAAACAACAATCCCTGTGTGTCTGTGTGCCTGTCTCGCAGAGACGCAACTACTACCCCCCCACTCATCTGTCCCCGCTGCCCTGAGGTAAAGCTCCACCTGTGGGGAGCTGTACCACACTCTGCTGCACCCACCACCACCTCAGCGGCCGGCTGTAGCACTGGTATACCCATTACCAGGTACCATAGGTGGCGTCACATTAACAATCCCCTTATCCCCCACCATTCCCCGCCATTGAGGGTCCAGGGCACGGGACCGGGGTTCGACCAGCCGTGATTCCCCCCATCAAAGCCGCCATTAGCCCCGGTACCCGAGTACCCCCTACCCTGTTGACCGCCTCAGCAGCAAGGGAGTCAAAAAGACCTGGTTGGGTGAGAATAACCGCAAGTTGCTCTCAAGACTCCGTGGACAGCATTTAACATCTGCTCCAGTAAAGGACTGAGAAAACTACAAAACCGTGAGTCTGCCTGTTACTTGCTCCCGTTACCCTGTACATAGACTTACAACACCTGCCCTGGGGACCCTCAGCCCTACCCGAGGAGTACTTACCATCCACGCTGCCCCAAGTCACCGTCCCCAGCAGGAACACAACAGCGGTGGTAATATTAACCACATACCCCAGGTGGCGTCACAACAAAATCCCTTGTATATAACCCCTTTTTGGACTGATCCCAGGCCACGGGACTGGGTCACAACTACCGTGATCCCAGAGAGACAGCACCGGCACTGGGGGTGCATCAGCTCTCCTGCCATCATGAACAGGATTCTGTGCTCGGTGAACCAGGTACTGTGTGCCGTGAATTGTGTGGAATACTTGTTCTTGAACTGTAGCCATTGTAACATGCGCAGCGCGCGGAAAGCAGAGGGGGCATGTTATCGTGGCCATCACCCCCCAAAGAGCGCAAAGTGAGCCCCGGACTGCGCTTTGACAACATCTTTGCGTGCTGTCAGAAACCACAAGGGAGTGTGAGAGACTTTGCTTTAAATTTGCAGGAGGCACTCAGGACACTCAAACAGGCAGAACCCGCCTTGGCACAAGGGGAAGATAAATTGCTGACAGATCAGTTTGTTGAAGGGCTATTATTCCCTCCCCATAGAGGACGACTGCAGATGATGGCCATACAAAATCCAGATTTGAACTTTGTGGAGTTTAAAGAGAGGACAATCCACATACTGCAGGCAGAAGAGCCTCATGATACAGACTCTGCTCAATGTTTAGCTACAGCGCCAAACCCGTCAGCCATAGCAGGGGTTGATGCCAAACCTCAGGAGCCTATCAATAATGAGGCTCTAAACCAAAGGATTGAAGCCCTAACCAAAACTGTAACTGACATGGCCAAAGTTATGCAACAGCTTCGTGGATCCAAGCCTGTGGAGAAGATTGAGCCGGCTACAAGCAGGGAGGATGTCCCATGGATGCGACCCAGGAGATATCCGGCGACCAGAGGACGACCCAACGACTGCTACCACCCG
>JARQOC010000003.1:12396048-12852257 GCA_033576535.1 Allobates femoralis
TAACTCTGGAATGATTTTGTACAGAGATCACTGTGCGACATAACTGACGTGTCAATCTTATTCTGCAGCAATCACAATTTCCTTTATATCAAGTTTAGAACTTTTCTTTTATGGATTATTAATTTTTCACAAGAAAAGCCCTTCTTTAAAAAAAAAAAAAATCCATGTTCATTGGTCATAAATGTTAAGAGCCTTAAAGGGGTTTTGATAATTGTGCAGTTACTCTAGATGTCACTCAGTGTGACTGCAGATGTATCAATCCTCCTGGCATCCGCACCATGCGCTGTTTCTAAACTGGGAACGGATGACAGTTATGCAGTATCCATGTTCCTTGCCAGAGACCCTGAATAGCGGGGGCGGCCTTGCTCAATACAAGTGTGAGGAGCACTAGACGGACGCTTAGACTGGTTGGACACGCCTGCGCCATATATTTGCATTGAGTGAGGCTGCGCCCACTAGTCATTTTTTTGCCCGAGCATGTCCATTCCCGGCTTAGAAACTGGTGAGACCTTGCAGTGCTCAGTGCGGGCACCGGGAGGATTGATGATTCTGCAGTCACATCAAGGGACTGTAGGAATAAAAGTTTTATACTGGAAAACCCCTTTAACCTTTTAATTTTTCTGTATGAGGACCTGTTTTTGTCTTTATCAAGTTCTTAATTAATGTCATTTTGCAATGCATATGAGTTTTTGATCATTTTTTAATTTTTATTACCAAGATGAACAAAAATTACACTTACAGCATCGTTTTTAATATATATATTTAACAGCATTCATGTATAGGATGAAAATTCGCACAATTTCATATTACGCCTTTTTTATGGCGTGGAGGTAAGAAATATGTGATGTTTTTGAGGCGAGTTGAGATTTTATTTTTAGAGAAAAACATTTTTTTTACTATGATAACTGATTCTGAGATTTTATCTTAATTTATTTGACCACTATTAGAAACATTTTCTGTTTTTGTACTTAGTAGTCACTAGAAATGAGCAAACCTTTTGAAGTTTGGTTCAGTCTGCTTACTCTGCTTACTCTCCCACTGGGGTGGAAAGCTCCTTCTAGATCCATGACTTGTTCATATTGATGAAAGGTGGTCTGGACTTTCAGGGGACAGCCAGATGTGCTTATTCGTCAGGACACCACCAGCAGCGCTGGAAACATGTTCTGAGAGAATGCTGACTGCTGGGCATGACAAAACCTCCAAAGCATGACTGGTGAGCTCAGGCCAGTCCGCCATGTTTTAAGCCCAAAATGCAGAAGGGTCTAACCCCCCCTCCCCCCAATGGCATGCAAATTAGTATTGAAGGGTAATGCAGGGTAGATGCTAAAATGTATGGGCTGTTTCCAGGTTACTCCAACAGTCAATCACAGACTCCCACTCTCTGTGACAGCATCTGCGATTGGCTGTTGCACCCCTCATCCATTGACTGACATGATAGCAGTGTAAAAATGCATGTGTTATTAAAAAAAACGTACAGCTTCGCTGTATTTTTGGTTGTTATCACATATAAAGCGGACAACTACAGGCTGACACCCTGAGCTGCCTGGTTTTACCTTCACTGGTAATCAAAATTCAGGGAAGACTATTTTTTTTTTAATTATTTAAATAAATAATGAATCAAACAATAATGCGTGGGCTTTCCCCTGTTTTGATTTTCAGCCAAGGTAAAACCCAGGTAACTGGGGCTGGTATTCTCAGCGTGGGGAGGCCCGTTGTTATTACCCCACCCAGGTTAAAGAATAGCAGCTTGCATCTACCCCAGAATTTGGTAAATTCATTAGAAGCGGCAATTACTGTCAACTAATGACTGACAGCTTGTTATTAAGCCCAGATTGATAATGTTCAGGTCTCTATGAGACCCACCCATTATCAATCCTGTGATGAAATAGTTAAAAAACACATACACAGAGTAAAATCCTTTATTTGAAATAAAACACACAGAACCTCATTCTCCAATTTATTATTACCCCACACAAGCTCAGCACTGCTACATCCAGATTTTGTAGGGGAAGAACAAGCGTTCTCTCCCTGCAGAGTCTGTGAGCACAGTGAGTGCCACGAGCAGCAGTGATGCCATTCACTGAGTCACTCAGGGCTCCCCTTGGCAGTGAACTCACATGATCTGGCTGCCGACAACGAGGTCACTTGAGTTCACTGCTGAGGGGAGCCCAAAGTGACTCAGTGAATGAGGGAACCGCTGGGACACTTCCTCATTGCTATGTTATCCGGTGTCTGGGCCCTCTGTTTCAATAGGAATGTCACCGGTGGCCTGCCCAGACCAGTGGCCCTGGGGGAACAGCCCCTCAAAAGACACGGGGAAATATATTTGCAAGGGATTTAAAGTATTTGTCACGTGACGCCACCTGTAGTACCTGATGATCTGACACCAGTACCGCCACAGTCCTCTGGAGGGCGGTGGTATCGCGGCTAGGATGGAGCAGTTTCCCTACAGGCAAAGCTAGGACCTCCGGGGCAGTGCTGCTCGTTGTCGGAATGGCGTAAACTGCTAAGAAAAGTCAATAATGGCAGGGCAGAGACACGGAGGCGATTTACTCTTCCGGGTCTTTACTTGAAAAAAGACTGATCAAAATGGTGGTACGGCTCACAGTACTCCCGCAGGATAGCTGGCCGGGTAGTCGCAGCAGAATGCAGAATCTGTGGAAGTCTCTGGTGGTACCATCTCAGCTCTAGCCTTTGTCCTGTTCCTTTTCCCTTCTCTCTCTGCCTGCTTAGACAGATAAACACCCTGAGCACGTCTTCGGAGCCGGGATGAGTACGGTCAAAGGATGAACATTCCAGACCGCATTGTCATACCTGCACACTCCGGGTGAACCAGTCAGAACCTTTCTGTCTTGGCTGCTTCTCTCTAACCCTCTCTGGAGCCCCCTTTCTCTCTTGGGTAAGCTCCCGTTCTCCGTCTTTCCTCGGTGTAGACACTCCTGAAGACTCTCCGTTAGTGATGAGCGAGTATGCTCTGCGCTGCTCGGTACTCAGCACGAGTATCACTGTACTCGGGCTACTTATTTAAACCCTTTTAAGGTTTGCAAAAAATTCCCCCCAAAAAGAAATTTTTCCCCAAAAAATTAAATTTTTTAAAAAACCCCCCCCCTTTTTTTTTGTTTCCGGGGGGGGCTTTTAGGGGGGGGGGTTTTCCCGCCCCCCAGGGGGCCCCCCCCCCCCAAAAAATTTTACGGGTAAAGTTTTAAACTTTCCCCCCGGTTTTCCCCCCCCCCGGGGGGGGGCCCCCCTTTTCCCCAAAGCACCCGGGGGCCCCCCCCTTTGGAAAGGGTTTAAAAAACCAAAAAGGAAAAAAGGGGGGAAAAAGGGGGAAATTTTTTTTTAAAAAGGTTAATTTTGGGCCCCAAACATTTTAGTGGGGGGGGGGGGAAAAAATTTTTTAGGGTGGACCACCCCTTCCCCCAAAGGGGGCCCTTTTTTTCCCCTTTCCCGGAATTTAAAAAAACATTTGGGGGGGGAAAAAAAAATTTTGCCATTTCCAGACATTTACCCCAGGAAATTTGTTTCCCCTTTTCCCTAAAGGGGTTTCTCCCTTTTCCCCCCGGGGAAAAAACCCAAAAGAGGGGGGACACCCCCCGCCCGGGGGATTTTTTGGGGAAAAAACCCGGAATGGTTGGGGGCCCCCCCCCTTTTTGGGGGGCTTTGGACCCCCGGGGGAGGGGAAAAAACCCCCTGTTTTTTTGGCTTACCCAATTTTTTTTAAAAGTTTTTTTTTCCCCCAAAAATTTTAACTGGGGGGTTTTGGGGTTTCCCCCTTTTTTTCCCCCATGCTGCCCCGGCCTTGGGGCTTTCGGGCCGGGGGTTTTTTCCCGTTTTTTCCCCCAAAAAATTTTTTTAAACCCCCAGGTTTGGAAAAAACCCCCTTTTTTTTTTCCCTTTAAGGGGGAAAATTTTTTGGTAAATTTAGGAAAAACCCCTTTTTTTTTGGGGAAAAAAAATTTCCCAAAAAAAAAACCCCCCCAAAAAAATTTCCCCAAACCGGGGGGAAAGTTAAAAAGGGTTTAAAAAATTTTGGGCTTTCCAAATTTTTGGGTTTCCACTTTTTTTTTTAAAAGGCTTTTTGGGAAAAAAAAATCTTAAGGGGAAAAAAAACCCTGGGGGGGGGTTTTTATTAATCCCACCCAACCCGACATTTTTCCAAGGGGGGGTTTGGGGGGGGGAAAAAGGGAGCCCTCCCCCAAAAAATTGAAATGCCCCCGCTCCCTTTTTGGGGGCCTTAAAAAAGGGCCCAAAGTGGGGGGGGGGGAAAAAGGGGGATCCAGGTTGGCGGATAGGTATGTGAAAATGGGCCCCAAAACCCCCCATTTTGTTTAAACCGTGAACCCCTTTCCCGCCCCCCCCCCTTTGGAAAGGGAAAAAAGGCCCCCCAAATTTTGCCCCCCCCTTTTTAAGAAGGGGGGGGGGGGTTTTTTTTCCAAGGGGGAATTTTTTAAAAAAATTTGGCAGGTTCCAGGGGGAATTTCCAAAGGGGGCCCCCAAAATTAAAACCTCCCCCAAATCAAAAATCGGGGAAAAAAAAAATTTTATCCCCCGGGGGAAAGCCCCCAAAAGGAGGAAGGGGGGAAGGGGATTTTCCTCCCGGGCCCCCAAACCCGTAGGGCGGGGGCCCCCAGGGCTTTTTGTTTGGCCCCAGGAAAAAGGGGTAAATTTTTCCAAAAATTTACTTCCCGGGGTTTTCCGGCCCCCCAATTGGCCAAGGTGAAAAAGGGCTTTTTTTTGGGGTCGGGGGGGTTGCCCGGGGGGTTTTTCCGGGTTTTCCCCCAGGTTCCCCCCCGGGGAAAACCTTCCCCCCTGAATTAAGGGGTTTTAAAAAAAACCAATTGGGGGGAAATTCCCCCCAAACCAAAAATTCCCCAAATTTTAATTTAATTTGGGGTTTTTGAACCCTTTAGCTTGGGGGGCTTCGGAACCCTTTGGGGGGTTTTCCTTTCCCCCCTTCCTTTTTTTTTCCCCCCCCTTTTAAACATTAAAATAAACCCCCCTTTTTGGGGGGTTTAAAAAGAAATTTTTTTAAAATCTTTTGGGAAAAAACCCCCCCCGGGGGGGGGAAAAAACCTTTTCCCCCCGGGGGGAAAAGTTTTTCCCCTTTCCCGTTTTCCCCCCGGGGGGAAAATTTTTCCATTTTCTGGTTTCCCCCAAAGAAAAATTCCCCCAAATTTGGGACCCCCCCCCGGGACCGGGGCCTCGGGCCCAAATTCCCCCCCCCAAAAAAAAGGGGGCCTAAACCCTTCCCCCCCCCCAAACAACGGGGGTTTTAACCCCCCGGTGTCCGGGGGCCCCCCCCCCCTTTTTCCCCAAGGGGTTCTTTTCCCCCTTTTTAAAGGCCCCCTCCCCCCCTTTTTGCCCCATTTTCCCCCCCCCCCTTTGGTTTTTCCCCCCAAAGGGGGGGGTTTTTTTAACACCCACTTGGGGAAAAGGGGGGGCGGGATGTTTTGCCCCCTTTTTTTGGGGAAAAAAAATTTTTTAAACAAAAACCAGGGAGTAAGGGTTTCCTAGGGGGGGTTAAAAATTTTGGCCCCCCTTTTGGCCCCTGGGGTTTTTTAAAAATAAAAAACTTTTTTCAATGGGGGCCCCCTTTGGGAAAGGGGGGGGGGCCCCCCCCCAAAAAAAATTTTTTTCCCAAATGAAAAGGGGGGGGGGGGTTAAAAATAATTCGGATTGGGTCCCATTTTCTTTTTTCCCCAGGGACAATGGGGGGGGTTTTCCCTTTTTTTTGGCTACTGTGGGGGTTAAAAATCCCCCCCTTTTGTACGGCCCCCTTCCCGTCCTTCAAACATTTGCCAATTTTGGGGTGAGGAAACAAAACCCCAAAATTTTTTAAACCCCCTTTGTCCCCGGGGGGACTTTTTTGGGGGCCCCCCATTTTTGGCCCGGGTCAAAGGGCCCCTAAAACCCCACCCTAGGCAAAAATTACCCCCGCCCAGGGGGAAACCCCCCAAAAAACCCTTTAAAAGGAAAAAAAAAACCCCCTTCCCCAAACCCCTTAAAAACCCGGGAAAATTTTTAAGGGGGGAAGGGTTTTTTTTTTAAATTTTTTTTTTTAAAAATTTTTTTCCCCCTTTTTTTTAAAAGGGCCCCCCCCCCAAACCCCACCTTAACCCCCCCCCTTTGGGTGTTTTTTTTGGGGGGTTTTTTTGAACCCCCTTTCCCAATGTGTGTGGGACTTTAAAAAAGGGGTTTTAGGGCCCTTCCCCCAAACCCCAAAGGAAATATTTAAATTTTTTCCCCCCGGGGGGCCCCCAATTTAAATTTCCCAAATTGGGTTTCCCCATTTTCCCCCAAAAAAAAAAAATTTTTTTAAAAGGGGTTTTTTTTTAAAGGGGGTTACCAAACCCCCCCCTTTTTTCGGGGGTTTTTTGGGGCCCTCTCAGTTTTTCCCAAAAAATTTTTGGGCCCCAAATTTTGTGCCTGAAAGGGAAACAACCCCCCAAATTTTTTTCGGTTTTCACGTTTTCATGGAAAATTTTGGGCCTCAAATTTTTTCCCCCGGGCTTATCCCAAATTTTTGGTTTTAAAGGGGGAAAAAAAAAAAAATGGGGAGCCCCAATTTTTGGTCCCCCTCAAAGGGATCCATACACCCATTGGGGTTTAAACCCAGGGGCATTTGACGGGGTCGGGGAAAAATTTAATTTTGGGGGTTTGAAAGGGGCCCATATCATTCACCACGGGGTTTTCCCCCCTTTCGGGTTGTAGGCGGGGGTTTTTAAAAAAAAATCCCCAATTTTTGGGCTCCTTTTCCCAAAGGGGTAATAAAAAACCCCCCCCCTTTTTGGGCCATCCCGTCGGGCAGGGCATTGTTCCCCCTTTTTTCCCCCAAAAGGGGGATCTAAATAAATTTATTTAAGGCCCTATTGGTCTGTATGCGGGGTTTTGTTAAACCCTTTTTGGGGGCCCCCGGGCCTAACACAAACCCCAGGGGTTTCCCCCCCGATTTGTTGAAGGTTTTTTTTAATTTTTTTTTGGTTCCCTGAAGGGGGCTTTTTTATAAAATTTGGGGTTTTAGGCCCCTTGCCATTTGTTTCATGGGTATTGGAATAATTTTTTGGTCCCTCCAAAATTTCTTAAAATTCAGGTTTCAGGCCTTGGCCTTCATCGGGGAAATGGGCTAAAAAGGGGGCCCCAAACTATCTAAATCCCCCCCTTGGGTTTTTTGGGGGAAAACCTTATCCGGGACAGTACCCCCCCCCAATTTTTTGGGCCTCCAAACTAAAAAAAAACCCCCCCCAAAAGTTTAAATTTTGATTTTTAAGGGAAATGTGGGCCCCCAATTTTTCTGCCCGCCAAAGGGCTCCCCCAAAACACCCCTTGGTTTAAGGTTTTGACTTTATGGGGAAAAATTAGTCCCCAATTTTTGGTGTGAAAATTTATACAAAAACCCCCAGGGGGGTTTCGGCCTTCACGTCTCTTTGGGGACAATTGGATTTTCCCAAAACTCCCTGAAGGGCTAATCAAAAAAATTTCGGTTTGGCCCCTATGATTCGTAGCAGGGCTTGGTGCCCCAAATTTTGGATGCCCTGGTGGGTCACAAACAATTTTAAAATGGGAATTTTTAAAAGGCGGGGTTGTATTTTTCAACATGGGGGTTTGCCAAAGACGAAAACCCTTTTGAACACAAAAAGTCATAAAAGGTTTTTCCTATTTGGTGCTCAAACTTTCCCCCCTAAAAAAATTTTTTTTTCTTTTTTGGGAAGGTTTCTGGTTTTTTTTTGGGGGGGAATTTTTTTTTTTAAAAAAAGTAAAATTTAGGGGGCCCCCCTTTTCCTTCGAGCCTTTTTTTAAAAAGGGGGGTTTTTATTTTAAATTTGGCGGCCATTTATAAAAAAATTTCTAAGGGAAAAATTTGGGCGGACCCGGGCATTAAGGGACTTTTTTTTTCCCAGTTGACAAACCCGGTTTTTGTACCCTCACCCATCTTTTGGCCCCCCCCTTTTCCCAACCCAAAAATTTTAAATCCTTTTTTTTTTTAAATTTCCCCCCCATTGAGGGGGGTTTGTTTTTTTGGGGGTTTTTCCCTCCACCTTATTCTTTCAACATTTTCCAAGTTTTTTTGGTGCGTCCCCATTGGGGGGGCTCTGAAGGGGGCCCCCCCAAACAAAAATGGGGGAAACTTGAAAACCCTCCCCTTTTTTTTTTTCCAAAGGAAATTTTCAAGAGCTCCCTTTTTTTTTTGGGACCCAAAAAATCACCGGCAGGGGGGTTTTTCGGTGGGGTTTTTAAGGCTGGGGGGTTTGGACCAAAAAAACCCCTAATAAAGCCCTTTTTTTCCCCCGGCCAAGAAAATTTTCCATTTTTAACCTTACCTCATCCCAGCCCCCAGCCAAAAGTATCCCCCCCTCCAGAGTTAGGGGGAATGACACACTTTTGCAGGGGGGGGTTTCTTTTCAAAAAGAAAAGGGCTTGCAATTTTTAAAAAAAAAGTTTTTAAAAGGGGGGAATTTTAAAAAAGAGTTCATATGAGGAGTCTTTTTGGCCCATTAAAAAATCTGCTTTTAGGCGAGGTCCCCCGGCCCCAACGTTTTACCCTCCCCCCCTGGTTTTCTCCTTGTTATAATCTTTTTTACTTTTTTCTACCAGGGGCCCCCCATTTTTGGAAAAAAATTGCAAACCAAAACTAAAAAATGGCAAAAAAGGGATGGGGGGCCACCCCCTTCCCCTTTTGAATTTAGGGGGCCCCCGCCCTAACCCCCTTCAATAGTTTTCCACCTCCGGTTTTTTTAGGCCCCTTTTTTGGGGGGGTCTTTTTTTTTAAATTCCCCTTTTTTGTTTTGGGTTTTAGAGGCCCCCTTTTGCTCCCCAAAACCCATTCCTCTTTTCCCCCTTTCGGTGTGATTTCTTTTTACCTTACCTTTGGGAACCCCTCATTTCCCCCCTTGTCCAAGGGGGGTTTTCCCTTCCACTTTTCCCCTTTTAAGGGGGAAAAAACCCCCAAACCAGGGACTTCCCGGCCCATTTGCCTTTAGGGATCCCCCCAAAAATCCTTCCCCTAAAACCCCTGGTCCTTTTCCCCAAAAATTTTGGTTTATTTTGGGAGAACAGTTTTTTGGTTTATTAGTCTGGGCCCCCCTTGGCTTTTAGCCTGAAAAGTGTCCCCTTTCATTCCCCCTAAGCGGGTGTTTTGTGACGGCACGCTTTAAAATTTTTCCTTATTCCCCCCAAAATTTTTTAATCAACAAGGGGGGTAGGCCCCCAATCCACCCCCAATTTTAGAATCCCCCCGGGAATACCCAAAAAACCCGGTGCCAAAGATTGCCCCGTTTTCCCTAAAAATTTGTTAACTTTAAAATTCCCCCGCTCCCCTTATTGGAGGGTCCTTTGGGCCCAGGGGGTGAGCCCCTTTGGGTTAAGTTTTGGGATGGACCCTGGGTTTTCCCACGTAATTTCTGGGGTTTTTAATTTTAAAGACCCTCCAAAATTTAACCCCCCTCCCCCGGGGAAAAACCCTTTTTGTTAATTTCCCCCATTGGGGTTGGTAATCCTAGGGGTTTCGGGGGGTTTGGGGGAAAAAAGATCGTGGGCTTTTCCCCGGGATGAAAAGCCCTTTTTCATGCCACCCAATTTTTTTAAAATGTCCCCTTTCCCCAGGGGGGGGTCGTCCCCCTTTTCCCCTAAGAGAGGTCCCATTGGGTTTTTTCCCCGCCCCCCCTTTTAAGATGGGTTGGTAATGTGAACCAAACGCCAAAAGGGAGGGGGGGTACCCATCCCTTTTACTGCAAAAATTTTTGCCTGAAAACAGGGAAATCCCCCGGTAAATTTTGGGAGGCCCCCGGGGAACCCCTGCCTTATTCCTATTTCCCCAGTTTGAAAGGGTCCCAGGGGAGCCCGGTGGCCTAGGGAAGGGGCAAGGGGAAATTTTTAGGCAAAGGCCCCGGGGTTGCCTTAAATTTTGTTGATTTTAATTTTTAAGGGGGATCCCGCCCCTGCAAAGGGGGTACCAAGTGACAAGGGGGTTAAGGTTTTTTAAACCCTAAAAGGGTTCTTTTTCGTTTTTTTTTCGGTTTTTGGCCCCCCTGGGCTGGGCCATAATTGGGGGGGGTCTCTTTGAAAAGAAATGGGTTTTGACCCCCCCCCTTTTCCCCGAACCCAACTTTCCCCCCCCCGGGGTTAACCACTCTATTGTAACGCAATCTTAAAAAGCAAGGGGGGTTTCCCCCCATTCCTGGCCCATTTTGGGTTTTTATAGGGGGTTATTTACAAATACAATTCCCCCTTTTCCCCCCGGGGAAACCAAAAGGAATTTTCCCCTTGGAAGGGGTTTAAAAATCCAGTCCCCTGCGGGCAGGGGGTTTTTTTAAAAAAGGGGGCACCCGGCCTTGAAGTTAAGGGGTAAGATCCCATAAGAAAAAAATTTGAGGTTTTCCAAAAATTTTAAAGTTAAAGAAAGGTTGAATTTTAAAAATTTGGGGTTGGGAAGCAAACCCGGTTGCAAGTGGGGCCCAAAAGAGTTTTAAAAGGGGCCCCTTTTTGATTTTTAAAAAAATAAATCCTTTCCCATACTGTTTTGCTTTTCCCTGGTTTTTTTTCCCCCACCCCCAGTTTCGTCCCGCCCCTGGAATTTTTTTTCTTGGACTTTAAAAAATTTCACTCCTTCTGGGAGTTTTTCCAAACTTTTTCCCCTTTTTTTCCCCCCTCCGGGGGCCCCGGGAAAAAATTTAAATGGAAAAAAGGGGGTGCCCGGCCTCCAAACCCATCCCCGGGGGGGAAATTTTAAAAAGGGGGAAAAAGGGGAAAAAGGATTTAAAGGGCTGGGGGTTGTTTAAAAAGACCAATCCCCAAAGCAGGTTTAATGGGGTTTGTTGTAAATTTTTTTTGATTCCTTGGAATTTTGGGGTGGGGGGTTTATTTTCCTCCTTAACCTTCCCCTTTTTTCTTCTTTGGTTTTGGAGCCACTTTTCCCCAGGTTTTCCCAATGCGCTATGACATTTAATGTTGACACCTTCTTTAATTTGGATAATTTTCCCCCCGGGGTTTTCTTTAGCGGGACGTTCATGTTTTCCTGCGTGGGGGGAACAGGCCCCAAAAGGAGAAAGTTCTTTGACGGACCTTTTCCTATTCGGTTTTTCCCCCTTTTCCGATTATTTTCCCCAGAAGCCCCCCCCTTTCTGAACTCCTCCGGGGACCCCCCCCAAAACTTCCGGTTTTGCAATTATTGGCAAAAACCCCCTTTTTTTTTCCTGCAAAACCCCGGGCCCTTTAACCTAAAAGGGACCCTCCAACCCAACAAAAAACCCCCCCCCTTTTTAAACCTCCCTTCCCACTCCCCCGCACCAAAGCGGGAAAAAACCCAATTGGGGGGCCCCCCCCATGGGGGATTCTCTCCCAGCCTCCGGGCGGTTAACCTTTTGGGGTTTTCTTAAACCCCCGCATCGGGGGAAATTTTTTCTACATTTAACCGGGCCAAAACGGGCTTAAGGGGGTCCCCACACCTAAGGGTGCCATTCACCCTTTCAAATTTCCCAAACAAAGAAATTGGTACCCGTCCATCACGGTCAACCCCCCGCCCCTTGGCCCCTTTTTCCCGGGCCCCCAAAAACCCTTGCCCCCCCGGCAAAAATATCAAGTTAGCCCCGGCCTTTTTCCCCTTTGGGGGGGCCTTCCCCAAAAAAACCCAAACCCAAGAAAAAACCCCGGGGGCCCCCCCCCCCCCTCCCCTTTAAAACCCGACCAAAAATAAAACCCCCACCCCCCTTTTTCCCCCCCCCCGGGCAATTTTTGGCAAACCCCCCTTTTTGGCCCACTTTTTTAAACCCTTTTTGGGGGTTTTTGCGGTCGGGCCCCGCCCCTAAACGCCTCCCCAAATTCCCCCCCACCCTGCCGGCCCAACCCCCTCTTACCGATCCCAAATTTTTGGGGGGCTAATTTTTCCCCCCCCCCTTCCCACCTTGGGGGAAAACCTTTTTTTTTAAATTTTTCCCACCCCGGGAAACAGGGCCCCCCAAAAACCCAGCCGGGCCACCACCCCCAAACCCAAACCCAAAACCCCCCCCAACCCCCAAAAAAAAACAACCAACCCCCCCGGGGAAAATTTCCCACCCCGGAAACATCCTTCGCGCACCCCCGGGCCTTTCCCCCGGGGCCCCTAAACCCCGGGCCGGGGAGGCCCCCGCGAAAACCCCCAAAAAATCCCCAGCCCGCCCCCCTTTTTTTTCCAACCGAATTAACCAACAAACCCCAAAAAACCGGGGGGTCCCTTAAAGGGGAAAAGTTTCTGTGGGGAAAACGTCGGCCCCGGCCCCTCTTTTGGGCCCTTTCTTTCCCCTCTGTCCGGGGGCCTTTTTCCCTTTCAAAAAACCCCCCTTTTTTTTCTTCTTCCCCCTTTGGTAAAAAAGGTGAAAGGGGTTCCCCAAAGGGTTTTCCCCCCCGTATGGCCCCTTTGAAACTTCCCCCTACATTAGGATCCCTTTTTTAATTTTTAATTTTTTAAAAAATTATTTTTTTTTGGTTAAGTCCTTTTGGCCTTTCTCTTCATATTCCGTTTCCCGTTTTTCCGCACGGTTTATGGGGCAAAATTCCCGGCCCCCCCTTGAAATTTAGGGCCCTTCACCGTTTTTTCCCTCAATCATTCCCGGGCTGGGGCATTAGCGGGCCTTTTAAATACCCCAAAAACTTGCAAAATGCTCACACGTAATGGATGTTTTTTTGGGGGAATTTGTTTAAACAAACCCTTTTTCCTAAATTTTTTTTTTTAAAAAATTTTTTTAAAATTCTTAAAAAAAAAAAAAAAAAAAAATTAAAAAGCGAAAGGTTTTAAATTCGTTTTCCCCCCCCAAAAAAAATTTTTTTAAAAAAAATATAAAAATTAAAAATTTAAAAAAAATTATTTTTAATTTAAAAAAACCCACAATGGATGTGCCCCCTTTCCACCAAAAATTTTTTTTAAAAAAAAAAATATTAAAAAAAATTTTATTACCCATATTTTTTTTGGGAATTTAACCCCCCCTAGGCACTGAACGGGCCCCCCCCTTTTAATTTTTTTTAAAAAAAAAATTTTTAAAAAAAAAAAAACCCCTTTTTGAAGCCCTTGGGGTTTCCCCTTTCCCCTTAACCCCAAATTTTCATTGGGTTCCCCCAATTATGTATTTCCCCCCTTTATCTTTTAGTACAAAAAAAGGGTTTTAAAAAAAAAGGGTTTAATAAAAGGGATTTTTACATTTAAAACCCCAAGGGGGGGGGTTTAATGTATTAAATGTTATGCTTTATTAATTAAGGCAAAAAAATTTTATCTTTAATATGTGTAAACCAAAATGTAATTTTATTTATATCAATTTGGATTTTGGGTTTTCCCCCTTTTTCTTTTACATATGATATTGGAATTAAAGGGTTATAAAGGGTATAGTTTTTTAATACCCATAATTTCCCAAAAACATAAGTATTTAAAGTTAAAAGGGCCATCCCCCCCATACCATTAGCAAATTTGGATTATAATGGTTTTTTTATTAGGGGGGGACAAAATCCAAAAACCCTTAATGAAATTTATTTTATGCTTTTATAAATTTTTTGTTAATACTAAAAATTTTTCAGTTTTCCCCCAAAGTAAAACCCTTTTTGGTAACAAAAATGTAAACCATTTAGTATGTTTTATAAGGGGTTAAAATTTTCCCCCAAATCCTTTGCAATGTAAATTAAAGCTTTGCTTATAAAGTTTTAAAAACAAAACCATGAAGCCATGTAAAATGGCATTTTGCCATTTAAACCATTTTAGCTTGTTTACAAAGTTTTCCCAAAACCCCCAAAATATGCTTTTGGAAATTTTTTGTTTTAATTTAAAAATTTTATTGTTAAGGGAAAACCTTTCCCCCCTTTATGCTTTCCCCAAATGTAAAAATGTTAAAATTCCAGCATTTAAAAATTTTTTTCCCCCTTTTGTTAATTCCCAATAATTAAAAACCCTTTTTCAAAAATGTTTAAGCTTTTAAAATTTTTTAAAGAAATCCAAATTCCCCTAGCATAAACGTGTATTTAAGGAAATCTTTTAATTTGAATTCCCCCCCATTAGTTTAAAAAAGGAAAAAGCTTTTTCCCTTTAGAGCCTTTAAAAAACCATGGCTTTTTCCTTAATCTTCTTTTTTTAAATTTTTCCCCCCTAATATCCCTTTTTTAAAATTTTTTGGGGGGATTAGGTTTTAAAACCCAAATATGGAAAAAATTTTTAAAAAATTTTTTGGATTTTTAATTTTCCTTTTTTCCAATGTATAAATGTTTTGGTTTTAAATAATTTTTTTCCCAAAAAAGGGAAGTTTTAAAAGGGTTTAAAATTTTTAAACTTTTTCCCCATAGGTAAACATTAGCAAAAGGGAGATTAAGAAAAAAAACCCTTTAAAATATATGTTTTAGTTTTTCCCTTTTGCTATGCAGGGCAATTAGGTATTAGTTTCTTTTTTTTCCCCCCCAGGGAAAAAATTTTATTCTTAAGTAAAAATTTAAGGTTTTTTTAAAGATAAAGTATATTTTAGGGTAAAAAGTATGTTTTTAAATTTTTAAATTGCATAGAAAAAACTTTATTTTTATTTTAAAAAAGTAAAAAGGGTTATCATATAAAGAATTACTGTATCGGCTTAAATAGGGGAAGGTAATTTAGGATTTTTGCAAAATTTTAAAATCTTTTTTAAATAAAATAGGACACATTTTTCATTTTAAAAACCCCCAAAAAAAAAATTTATGATTTCAGAACCAGAAAATTGCATAAACCCTCCCCAATATTCCATTTATATTTAAAAAGGGGAAAACAAGGGGCCAAGAATTTTTAAAAGAAGTAGCCCCAACCCGGGACTTTAGGTTTTGAAAGGTGCCCCTTTGTAAATTACCTAGTCCATTTTTTGGGGGTTTTTTTTGGAACCCTTGTTTCTCAGCTTATAAAAAACTTCCAAAAGGGGAATTTTAAATTTTAAATTTTCCCCAAGGGGCCATAAAATTAACTGTCCTGCCCCGGGAAAATTTTTTTAAAATTAATTTTACTGGAAATTTTTTCAAAAATTTTTAAATTTTTTAATTTTAGGTAAAGCTCTTATAACACTGGTTTAGGGGTTTTATTAAAATTAAAACAAGAGGGGGGTTTTTTCCCCAAAATATTCCCGGTTTAAATATTGTTTTTTGGGGGAAACAAGTTTTTTTCCCCTTAGTTCGGGAAAGGAGTTTTTAAAATCTTTGGAAGGGGTTGTTTGGCTTTTGGGGTTTAAAAATTTTTTTTACGGATTTTTTTAAACTATTTAAAAATTTAAAATTGGCAGGGAAATTTATTTCCCCGGGGAAAAAAAAGGGGTGATTTTTTTAAAAAAAAATTTGTTGTGAAGGGGGAAAGGAATTCGGTAAAAAAAAATTTGGGGGCCCCAAGGGGGGGTTTTTCCTTTTTGCTTTTTTTTTCTTTTTATAAGTTCTTTTGTTTTGAATTTTAAAGGAAGATTATTTCTTTTCTTTTTATTTTTTTTTTTAGTAATTTAAAATGATTATCATTCGGGAGATTTTTGTCCTTCTTGTTTTCTTTTGGACCCCGCCCCTTCCGATTGGTTTTTTTCCCCCGTTTAAAATTCCCCTAAGAGGGGGTTTTTTTCCCCGGGATTTTTAAGGTTTCTGTTTTGGATCTGTTGGGTTTTTCATCAGAATTTGGGTTGGTAAATGGGACAAAATTTTGTAAACTGAGAAAGGCGGGTTGTTTGAATTTTCTTTTTCCCGACAAATCCCAGGGGCAAAAAAATTTTTAATTAAAATCCAAAAAGTTTGTGAATTTGTGGCTTTTTTCCCAATCTTATTCCCAAAACCCTTGGACCTCCTTAAAATTTCCTTGATCTTTAAAACGGGAATTAGGTCGGGGGAGGGGGGGGGGGTTTCCGGCTTTTTTTTTTTCCCCAAAAAATTCCTTAAGGGTTAAATTTAAAAAAGGTAACCCCAACTTTTCCACCCCCTTGGGGGAGTTTTTAAATTTATTTCTGATTTTAAAAAAAATTAAAAAATTTTTAAAAAAAGGGTTATGGGGGCCCCTGAAAATTCTCTGATTTTTACAGTTAAATTTCAAAAAAATTTCTAAAATTCTCTAAAGCGAATTTCTCTTTTATTACCCTTTTCACCAAAAACCAAATTGGGTAATTACATTGAAAAATTTTAAAATTTTTTTTCCGTTTTTTTTAGGTTTTTACCCCCAAACCTTTTTTGAAACATTACTTTCCAAAAAGTTTTAAACCCCGTGGTCCCCCCCGCTGCCTTGGGGTTGAAGAAACCCGGGGCCCCTTTCCCCTTTACGGGATTGAAATTAATTTTAGAAAGGGGGTGTGTTTTGGGGGGGGGGTTTCCCGGAAGGAAAAAATAGGCCCAAAAATTTGTCAAAGCCCACAAAACAGAGGGGGACTAAAGGACTTTTCCGGTTTCGGGCAAAAAATGGGGAAATAATAAAACTAAAAAACCCCTTTCCAGGGCCCAAAATTTTGGGGCTGAAGGGAAAAAAAATTTTAACAAAGGGGGGTTACCTCCTAGGCGGACCACGGCTATATTCCCGGAGCCCTAGGGCGGGGGGATCCCCTGGAAAACCCCCCTTTTTGAAGAAAACCCCTGGCTTTTGGGCATCTCGGGCCCCTCCTTAAAAACAAAAAGGGAACCCGGGGGGGGGGGCCCTGGGGCCTTGGGGGGGCCCCCTCCTCCCCACCCACTAAGGAAACCCCCCCCCCCAAAACCAAGGGGGGAAACCCAGACCAGCCTGGGGTGGGCCCTGAACCCCCGTAGCCCCCAAAAGATTCCCAAAAAAATTTTTTGGGTATTTTTTTCTTTTAATTTGTTTTTAAAAAAAAAAACCCCCCCGGGAAATAAAAAAAAAACTTTTCTTTTAAACAAAATAAAAAAAAACCAAAAAAGGTATTCACCCTCTAATATTGGGAAAAACCCTTTTAGCCAAAAAAACGCCATCAACGGTTTCCGGAAACCCTCTGATTTTCTTTGCCCGGAATTTTAAACCCTTTTTTTGGAAAGCCCCAGGTTTTTTAAATTTAAAGGGGTCCCTTTAAAACCCCCCTTTTTGTTTCCCCGGTTTCAGGGAAATTCGGGGACCTTCTCCATTGGGAAGTTCCATGTTTTTAAAAATTTTTTGGTTTTTTGGGCTTTCCGTAAGACCCATGACCTTGGGGGAACCCGGTTTTCGGTTTCCCTTTTTATCCAAACTTTTGGTTTTTCCTTAGATGAAAAAGGATCCCCCAGGCCAAACAAAAAAACCCCCTCAGGGAACCTCGCTTTTTGATGTGGGGGATTGCCTTTAAGCTCTTTTTTTTTGAAAACTTTTGGGATGTTTCCCCCTTTATTTTTTCCCCCAGGGAAATTGTTCAAAAAATTTTGGTTTTCAAATTTTGGAAAAACCCACCTTTTGGGCTTTTTTTGTTGCGGGAAAGGGGGCCCCTGGCGGCCCCCGGCCGGGGGGGTTTTAACTTTTTGGGTTTTTTTGGGGTTCTTTTTCCCCCCAACCAAATTTCTTTTGAATTTTTGTCAAATTTTTTTTTTTCCTCTTTAATGCCACATTTATGGGTTTTCCCTTTTTCTGGGGAAACAAAAAACCCTTTGGGGTCTTTGTAGTTGGTTGTTATGTTTCCTACTTTTTTTTCCGTTCCCTCAGATTTTTGGTTTTTTTTTTTCCCCTCAATTTAAACACGGACACAAAAAAAGGGTTTGGGTAAACTTTTACCATGCAACCTGAAGTGTTTGTTTTGAAACCCTGTTGGTCCCCGGTAATTAAGGTGCGTTAAATTAAAAAAAAAAACTCCATTTTTTTTCAAAACCCAAATTTTGTCCAATTTTTAAGTTTTGGAATATTTGTTTGGCCTTTTTTTTTTTTTTAAAAAAATTTTTTTTTCCCTTTTTTGGGTTTCATTTTTCAGAAAAATAATTAAAATTCACCCAATTAAAAGGGTCGTTTGCCCAAAAAAAATTTTTCAAAGAAAAAAAAACAAAAGAATTTTCCCTTTAAAACAAGATTGTAAAAATTTGGGTGCCCCCCCCTAGGGCTTTGGCAAAAACCCCCCGTAAATCGGGGTAAACAAGGTGGCACCCAGTTCTGTTTTTTTTTTTTCTCACAGACCCGCCTTTCCCCAAAATTTTTTTGGGGGCCCTTTTCCCATTTCTACCCACAAAAAATTTTGTTTTTGGAATTTAAAGGGGCCCGGGTTTTTTTTTTTAAAAATTTTGTTTCTAAAGGAAATTTTAGGAATAGGGGGTTTTTTTTTGGTTTTTTTGAAAACCTTTAAACTGTTTCCAGTTTGCAAAAAAAAAAACCCAAAGAAGTTTTCGGAAAAAACCCCGGTTCACCCCCTGTTAGCAGATGGGGCATATTGCCATTTTCCCAACCAAGGAAAAATGTCATTATCCCAATTCGGTTAAAGGTTTTAAAACAAAACCCTTTTTCCCCCAAAAACTAAACCCCCCGGGTTTTCCACGTGTTGGGAAACATGCCCCTGTGGGGCCTTAAAAAAATTTTTTAAATAGGAAGGGTAACTTTTTATGCCCCTTTGTTTTTAAAAATTTTGGGGGTTAAAACGGAATAGGCAAAGCCCCAAGCCGGAGGTCGGGGGTGCCTTTCCGCTTTTTTTTTTTGGGGAAAAAAAGGAGGCCATTTTTCACCAAAATTTGTGAAGGTTACCTTGGCCGAACTTTTTGGTTGTTGACGCCCCCCATTAAGCCAGAAAAAGGGGGGTTTTTTCCCCCCCCTTTCCCCGTTTTTCCCCTTTTGGGGCCTTCCCCCGGGGAATCACCCCCGGGTTTACGGCCCGGGTTTGGGGGGTGGTGCCCCGGGGTGTGGCCCGGCTCATTTAAAAGGGTTTTTTTGGGGTTTTAAATTTTTTTTGGTATCCCCCCCGGGGTTTAGAAACCCTTTGGGGGGCCAGGTTTGGGTTTGGGGGGAAATGCCCCCAGGTCGGCCCCGGGGTTTGGGGGTTTGGGTGAAAATTTTTAAAGGGAAGGGGGGGGGGTGGGGTTAGGGAAAAGTTTTTTTGGGGGGGGGGTTGAGAAAGGAGAGCAAAAAAAAGCCCCCTTTTATTGGTGTAGGAAATTTTCCTGAGCACTGACGGTAAACCGGGTGCACAGTGACCCCACGGGGTTAACCCCTTTCTTTTTTTATGAAATTGGGGCATTTTTTGACTTCCTCCATCCCCCTTTGTTGTTCCCCTTCCCTGTGGGGTTCCGGACGACCTTTTCGGGCACGCAGCGTCCTGCTGTCCTGGTCCCTTTCCTTGATTTCCTCGGAGCCCGGGTGGGTTTTTCCCCGGGGGTGCCCGGGGTTTCCTGGGGACTTGTAGTTTCCAGGGAACCCCAAATCCGGCTTCCCGGGCCCCCGGAAAAACTCGCGGAGTACCTTTCCCGTTTCTTGTAATCCTCCTTTATCCACTTAGGCTGGGGGTAAAGGTCTTGGGTCCCCTTTGCCATGTGGACCGACCCGCCTCCCCCACCTTCTTCGTGTTCATCCCCTTTTTGGGGAGTTTTTTAGGGGGTTTTTAAGGGAAAAATTTCCCCCCCCTTTCTAAATTTTTTTTTAAAAGGGCCCCCTGTGGAAAAGTTCAAAAAAATTTTTTATCTTGGAAAAGGGGGCCCCCCCCCCCTTTTTTTAAGAATTTTTAATAAAAACCCAAAAAAAATTTTTTTTTTAAAAAAAAAACAAAAAAAAAAATTTTTTTAAAAAAAAAACCCGGAAGGTGTTTTCCCCTTTGGGTTTTGGGTTTTACCGGGCTTTTTGGCCGATGGCCCGGGTCGGCCCTACGCCAAAGGGGGAAAATTCAAAGGGCAAAAAACCCCGGGTTCAATTTTGGGGCCCCGGGGAAAAAGGGAAAAAAGGGTTAAACTATAAAAAATCCCCCGTTTGGCTTTTTTCCCCCCCCCGGCCTTTATTTTTTTTAAATTTTTGAATTTTTCCCTGGGGAAAAATTTTGTTTCCCTTTTTCATTTTTTAATTTTTAACCCCCCTCCAAAAAAAAGGGGGGCCCCTTTTTTTTTTTTTCCCCAATTTTTTTAAAAATGTTTTTTTTGAAAATTTTTTTTTGGGGGTTTTTTTCATTTAAAATTTTCCTCCAAACCCGGGAGGGCCCGGGCCCCAAACCCTTTTTTGGGGGAATTTTCCGAAAACCCCCTCTTAAAAAATTTAAAAATTTTTTTTCCCCCCCCCCCAAGGCCCCGGGGTTTTTAAAACGGAAAACCCCCCCTTTAAAAAAGGGGGGGGTTTCTGAAACCCCTGGAACCCTTAAAACCGAGCCCCCCCCACCCAAACCCCCCCCCGCCCCTTTTTTAAAAAAGGTTTACCTAATTTTTCCCCATTCCTTTTCCCAAGCCCCCCAAAAAAAATTAAAATTTTGCTAAAATTAGAAAAATTTTTCCCCCCCCCTTTCCCCCCCTTTTTTCCGGCCCCCCCAAAACCGGAAGGTACCCCAGACCCCCCCGCCCCCAACCCTTTTTCACATCCCCAAAAGTTTCCCCCCCTTTAACAATTTTCCCCCATACCACCCCTTTTTTTATTTTCCTTTAAAAATTTTTCCCCCCCATTTTTTTATTTTTCCCTTTTTTAAAAAAAACCCCCCCCTCTAAACTTTTAAAACCCCAACTTCCCCCCAAATTTTCCCTTTTTTCCCCAACATCCAAAATTTTTTTTTACTTTCTGTATTCTTTTAAAACCCCACCCCAAAAAAATTTTTTCCCCCATCAACTTTTTTTACTTTTAATTTTTTAACCCCCCCAACTAACCAAATTTTTTTCAAAAAAACCCCCCCGCCCCTTTCCCTTTTACCCCTCCCTTTTTTCCCCAATCCCCGGTCCCCCTTTTGGGGAAAAAAAACCCCCCAAAAAAGAAAGCCCCCCCTACGTTCCCCCGCCCCAGCCCGGGGCCGAGGCCGAAAAAACCCCCCCGGGGGGTTTTTTTCCCCCCTTTTTTTGGGGAAATTTCCTTTTTCCCCCCCGGGGGAAAGGTTTTGCAAATTTTGGGTTTTTTTTTTAATTTAAAAAGGGGAAATTTTCCTTTTTCCTTTGGTTTGGGCTTTTTTAACTGGGGGCTCATTCCCTAAAAATTTTTTTTTTTTTTAAATTTAAAAATTTTTTTTTTTTTTTTTAAAAAAAGGGAATTGGGGGCCCTTTTCCTTTTAGGCCCCCCTTTTTTTTGGGAATATTGGGGTTGGATTTTTGGGGGGTCCGAAATTTGCGCCCAGGGAAAAAGAATTGGGGAGGGGTGCTAAGCTGGGCCCTTAAAAAACGTATTTAAAAAAATTAACCCGGGTTTTTTTTAAAAAACCTTTTTTGGGGTCCAGCCCCAAAATCCCTTTATTTTTGGGGAAAAAACCCGGGAAATTTCCTTTTTAAAAAAAAAAATTTTAAAAATTTTTAAATCTTAAAAAAATTTTTAAAAAAATTTTCCCAAAAAAAAAAAATTTTTTTATGGGGCCCCCCTTTTTTTTTTAAAAAATTTTTAAAAAAAATTTTTAAATAAAAAAAAAATTTAATTTTTAAAAAAAAAAATTTTTAAAAATTTTTTTAGATTTTAAAAAAAATAACCAAATAATTTGGGTTTTTTTTTCTTAAAATTTTATTTTTTTTAAAAAAATTTAAATTTTTTTTAAAATTTTTAAATTTTAATCATAACTCTATTTAAAAAAAAAATTTCAATTATTTTTTCCCCAACTAAAAATTGGGTTAGGGGAAAAAAATTTTTTAAAAATAAATTTTTAAAATTTTTTTAAAAATTTTTTTTTTAAAAATTTTTTTTTAAAAAAAATTTTTTTTTAAAGTATTAAAATAACAAAAAAAATTTTTTTTAAAATTTTTTTTTTTTTTTTTTTATTTTATTTAAATCTTTAAACCCCCCTTTTTTTTTATAATTTTTTTCTTTAAAAATTTTTTAAATTTTCCAATAACCCTTTTTATTTTAAATCTATTTTTTTATAATTTTTAAAACTTTAAAAATTTTTTAAAAAATTTTTAAATTTTTTTAAAAATTATTAAAATTTTTTTAATTTTTTATTTAATTTAAATTTTTTATTTTAATTTTTTTTAAAAAGTTTTTTTTTTTAAAAAAATTTTCCCCTCCCGTTTAAAAAAATTTTTTTAAACTTTTTTCCCCTTTTTTGTTTTTTTTTAATCTATTTAAATTATTAATTTAAAAGATTAATTTTTTTAAAAATTTATTTCTTTTTGGAAATTATCTTTTTTTTATAACTAAAATTTTTTTATTTTAAATTTTTTTCTTTCTAATTTTTATTTTTCTTAATTTAAATTAAATTTTTAACCCCTTTTTTTATCATTTGTTTAAAAAAAAATTTTTCCCTTTTTTTTTTTAAAAATTTTTTTAATTTTGGTTTTAAAAGGGGAATTTCTATAATTTTAAGGCTCAAATTAAATTTTTTTGCAAAAAAAAAAATGCAAAATTTACTTTTTCCCTTAAAATAAAACTTTTCCCTTAAGGCCTTTTTTAAAAAAATTTAAAATTTTTTTTAAAATTTTTTTAAAATTTTTCATTTTTCCATCTAAATTTTTTAATCTCTTTAAAATTTTTTTCTTAAAATATTAATTAAAAAAATTCATTTTTTAAATTATAAATTTTAAAATTATTTCCCTTATTTTTAACAAATGTCTTTAATTTTTTTCCAAACCCAAAAATGGTTTTTAAAAAGCTATTTAAAAATCAAATTATTTTTTTAAATTTCCATTCTTTTCTTTTTCTTTAAATTTTTTTTTTTACCAAAATTAAAAAATTTCTTTATTTTTAACTTTTTTTTATTCTTTTATTTTTTTAAACTATTTTATTTTATTTTTTATTATTTTTAAATTTTTTAATTATTTCCCATTTTTTTATTTTTAAAATTTTTTAATTTATTTGTTTCTTATAATTTTAAAAAAATCTTTATACCCTTTTTTATTATTAATTTTACTTTATTTTATTTCAAATTTTTTAAATTTTAAAAATTTTACTTTTTTCCAAACCATAAGTTATTTTCTTAAAATTTTCCCCTTTTTTTTTTTTTAATTTTTTTTCTTTTTAACCCATTTTTTTAAAACTTTTTAAGAACTTAAATTTTTTTTTCCCCTTTAATTTTTTAACTTTTAAATTAAATTTTTTCTTTTAAAAAATTTAAATTTTTTTAAAAATGCAAATTTTTATTTTAAATTTTAAAAAAAACTTTTTCTTCCCTTTTTTTACCCATTTTTTTAAAAAAAAGTTTTAAATTAATTTTTTACTATTTTAATTTTTTCCCCATCTTTAAACTTTCATTAATAACTTTAAATTTTAAAATTTCAACCCAAATTTTTGGGTAAAAACCCCCCCTTTTTTTTAACATTTTTTCCCCTTTTTTAATTTAACCATTTTTTAATTTTTAATCAATTTTTTTAATTTTTAAAAAAAATAAAAAAATTTTTTTTTTCATTTCTCAACCCCCTTTATTTTTAAAAAAAATTTCAAATTTTTTACCAACTTTAAAAACCCCCAAAATCCCCCTTTTTAGGGGAAAAAAACCTTTAAAAACCCAAAAAACAAATATTTAAAAAAAAAAATTTTCCAACTTGGCCCCTTCTTTTTTTTTTTTTTTTTTCCCCACCCCCTTTTTTTATTTTTCCCCCCCCCCCTTTCTCCTTCCTTTTTTCCCCCCCCTTCCCCCCCCCCTTTTTTACCCCCCCCTTTTTTTTTAAACCCCTTTCCCCCCCCCCCCAAAATTTTTTTTCCCGGGGTTTTTTTAAACCCCCACAATTTAATGGGGTTTTTTTTTTCGTTAAAGGTTTTTTTCATAAAAGGGGGGTCCCCCTCCTTTTTTTTGGGTTTTTTTGTTTTGGGGGGTTTTTTGGGAATTAATTTTTTTTTTCCGGGCTTTGGGCCGGGGGGAAATTCCCCATTAAAAACAAAATTTCCAACCCCAAATAAA
Source organism: Allobates femoralis (assembly GCA_033576535.1). Taxonomy (NCBI): domain Eukaryota; kingdom Metazoa; phylum Chordata; class Amphibia; order Anura; family Aromobatidae; genus Allobates; species Allobates femoralis. The sequence goes on from JARQOC010000003.1 coordinate 12,419,919, forward strand.
ATTTCCCTTTTTTTTTAAAAAATCAAAGTTTCCCCCCCTTTTCCCTTTTTCAAACCCCAAATCCCTTTTTTTATTTTGGGGGGTTTTTTAAAAGGGAGGAGAAAGGGGGTTTTTTTAGGGGGGTTTAAAATTTCGCCCCCCCCTTTTTTTTTCCCTTTTTAAATTTTTTTTTTTTATCATTTTTTTTTTTGTTTAGGGGGGGAAAAGTTTTGGGGGTTTTATTTTTTTTAAAAATTTTTCCCTTTTTTTTTTAAAATTTTAAATAAAAATTTTCCCAGTTAATCCATTTTTTCCCCCGAACCCAAAGGGAAAATTTGATTAAAAATTCAAAAGGGGGTTTTTTGGGGTTTTTTTCCAGGTTTGGGAAATTTCCCAAAATTTAATTTTTTCAGCCTTTCCGGGTTGTTTAAAAAAGGGAATCCCAAAAAAATTGGTTTTTTTCCCCGTTTTTTGGGGGAAAATTTAAAAATTTCCCCCCCCTTTTTTGGAAAAAAAAAAAAATTTTTCCTTTTTCCCCAACCTTTTTGAGGTTTTCTGTTTAAACTTTCCCCCTTTTTTTTTAAAATTTAAAAAATTTTTTTTTAAGGGGGGCAAATTTTTAGGGGAAAAAAACAAAGGGGAAAAATTTTTGGGGGGTTTTTGGGTTAAATTTTTTTTCAAAAAAAAATTTTTTTTTTATTTTTTAACTTTTATTTTTATTTTTTTTTTTTGGAAAAATTAAAAAATTAAGGGGTTGTCCAAAAAGTGGGGAACCTTTTTTAAAAATTTTCCCTTTTGAATTTTTTTTTCACCCCAATTTTTATTTTCTTCAGGGGGAAAAAAACCCCAAAACCTTTTCCCCCAAAACCCCCCGGGACCTTTGAGGGGAAAAACGGGATTTTTGGGAAAAATTTTTTAAACCCTTTTGGGGGGAAAAAAAACCCCCCGATACCCCCCGGGGGGGTTTTTTTATTTCCCTTTACCTTTAAAAAGGGGGGGGAGGCCTTTAAAAGGAACCCGGTTTTAAAAATTTTTAAAAAATTTTGGGTTTTAAACCCCGGGGGGGTTTATTTTAAAACGGTTTGCCGGGGAAAAGGGGCCTTTGGGCCCGGGGGGGGAAAGGGGGCAAAAACCCTTTTAAAATTTTTTTAAAACCCTTTTTTTAAATACCCGGGGTTCCCCCCAAAAAAATTTGGCCCGGTTTTTAGGGGTTTTTAAGGGCTTGGGGCCCCCCCCCGGGGAACCCAAAGGGGGAATAAAAAAACCCCCCCCTTTTGGAAAAAAAAGGGTCGGGGGGAAAAAACCAGCTTTTTAACTATTTCCCCGGCGGGTTTATTTGGCCCCTTTAAGGGAACCCAAATTTTTTTGGGGAAAAAATTTTAAAATTCGTTTTCCTTTAAAATTTAATTTTTTTTCCCTTTTTGGGTTTAAAGTTTCTTCCCCGCAAAGGGCCCCCCGGGGGGCCCCCCCCTTTCCCCTTTAAAAACCTTTTGGGGGCCCTTTAAAGGTTTAATATCGGGGCAGTTCTGGGCCCCTTTTTTTCCCTTTTTTCACAAAAAAAAATCCCTTTTTTTTGGGGGTAAACCGGGATCATAAAATTTTCCCCCCCTTTGTTCTTTTTGGTTTAAACCCCCGGGGGGGGTTTAGGAAAAAAAAAACCTTTTTAATTTTTTTTAAATTTTCCCCCGGGTTTTTGGAAACAATTGGGATTTGGGGGCCCAAGGGCCGGGCCCCGGGAGGTTCTTTACTGGGCCCCCCCCCCCTTCCCCTTTGTAAAGGGAAAAATTCCCCTTTTTCCCCTTTTTTTAAACTTTTTTTCCCTTTTTTTAAAACTCTAATATTAATTTCCAAAAATTTGAACTTTGGGGGTTTTTTAAAAAGGGAAAATTGGGGGTTTTTTTTTTAACCCCAAACCCCCTTTTCCCCCCTTTTTTTCCCCCCCCAAGGGCGGGTTTCACACCCCTAAAAAACCCCCCCCAAAACCCCCCCGGTTAAAAGGGGGGGCCCCCCCTCCCCGGGGGGGGGCCCCCCCCCGGGGGGATTCCCCCCCAAAAAGGGCCCCCAAAAACCCCCCCCGGGGGGCCCCCCCAAATTCGGGCCCCCCCCCAATTTTTCCCCCCAAAAAGCCCCCCTAGTCATGGGCCCCCCCCCCACCCCCCTTTTGCCCTGCCCCCCCCAACCAAAAAAGGGGGGCCCCCCGGGGGGTTTTTTCCCCCCCCAAAAAGGCAAACCCCTTTCGCCCCTTTTTTTTTTTACCCCTCCCCCCCGTGGGGAACCCCCCCATTTTCCCCCAAAACCGGAAAACCCCCTTTAACCCCAAACCCCTTTTTTAAAAACCCCCCCCTTTTTTAACACCCCAAAGGAAAGCCCCCCCGGTGCCAATTCCCCCCCCAAAAGGCCCCCCCCCCCCTGTGGGGCCCCCCCCCCCTGGGCCCCCCCCCCTTTTAAAACCCCTTTTCCCCCAAAAACCCCAAACCCCCCCCCGCCAATGGGAAACCCGCCCCCTGCCCCAAAAAAACCCCCCCGGGGCCCCCCCCCTTTTGGGGGGGGGGAAAGGGGTTTTCCCCCCCCTGCCCCCCCCCCCGAAAAAAAAAGGGGGAAACCCGAAAACCCCCCCCATCCCCAAACCCCAAAACCCCCAAAAAAGGACCCCCCCCCCAAAAACCGGGAACCCGGGGGGTTTTCATCTTTTACCCGAATTTGGCCCCAAAAACCCTTTAAACCCCGGGGAAATTTAAAAGGGTCCCTTTTTTCCCCCAGTCCCCGGAGGGAAACGTGGGCCCCCCCCCGTTACCCCCAATCCGGCCGGGCAAAACCCAAAAATTTGGGAAATAAGCCCGGTTGGTAAATTTTTTTTTCCCGTTCTTTTGGGGGGCCGAAAAAATTTTTTTTTCCTTTAAAAAAACAAAAAAAAAAAAAAACCCTTTTAAAAAAAAAATTTTTAAAAAAAAAAAAATTTTAAAAATTTTAAGGGGCCCCCGGGGTTTTTGGGATTTGGGCCTAGGCCATTAAAAAAATTTTTTTTTAAAAAAAAAAACCCAAAAAAAATTTTTTAAAAAATAATTCTTGGGTTCCCCCCCTTTTTGAACCCCTTTTTAAAATTTTTTTAAAAAATTTTTTAGGGAAAAAAATTTTTTCAAAAATTTAAGCATTTATCTCCCCCTTTTTAAAAAAAAAACTAAATTATTTTGGTTTTGGATTTAAATTTAACCCGGGGTTTTGCCCCTTTAAAACATTTCCCTTTGCCAAAAATTTTAAAAAAGAAAATTCAATATTTAAAACCCCGGGCCCAAAAAAACCTTTTTAAAATTTTTTCTAAGGGGAAATGGGAAAATACATCAAAAGGGGGGGGAAAAATTTTTAAACTTTGAAATTTTTTTTTTTTTTGTTTTGAATTTTTTTAAATTTGTTTTTGCAGAAAATTTTGGGGGGAAAGATTTTTTTTCAAAGGGGGGGGCCCCTTGACTTTAAAATTTTTTGGGGGGGTTTTTTGATAGATTTCTTTTTTAAAATTTGGGCATAACGGTTTTAACCCCGCCCCTTTGGAAAAAATTTTGGAAATTTTGGTTTTAAAATTTTTTTGTAAAAATTTTTGGGGGATAAAATTTTTTTCTTTGGATTTTGGGGGCCCCCTTGTTTTATAAAAAATTTTAAATTTTTTCTAAAACAAAAAGGTTTTTTTCTTAAAAAATTTTAAAGGGGAAACCCCCCCAAAAGGAAAAAAGGGGGTTCAAAATTTGGGGATAGCCCAAAGGGGGGGGGGCAAAAAAAATTTTTGCAAGAGAAAGGGGAAAAAAAGCAAGGCTTAAAAGGAAAAAAATTTTTAAAAAAATTAAAAATTTTTTTTTTTAAGGAAATTTTTAAAAAAAAAAAAAAAAATTAATTAATTAAAAAATTTGGAAAAATAAAAAAATCTTTAAAAAATTTTTTGGCCCCTTTTTCCCCGTGGTTTTTTTCCCCAAAAAAATTTTTTTAAAAAAATTTTTCAATTTTTAAATTTTTAAATTTAACATGCGCAGCGCGCGGAAAGCAGAGGGGGCATGTTATCGTGGCCATCACCCCAAAGAGCGCAAAGTGAGCCCCGGACTGCGCTTTGACAACATCTTTGCGTGCTGTCAGAAACCACAAGGGAGTGTGAGAGACTTTGCTTTAAATTTGCAGGAGGCACTCAGGACACTCAAACAGGCAGAACCCGCCTTGGCACAAGGGGAAGATAAATTGCTGACAGATCAGTTTGTTGAAGGGCTATTATTCCCTCCCCATAGAGGACGACTGCAGATGATGGCCATACAAAATCCAGATTTGAACTTTGTGGAGTTTAAAGAGAGGACAATCCACATACTGCAGGCAGAAGAGCCTCATGATACAGACTCTGCTCAATGTTTAGCTACAGCGCCAAACCCGTCAGCCATAGCAGGGGTTGATGCCAAACCTCAGGAGCCTATCAATAATGAGGCTCTAAACCAAAGGATTGAAGCCCTAACCAAAACTGTAACTGACATGGCCAAAGTTATGCAACAGCTTCGTGGATCCAAGCCTGTGGAGAAGATTGAGCCGGCTACAAGCAGGGAGGATGTCCCATGGATGCGACCCAGGAGATATCCGGCGACCAGAGGACGACCCAACGACTGCTACCACCCGGATGGACAGTCCATTTGTCGCCACTTCGGAAAAGCGGGCCATTTTGCCAGGGAGTGTGCTTTAAATGAGGATCTCCTGGGGAAGCGGGCCGATCCTCAGGAATGAACTCCCAAGGCCCCTCAAACTGGCAGGACAGGTACATGGGAGGATGTCCAATTATACCTGTTGTGCTGGATGGAATTCCCCTGAATGGTTTACTAGACACTGGCTCGCATATCTCTTCCATACCTTATAACCTTTTTAAGCAGTACTTGGCTGATTCAGACATTACGCGTGGCCTGGATGATGACTTTAATATATGGGCTAGCAATGGTAAATTAGAACCACAAATTGGGTTTAAGGAGATGACCATTAAAATTGGGAGAGTAGAATTAAAAGATCAGGGGATGATAATTGTTAATTTTGATCGGCATGAGCATGATCCAACTATTCTGATAGGAAATAATGTAACAGAAAGTAGTCTTGCAGAAATTATTGTTGTTTTACAGCACATGGCCGATACTGCCAATTCTGGACAACAGCGAATCCTGCAGAAGGAAATAAAGGCTCTGATGATGAGACAGCAGGTGGAATTGTCAGGTGGAGAGATTGGCAGTGCAAGGGTAAGTGACCCAATACCCATTGTGACACCTCCCGAAACTGAGATGATGGCCTGGTGTAGAGCCGCAATAGGCCTTAGGCGGCAAGATTATCAGGCCCTCGTGGAACCAGTGTACTCAGACAGTAGGCCCACTGTACTGATGGCCAGAGGAGTAGTTGAAGTACACAGGGGCAGAGTGCTAATATGCCTTCTTAATTGCGGGGAAGAGGAAGTGACCCTACCAAAGTATGCTACCATGGCTAAATTATACACTGTGGATAACAACACCATCACCACAGTTGAACCATTGAACCCGTCAAGTCAGGCGGATTGCAATAGCTCAGAGGGAAAACTGGAGGATTGGTGCCAGAAATGACATGTGGGTACCAGTTCTACACCCTCCCATCAAAAACATGAAGTGTACCAGGTAGTAAGAGAGTACCAGCAGATCTTCAGCAAACACCCTCTAGACTTTGGGCAGATCAAAGGGGTAGAACACAACATACCCACAGGTAATCATCCACCCATAAAGGAGAGGTATAGACATGTACCACCCACTCACTACCAATGTGCAAAAGACATGCTCAAAGAGATGAAATCTGCAGGGGTAATAAGAGACAGTTGTAGCCCCTGGGCAGCTCTTTTAGTGCTAGTTAAAAAGAAGGATGGGGACCATGAGAATGTCCATAGATTATAGGCAGATCAATCGCATTACACACAAGGATACATACCCATTACCCAGAATAGAAGAGTCACTAGCTGCATTCAAATCTGCTAACTACTTTTCCATCTTAGATCTGACTAGTGGATATTGACAAGTTCCTGTGGCAGAGGCTGACCGTGAGAAGACAGCGTTCACCATGCCAATGGGCCTCTGCGAGTTTACTTGCATGCTGTTTGGATTCTGCAACACACCCGGTACATTCTAGAGACTGATGGAGTGCTGCTTAGGGCACAAGAACTTTGAAACTGTTCTCCTGTACCTGGATGACGTCATAGTCTACTCCAAGATGTACGAAGAGCATCTACAACACCTAGCAGAAGTGTTTGAAGCCTTGTCCAGGTATGGTATGAAAATAAAACCATCTAAATGTCACCTGCTCAAACCAAAGGTATAGTACCTGGGCCATGTCATAAGCTCAGAGGGTGTAGCACCGGATCCCGAGAAGGTTACAGTGATAAGGGATTGGCCAAGACCCACCAGCGTGAAAGAGGTGAGGCAATTCCTGGGACTGGTAGGCTACTACAGAAGGTTTATTAAAGGATTTACAAACCTGGCGGCCCCTCTAGAGAGCATCTTGGTGGGACAGTCTAAGAAGTCTCCGGTCCGGAGTGGAGTAATGAAAAGGAAGAGTCCTTGAAGAAATTGAAGTTATCCCTAACAGGAGAAGAGATCCTGGCATACCCTGATTTTCATCAACCCTTCTTTCTGTACACGGATGCCAGTAACGTGGGACTGAGAGCAATTTGTCTCACGTTCAAGAAGGTAAAGAGAGTCATCACTTTTGCGAACAGGAATCTCCGGCCTACCGAAAGAAACCCGGAGAATTACAGTTCCTTCAAGTTAGAACTACTTGCAGTAGTCTGGGCTGTAACAGAGCATTTCAAACATTATCTGGCCGCTGCAAACTTTACAATATATACGGACAACAACCCGTTAACCTACCTGGACTCAGCAAAACTAGGAGCGCTGCAACAGCAATGGATAGCCCGGCTCTCTAATTATAATTTCACCATCAAATACAGGGCAGGCCAGAAGAATGGGAATGCAGATGCCTTATCCTGGATGCCACACCTAAGAGACGTGGAAGAGGAACCGGAGGAGCTGGAAGAAATAGCCCAAAGGCAACACAGTACAAAGCAGGATCAAAAGGCAACGCTCAACCTCTTATCACATCACAGATGGGCTGATGTACAGGACAGTGACCTGGCTGTTGGACTAGTCAAGGGATTGCTGATGCATGAAGGTGCATACCCTGATCAGAACACTCCAGCTGAAGCTCACCAGCTCTGGAAAGAGAGAGGGAGATTGTTGCTGTATAAACATAATCTATGCAGAAGACACATTAATCCAAAGACTCAAGAGTTGGCCTGGCAGATCGTTGTACCCAAGAAAGATACAAAGATGGTGTTGTATGCCTATCATGACGGTGCAGGGCATTTTGGATGGAAGAGGTTGGAATTGCTCTTGAGAGAAAGATTCTACTGGGTTGGCATGAGAAAATCAATTGAAGAATGGTGTAGAAAATGTGGCCCGTGCAACCTACGGAGAAAGGATCAAGAAAGTCAGAGAGCTCCACTCCAGTGCATATTCACCAAGCAACCCCTAGAATTATTAGCCTAGACCACGTTAAATTAACACCAAGCAAATCTGCCTATGTCTATGCATTGACAATTGTGGACCCGTTTCCTCATGGTGGTGCCAGTGAAAGATCTCACAGCAAGAACTGTAGCTAAAGCATTCCAAACATACTTTTGCAGACCACATGGTCACCCTGAACAGGTCTTGGCAGATCAAGATCCAGCCTTTGAAGCAGAGGTGTTCCAAGAATTCTATAATATGTATGGATATAAGAAGATCCGCACAACACCTTATCATCCTCAAACAAATGGTTTATGTGAGAAGATGACTCACATCATGATTGACCTCTTAAAGATTTTACCAGCATCAGAAAGGAATCAATGGCAAGAGAAGTTTCCCGACTTGGTAGACTTGTATAACCATGTCCCGGTGAGTTTGACCAATTGCACCCCAGCTTATCTCATGAGAGCAAGACCCAGTAAGCTGCCAATTGATTTGGATATGGAAATTTTCAAACATAATGCAGAAGTTCCAGAAACTATTTGGGAAACCCTATGCCAGTTACAGTATCCAGCATGTGTTGAGAAAAGTCTCCAGCAAGTTAGAGAGAATCAAGAGAGAACCTTCAATCAACATGCTTCGGCAGCTCCTTTACAATTTGGTGAACAAGTGCTTAAAAGGAAAAGACGCACCAACAAATTAGATGATCAATGGGAACCAACACCATACACTGTTCTCCCATCAAACTTTGACAATACCCAAATGTGCCTAATTAGTAAAGATGAAGGCAGAACCACATCAGCCGTGTCAAGAGACTGCTTAAAATTGTGTCATGAAACCCTGAAGACGCCAGGTCCCAATAGTTGAACCTGTTGAACCTAAGAAAAAAGAAGATGTGTTCCATACTGTCTTAGGAGACTTTCCAACAACCTGGAAAAATTACCATGGAGTAGTCTTAGTACCAATGCTTGCATTTCATCAAGTGGTAGTGCCTGAACCTGTACTTGAACCCATACCACAAGAAGTCTAAGGAATAGAGGAACCAGAACTGGAAATAGAACCCGTAGAGGAAGCACTGGAAGAACAAATTCCTGAGCCCAGTGAACTTGCCAGTCCTGCTGTCAGATCCCCATCAGAACTAGAAACACCTACAAGGTACATCTCTACTCATAGCATTATGCTCAGTACACCCGGTACACCTGTAGTAAGAAGGTCACTACATAGTGTGGGCGGCACAGTGGCTCAAGTGGTTAGCACTGCAGCTTTGCAGCACTGGGGTCCTGAGGTCCTGGGTTCAATTCCCACCAAGGACAACATCTGCAAGGAGTTTGTATGTTCTCCACATGCTTGCGTGGGTTTCCTCTGGGCACTCCAGTTTCCTCCCACATTGTAAGGAAATACTGATAGGATGTTTAGATTGTGAGCTCCAGGAGAGACAGCATTACCGATGTATGTAAAATGCTATGGAATTAATAGCGCTATATAAATGAATAAATATTATATTATTATTATATTAGTACACAGGCTCAGCTCCCAGCTAGTTATAAAGATTAAAGTGTAATATGTGAATAAAGTAATGTACATATCTTTTAGTGTGAAAAGTGTGAATAGAACCCAGTAAACATAGTGTACAGAAGGGTGGAGGAACTAGATTGACCCCCATGCACGTTACGTTAGGGACAGAAAGTGGCCTGGGGGTGGTAGGAGTGAGACCAGGCCTCCTAAGCCCAGTACTTTCAGAGACTTTCCTGTAAGAACTTTGCATATTCTTGAACTTTTAAATTTAACTATGGACCATAGAATACCACTGGACTAGTTGTGGTAGAGACTGCTTGTAAATATTCACCAGCCCCGGTGGAGAAAGGACTCATCACATGAGAGACTGCTTTTTGAACTCTTTTGAACTATTTTTATATTTGATTGGTTTTTGTAATTTTTATATTTTGTGACTCTGTACATTAAATTGTTGATTAATGTGTTATTTGTTCAAAAGTTGCCCCAGTCCCGGAGTACAGTCTTTCACTAAGGGGGAATATGAAATAAAAAAAATGAGAGGCGCAATCTTGAATAATACCCGGTGGTCTAATGGGGATATATTGCTAGTGGCTGTAATCACCACTCACCTGGACTGGTTGTGCTGTCCGTGCACAACCACGGTGTCAGCGTGTAGCTGCTGATTCCAATTTATCGCTCCAAGCGTCGCCGCTCCCAGCCGCCTCCTTAGGTCACGTGTTCCACCTAGGTCTTCTAACCAGGGATCTCTGACATCAGGGCAGGTTCTTTGATTCTCTAACTAAGCTTCCTCACTACTGTGCAGCTCCAGCCAGATCCCATAAGGGATAATGGTAATGAAAGGCAGTAATTCTGGTATTATTTAGGAGCGCTCAGTAAAGAGAAGCAGATACCAATAATTAAAGTAGACCTGTTTATTCCGGTTTGTCCACTACGCGCATTTCAACAGCGACCTGCTGTCTTCCCCACCTGAGGAAGACAGCAGGTCGCTGTTGAAATGCGCGTAGTGGACAAACCGGAATAAACAGGTCTACTTTAATTATTGGTATCTGCTTCTCTTTACTGAGCGCTCCTAAATAATACCAGAATTACTGCCTTTCACTAAGGGGGAATATGGCACCCCAGGGTCAAAGTTTTTTTTACTTTTCTACTTAATTCCCCCATGGGACATAAACATTTAATATGCTGATCGCTAGTATAACGTATTTTCATGTACAAGCATGGCAATGCATTACACCTGTCAGTGTGACACTGACAGAACAATTGTTAGACCATGTCCTTGGTGTGGCATCCCAGAGTCCGGTTGCCACAACGGCATTGTCTACCTCAGGGGGTGATGTCATGCTTGGAAGCAAGAAGGGGTATTTACACCAGGTAAGCCCACAGCAAGCAACACCTTTCCTGACTCCAGACCAGAAGGGTGAGCTCTACCCTGGATTCAGGGGAGTTTCCCTATAAATTCTGGCCTGGGGGCGGGGTTAGTAAGCTCAGCTCCTAGGAGGGTTGTGAAGACGTCCTGGGGACTGGAGCAGTGTAAGGCTCATCCCAGGTCAGAGACTAGCCATCGTGAAGGACCCATAAGAGAGGGTCTGAGGAAAGAGAGAAGCAGGCCTGGGGAATAGAGCCAGCCGAACTCTTCACCCCAGTGCAGAGAGCCAGCAGCGGACACCGGAGTCCGAGGTTGTGAGGGATTCCAGGCCCAGCAGCCAAAACCAGAGGTGGGGAGATTCCAAGTCTCCTGGTGACAGCACCTGGAGACACAGCAGCACCAGAGAGCTCAGGGCCAGTTGCCAGAGCAGAGGTGCCCACGAAGAGTTCAAGCTGCCTGTCATACAGGTGAAAGACTTAACAGCAGAGAGAGACAGGGTCACAGGTTAGCTACAGGCAGCCAGGACCAGCACAAAGACGCACAGAAGGGAGGCCTCAGAACTCACCAGGTGAGGAGATCCCCAACTTGCTTCCAAGCCACCCGGATTACTAATATCTCCTGTGGATTGTACCCTGGTCTGCACCTGCTACCACCAGTAAAAGTAAAGGAGACTACAACTTTGTCTGTCCATTTTTCTGTGCCCTCAGTCCTGCACCCCAATGTCCTACCATCGCCATAGACTTTACCAGTTGTCCTCGGGAACCGCTCCACCTGTGGGGAGCGATACATCTTAGCTGCAAGCCCATCATCCCCAGAGGTCCCCCACTGTAGCATCGGCCCCAATAGCCGAACACCATGGGTGGCCTTACGACCACCACACCCGAACTTTTAAGTTGATACCCAGGGTCATGGAGTTGGGTCTTGACCCCTGTGACTCCCCAAAAGTACCCAAAGCCCAGTTCTGAGTACCCCACATCCCTTGGGGTGCATCATTGGCATGTTCTAACAAACCAAAATAGCCAGGGAAACTAGAGGTCATTATTTGATCTTGAGTTGTCCTGCCAACATTCAAGACCTTTGATCATGTTAATGGGGTCCTGGTAAGGTGGTAGAGGGAGTACAATCTTTCCCCCAACCTTCTAAATGCAAAAAAGTGCAATCCTGAAGTATTTTTTTTCAGTTTAGTGCTCATGTTAGGGTTAAAATGACCTGGAAATGTGATTCATGATGTACCAGTTCCTGGACTTGGATTAATCGGTCATTCTGTTCTGAAAGAGGCCATTTAAAGAGAACCCGTCACCATGAAAATGCAGTGCAATCTGCAGGCATCATGTTATAGAGCAGGGGGAACTGAGGATATTGATACATTGCTTTATGAGAAAAGATTCGGTATAACTTGTGTTATCATAATTTAAACCCCTGCTCTTTCTGGGATTTTGGGTCCAGGGGGTGGGGCTATCAGTGACTGGCAGCTCTCCTTATATAAGTGTGCATACAGAAACAGCTGCCACTAACTGATAGGACCGCCCACTGGACCCAAAATCCCAGAAAGAGGAGCGGTTTAAATGATAAAATCACAGATTATATCGAATCTTTTCTCACAAAACTATATATCAATCTCCTCTGTTCCCCCTGCTCTATAACATGGGGCCTGCAGATTGCACTGCATTTTTCTGGTGACAGGTTCCCTTTAATGACAGAAGTATTGAAAGTTTAAAACTTGGAAATTTTTCTAAAGTTTCATCAAACTACAAACTTTTGCCTAAAAATCACTGGGATAGGATGAAGGATTCGGATTGTGGGAATTTTATAAACCCCAAATAAAGGCCAGATTAGTTTTTTTAAGTAATTTGATGGAATTGATTAGTGAACATTGCAAAGGTTCATTATTATTATTTGGCAATTTTAATGGCGTTCCAAGTGCATTGCTTGATACTACTAATGCAAACAGAGTGTCTAAGGGCTCGGACACATTCTGCTACTTACATCCGAGTTTGACGGACGACACTCGGAACAGGTTGGAGCAGTGACCCGGAGAGGCCTCTCTCTCTCTGAATGGGAATGACAGCTGCTTGTGTTTCTGTGCAGCATCGCATTCCCTGTCCAGACAGAGAGGCCATTCAGGGTCACTGCTCCAACCTGTTCCGAGTGTCGTCCGTCAAACTAAGTAGCAGAGAGTGTCCAAACCCTTAATCCATGGATTGAGAGAGACTTTTTTGACGTCTTTCGGTGTTTATGTTCTAGTTCCAGGGCATTTACTCACTGTTCCAATACTCACTTTTCTCTTGCTAGGATTGACCTGGTACTTGTTGACGTTCTGGCTTTACAGAAGATTGAGAAGTTTGAGATTTTAACAAAAACATGGTCCGATCATTCCCCTATTCTTTTTGAATTAGTTAATGGACTCCATAGTTTATGGAGAGCTGTATCTTTTATTTTTTTGCATCCAGAGTACAAAGAGGAGTTGTCAGGTTTGATTAGTTCTTATTTTAAAACTAATGATACAGAGGATGTCTCAACCTCTACGCTTTGGCTTGCCCATAAGGCAGTCATTCGTGGTGTCTTGATTGAGATGAACTCGAGAAGTAATAAAAAATGGATTTTAAATCTTGATAATCTCTCGTCCAAAATTAGCTCTTTGGGAAATATACAAGCATCAAACCCTTTTGTTGTTAAACATCGTGAACTTTTGAAAGCTAGACTAGGATTAAGATCACTTTACTTTGTGACAAGATGCTTCAGAGAGCTAAATCCAATTTCTATAATTGTTTGGACAAGCCAAATAAATTATTTGGAGATAAGATTAAAAGATTGGGGGAAGAAAAGAGAAGTCTTCAAAATTAAAAACAGTAGAGGAACATTTGTTAAAAATCCCAAAGATATTTCCAACGAATTTAGATTGTATTATGACAAACTTTACAATTTGAATTCAGATAATTCAATTTCACATCCTACTATTTCATCTACAAATAACTTTTTGGACTCATTACAGTTGCCAAAATTGAGTGAGGATGATCTTTTGTCCCTTATTCTTCCCTTTACCGATTTTGAGGTTTCATCCGCTATTAACTCTTTAAAGAATGGTAAAGCTCCAGGACCTGATGGTTTGTCAAACGAATATTGTAAAGTATTTAACCCCTTATTGACACCTTATATTGCCAAATTAATGAATTCTGCCTCTGTATCCTCTTTGTTACCATCTGAGAAGCAAGAAACTGTTATTACAGTGATTCCTAAAGAAAATAGTGATCCTAACAACGTTGTTAATTATAGACCGATGTCGTTATTGAGCTCCGACACTAAACTTATTTCTAAGGTTATTGCAAATAGACTTTCCAAGATTGTCCATACATTAATTCACTCAGATCAGATGGGTTTTATAACTAATAGAGGGACGTCGGACACTACTAGGAGGGTGCTGAATATCATTTCTTCTGTGGAGAGATTAGGGACCCCAATGCTTGCCATAAATATAGACGCCAAGAAGGCATTTGATAGGGTGCATTGGGGTTTCCTGTTCAGTACTCTCAGTACTCTTCAGAGAGTTTTCTGGACAAAATTATAATTGTATTAAATCCCTATATTCGGCCCCTTCTGCTAGAGTCTTGAGAAATAAATATTTGTCTTCTCCATTTAGACTTTCTAATGGTACTAGACAGGGCTGTCCCCTTTCCCCCATATTCTTTAATTTATTTTTAGAACCCCTGATAGAGAAAATTTGCACTGATGTACTTATTAAGGGAGTGTCGCTTAATGATCGACAGCACAAGACCTCTCTTTTTGCAGACGATCTTCTTGTCTTACTTACCGATCCCCTGAACTCCTTACGAGGACGAACTCTAGCACCACCTATAAGTAGCTCCTCAAAGTCATAGTCGACTTTCTGACAAGCCGTTTAAATATGACTAAGGATGTATGCCAGATCAGAACCCCAAACTACAGGTGCTGCATTTCGGGGTAAGTGCCCCTCATCAGTATAATGTGTGGGATATTCTAATCTGCCTGTATGAGAGGATATAGACGAGGTCTGGGGAACTTGCTATCTACCTTATGGAGAGGAGTTTGCCTGCAGCCATAAGGCGACAGTTAAGTAAGTAAGGAGATTTAAAGCCACAACCCTCCTCTAGGAAATATGCAAATTATCACTTCACAGAGGAAGTGGACGAACTCTAGCGCCACCTATAGGTAGCTCCTCAAAGTCATAGTCGACTTTCTGACAAGCCTTTAAAATATGACCAAGGATTTGTGCCAGATCAGAACCCCAAATTACAGACGCTGTGTTTCGGGGTGACTGTCCCTCATCAGTGCAGTGTGTGGGATATTCTGATCTGGTTGTATGAGAGGCTATAGACGAGGTCTGGGGAACTAGCTCTCTACTTTATGGAGAGGAGTTTGCCTGCTCTTTTGAATATTATCAACATCTTTTCTGAGACTTCTTATTACAAGCTGAATGTCCGCAAAACTAAGGTGCTTCCTTATAATATAGATATAAATCTTTTGGATTTGTTAAAGAGAGGATTTGATTTGTCTTGGGTTGGTGAGGAATTCTTGTATTTGCGTATATTGATAACTAACCCTTTAAGGAATATTGTCAATAGAAATATGACAGAAATCTTTAAGAAGATTTCAGTAGACTTATCTTTTTAGATCAAACTAGATATATCTTAGATGGGCCGTAAAGCTCCCTATAAAATGGTAATTCTTCTTAAAATATTGTATATATTCAGGTCACTTCCTCTTTTGATACAAAAGAAACATTTGGAAAAACTTCATACGTAGATGTCAAAATTTATCTAGAACGACAAAACACCAAGGATTACTAGAAAGACACTAGAGAAGCATAGAAAAAGAGGGGGATTGGGGCTACCCATCTGAAAGCTTACTACTTAACTAATTTAATTAAATGAAGTATTAGATGGGGGGACACACGGGATTGTCCTGCTTGGGTTGGTATGGAGACGTTGATTATGTGTGGTTATTCTCCGCCTACATATTTTGCTTCATTTCTTTTACATAATAGGAAAAGACTCCTACTCTCTGACATGATAAAAGCTTCTATTAAAGCATGGAGAACACTTTCAAATACTTCAAGTAGCATTTTCAGACCTGTGATTCCTGTATGGTTGCCCATAGATATCTTCAGCGCAATTTGTCCGAGATTTAATTTAAAGTCCTGGCAGATTAGTGGGCTCAGATGTGTTTCTGACCTGTTGGAAGATGGCAAATTCAGATCTTATTTAGTTTTAAGTAAAAAATTTGGATTGGCAGATTCAGAGAGGGTTACTTGGCAACTTCTTTCAGATTACTTACAGATTTATTAGCGAATAATAAAATAAAATTTTATCTTCCATGTAACTTTGATAATTTCCTTATGGTACATTTACACGCGGCCACAGGAAGGTAGACACTGCCAGGCATCGGACACAATTGTGCCTGTTGCCATGAAAACACCACGATGTGGCGGCGTGTAATTCAGGCATTTCCCTCCTGTGTTTTGCAGTTCTGCAAGACACAGGAGGGAAATGCCTGAATTACACGCCGCCACATCATGGTGTTTTCATGGCAACAGGCACAATTTTGTCCGATGCCTGGTGGTGTCTACCTTCCTCTGGCCGCGTGTAAATGTACCATTAGATGTGTCAATAAAGATTCTAATTGGAAGATTAGTACTCTTTATCAAGCCTTTAATGAGGATCTTATACTCGATAATTTTAGATTTTTAAATACACGGTCAAAAGATACCGGATTGGATTGCTTGACATTGGGAGATCATTTTTCAAAGGTTCTTCCATTTTAATATTCTAATATTTCATGTGGTATGAGGTGTTTATTAAATGGTATCTAACTCCTAGTAAATTGCATTTGATTGATTCCAGTTTCAGCACTTTGTGTTGGAGAGAGTGCGGAGACTTTGGATCCATTAAACATATTTTCTGGTATTGCCCCAAGTGGAGAAAGTTCTGGTTAGAAGTTCAATCACTTATCAATTTGGTTCTAAACATTAATATCTCCCTTAATATGGAGTTGGTCTGACTTCTGATAGGATTACATGAAATTCCAAGATAGAAGAGATCCTTGGTTTTGCATATTCTTTTATTAGCCAGAAATATGATAGCTTCTCTTTGGAGAAATAAAGATACTCCTTGTATCGAAAATTTGATGGACAATTTACAACTCATAATCTATATTAATATTTATTTGCTCTTAGGAGCTCTAATCATCATAAACATTTACAGAAGCAGTCCCCTTGGGTTCTAGATATGCCTGTATGTTGACATTTAATAGGAATTAATGTTCTCAGATATGTCTCCTATAATACCTTTGTCTGGATAGCTTTCTTTTCTCTGCCGGTTAAGAGTATATATAAAACTAGTTGACTCCACAGAATTGTTGAACTGTTGGTATATTGACTTGCCGTGATGATGTATATTGTTGTTTTATTTATTAATTATTTTTTTCTTTTATTATATCCCTTGTCTTTGTTTTCCCATCCTTTTCTTCGTTCATTATTATTAAATATTATTCATGTAAAATTATAGTTTTATGTTATATAAAACTTGAAAAATGTAGTGTTATGATCATTGGAATTTTGTTTCTTATTACTATATTAATAAAAGATATTTAAACAGGATGAAGGATTCCACAGTTATTATCATATACAGGGACACATCCGATGAGAGAAATGGGGCTCAGTCATTGAAACCAAAATTGGTTCTGTCACCAAGGGGTTAAAAAAAGACATTGATGTTTTTTTTCTTTACATGTTAAAATTGTTTGCGTCAAAGTTATCATCTAACGTCTTGTAAACACTTTACAGCTGTCACAGTATGTAAAATATGTGAAATATTTGGATCTAATAATGAAGTAAATTTCTTTAATGAGAGAGGAGAAATGACTTCAAACTGGATTTTATCAGGTATTTACTTCCAAAAACGCCTCAACTATTATCAAATACATATGACAAAGGCTGGCATACTTTAAAGGATGTAAACCAGAAGAAGGAGAGATTGTTATGGACCGGAAAAGATCGTCTGGAAAAACTACAAAGTAAGGAGAACACTTTTTTTCATTACCCGTAAAATAGGTTACTGTTATGTACAAGGTTTCTCAAAACTTACCAATGTTATTGTCATGCACGAAGGTGTGGACCCACTGCGCCTTGGTATTTGCCAGGGCCTCTGATGGTGAGGTTGAACTAAGGCTAGGGTCACACTAGCGCTTGGATTCCGTTCACTGGAAACCATCAAACAGATACATTCTGGCAGCATTAACGCAGCGTACCATAATGGAACACTGCCTTAACGCTGCCAATAGAGTCCCGAGCATAGTCAAACACATGTAAGTGCCAGAGTTTGAAACCTCATGCCATTTCCAAGCGACATCACATGACACGTAAGCACACGTCATGTGATGCACTTGGAAATGGCGCGAGGTTCCAAACTCCAGCACTTACATGCCAACGTTTGACCTTCGCTCGGAGTTCCGTCACCCATAGGAATGAATTGGCATTGAAGGTCAGAGACACCTTGAGAAGCTAGGGAGTGCCGGTGTGATCTCTTCATCGGCGAGGTTGTAGCCGAGGCATACTCTGGCCCAGCGGACCAGGAGGTGACTTGCAAGTTCTCCCCGGCAGAGGAGGGTGCCAGTTAGCAAAAGTACTACTGTGAAAGCAGAAGAAATAAGGAATAAATATTGCATTTATAAATAGTTAACCATTATGTCTTAGATAGTAAGTAACTCGGCTAGCATTTGTAAATAGTAAATAATGCATAGATAATAATTTTTAGTTACCCTGGCTAGACTCTAGAATAATGTCCAAATGTATATTGTTGTTTTCATTTAACCGGCCACATACTGTGAATTTAATAATTATAGATGGTGTGGTCATAGGACAGTGAAGTGACAAGGACACTCATGTAAATAATTGCACTTCTTAACGTGCCCCTTGTTGGTTTTCAGACCAGCACAGAAGGGTGTAGCACTGGAACCGTTGCCCTTTATAAAATGTTCCACTAATCCTGACCCAACAATAAACCGCTGGCTTGGCCAAAAAGCCAGGTCAGGCTATGGTCTTTGAGCCTTGTAGCGATGCCCATGGACAAAGTTTTAGGTGGGTTGGGGTGGTTCCCACCGAGCTGCACTTGAAAGTCCTGTAGAGTGACACAATGGACTGGTGTCACTGCAGGAAGTGAAGTTGCTGTGTCCGTGTTTATGTGTTTTAATAGTTTATTAATAATGTAACGTTCAAGAAAAGTGCCTCCCATAAAGTGAAGATGTTATTGTTAAGTGCACATGAAAAAAAATATTGCATTTGGGTCATTCCGTGTCAAGTGGACCAGTTTTAAAAATCGTCCCCACTCGACGTTCTCCGATTTTGCAGAAAATTTATAAGGATGTACATGCATGTTTGAAAAGAGCTTCTGTAAATTTTTAGGGCCAGATCTCAAATACATTGGGCACTGCTGACCTTTCACTGGGGGCCCCCCCAAGCCTGCGGCTTCAGCTAAGAGGATTTTGCAAACTTTGGCACATAGCCGTATACTGGCTATGATGCTGAAATTTGGCATACTAGCTCAACTTTTGCTGCTAAACACGATAAAATTATTACCGGCTATGACAAAACAATATTTCGGCCGCAATTTTGTGTCAAAGTACCGTATATACTCGCGTATAAGCCGAGTTTTTCAGCCCAAAAATTGGGCTGAAAAGTCTCCCCTCGGCTTATACGCGAGTATATACGGTAATTTGCCCCAAAATTTTTGGCGCCCCCACCTCAGGATGCCCCCCCCCCCCCCCGCACGCAGCGCTGCGCTCATACATTACCAGCCTGTCAGCTGTCTTCCTCCGGTGGCGGATCGCGGCTCCCGGCTCCGGCTTCCATCTTCTTCTGTGTCTTCCTGCATGTCACATGACCGGCCGGCGTCACGATGACGTCATCGCGATGAGCCCCGGTCACAATGCAGGAAGACACAGAAGAAGATGGAAGCCGGAGCCGGGAACCGCGATCCGCCACCGGAGGATGACAGCTGACAGGCTGGTAATGTATGAGCGCAGCGCTGCGTGCGGGGGGGGCATCCTAAGGTGGGGGCGCCAAAAAGTGAGGGGGGCCTGGGGCTGCTGTGTACTACCCCTGGGGCTGCTGTAAATACCCCTGGGACTGCTGTGTACTACCCCTGGGGCTGCTGTATACACCCCTGGGGCTGCTGTATATACCCCTGGGGCTGCTGTGTACTACCCCTGGGGCTGCTGTGTATTACCCCTGGGGCTGCTGTGTATTACCCCTGGGGCTGCTGTGTACTACCCCTGGGGCTGCTGTGTATTACCCCTGAGGCTGCTGTGTGTTACCCCTGGGGCTGCTGTGTACTACCCCTGGGGCTGCTGTGTATTACCCCTGGGGCTGCTGTGTACTACCCCTGGGGCTGCTGTGTATTACCCCTGGGGCTGCTGTGTACTACCCCTGGGGCTGCTGTGTATTACCCCTGGGGCTGCTGTGTACTACCCCTGGGGCTGCTGTGTACTACCCCTGGGGCTGCTGTGTACTACCCCTGGGGCTGCTGTGTACACCCCTGGGGCTGCTGTGTACACCCCTGGGGCTGCTGTGTACACCCCTGGGGCTGTTGTGTACACCCCTGGGGCTGCTGTGTACACCCCTGGGGCTGCTGTGTACACCCCTGGGGCTGCTGTGTACACCCCTGGGGCTGCTGTGTATACCCCTGGGGCTGCTGTATATACCTCTGGGGCTGCTGTGTACTACCTAAGGGCTGCTGTATACCACTGGGGCTGCTGTATATACTGCTGGGGCCTGCATACCACTGGGGAGGCTGCTGTATACTACCATTGTTTTTTTTTTTGGGAGTTTCTCCGTTTAAGAAAAGAAAAATGCCACTGAACATGGTGTCATTTATTAATACGCAATGAATGGTAACTGCACTATTCAAACCCTTGCGTTGGTCCATGGTGGTGATAACACAACCAATTCCCTAAGAATTGGTATTATAATCCTATTAAGAATTGTAATAATGCTGTCTTTCGAGAATTGGCAGCCCCATCGCCCAGGAGCCATGGCCGATAGCCGTGCAAGGCAAGTCGCGGGTGGTCTCTTTATCGCAGGTTCCGAAGCCTGAGGGTGGGTGTCTTTGCCTAGGATCCCAAGCCTAATATTGGGTATCTTTTCTTGGTTCCCAAGCCATAATGTTCAGTCTAAGTGGTCTGGAATTGTTGCTGAATTTGCAACATAATCGGTTCAGAGAAGCTGTATTGTTGGCCCATTGCTGTTGCAGCTGGTGCTGGAATTATTGCAATGATTGACTGCTCGGGAATCCAGCATGTATCATTTCTCACAGGCCAGTGAAAGAAGCTAGCTGGTCCATGAGGATGCATAAAATGTATTAATGCATCATGGTCGTCGACTGAAATTTCAGAAATATTTCCAATCCACCAGTTCCTATCGTAAATGCAGGCAATGTATTGCCCTGGCTGGAGGTTTGCAATTGGCACAAAAGGCATTTCTGATCTGACAGATCCATCTACATGGGCAATGAAAGATGAAGGGTCATTTGACACCCTTGAAATGCGAATCTTTTTGTCATCAATTGGCACAAACTGGTGATTTTCTCTTGTTCCAGCAATTGTATGTCCATCTTTGAACCTTTCCTCTTGAACTACCCGTATTTCGTCAATTTTTTCTTTTGGAACAAAAAAAGTTGCTCGTTGCAAAAGTTGAATAAATCCACCGGGTCAGTATTTGGTTTTAAAGTTGGGCGTTGAAGACTGGCACGAGCTGCCAACCTCTTTGCTGTCCCTCCAATCCCATCACAGGACGACTTTCCATGACTGGTACCAAAAAAATTCCATTCAGCGCTGATATTGAAATCAGCATTGTGGTGGCACAAGTTGAGAAAATGTTTGAAATTCTTGTACTGGGCTGCAGACCCATCGCTGAAGTAGTGGATATGATGAATCCCATAGATGAGAGTCTTGAGATACTCCACAATTACTGTTAAGAAAGTGTGGACTGCAACTGTGTCATGTCGTGAGCAATCACTGATTATGCTCAAGCTGATGTTCTGCGCAGCTTCACCATTTAACTCCTTGAAGTAAATTACAAATGGGTGTACTGTAGCTTGACTATTTTCCCAGTGAAACCTTGAATGGCATCTTGAACAATAAATGAGTAATTTTCAGCAAAGTCCATAAGGATCACAAGCCCTCCAGGTCTCAGATTTTCCTTCAGACGATTTCAGATAGCAACTTTGATGCTTGGCGATGTAGTGATGGCTACAAATTTTAAAATTTCAAATTCTCAATGAAATCTTCGATAGTCAGTTGTTTGGTATCAAGCGTGTCTCGATCAGTGTGAATCCATTGTTTGAACTCAATAATATCTTCAGGGTCACTGTTGACAAACACATTGACTAGAAATTCTTTTAAAACTTCAGGACACGGGCATTTATCACAACGGCCAAGCATTACAGTCCTTGGATTCAATCCACAGACCATTTTTGCATTGTTTTGAGGAAGTGAAGAAAAAGGTGCAGGCATTTTTTGAGGATGATGAATTCAGTCGAATGTGCCCTGGTAAAAAAGACTATGTATCAGTGCGAATAGCAGGAGAAAAAAGCAGATGCAAAAGCGACTATTACTGAGCAATATAAGGGAAATGTTTGTTGCCTATCGGGATCGGAATGGCCCTGAAATTATTTTCAAAGTTTTGTGAGCTTCGGCCAAAGTGGTGCGTAACCGTTGGATCTGCCTCGTTTGTGTGTGTACCATTCACCAAAATGTCAAACTAATGCTTGCAGCATGCCCAATCAATGATGACTACAAAGAGCTCATATGCAAAATGGTCTGCATAGAGCAAAGTGTACTTTTTTCACACAAGGGTTTGTGTCATTGGCTGGGTATGTCACATGTCCTTACCATATAAGAACTGGTCATTTTCCCCTCCTCGCCATTTTCTCCGTGCTACAGCTCAGTGCCAGACGGCACCTCTACTGGTGCTGCTGTGTGAAATACAGACCAAGCTAGTTGGATAGTGATTCAATTGCAAGTTTGATAGAGAGATAGTTGATAGGTTTGAGACTCTTCCAAGAACAGCCCTTTTGAGGCTTAAAAGCAGTTTTTGCCAGTCAGGTCTGTTCCATTGCTGTGCAAGTGTTTTTTACAGCATCTGGCCAAATCTAGTCCAGTAAATCCTTTTTGGCTAGTAGCAGTGTGTGTCAGGCATTGATGTAGCACTGTTGTGAAGAAAGCTACACTGCCTGTCTTGAATAGCCATTTTTTACTGCATCTAGCCAAGCAAATCTATTTTGGCTACTAGCACAGTTTTATTAGATAGCTGTACTTCAGTTTCTTTTGAAAAGTACCGCCACACAGTGCAGAAAACAGTTTTGTATTGCATCTGCAAATACCTACTTACCAAAACCTATTTAGGCTAGTACCACTGTTTGGCCACTCTGCTCTGCTAGTTTAGCATCCATTGCTTTTTGTGCCAACAACTACAGAGTTGCCAATTAGTTACCCTCAAATAGAATGGTAAAAGGTCTGCTGATGGTGGAAAGGGGAATAGGGGTGTTGGAAAGGTAAAAATCTTTGTGTCCGTGGGGTAGGTGCTAAAGTAACAGAAACATCTGCTGAACAAAATACCGTCTTCAAGCCAAACTAAAATGTCTACTTCTTTTCGTGGATGATATGCTATCTCCCTTCTAACGCAGCGGAGCTTCTGCTAAAATGTGTAGATGATGCCCAAAAAGAGCATGTGCTGCAATGGATATCAAGTGCTCCATCAAGTGGGCTCTCCTCCACCTCAACTTCAACATCACAAACACTCCAGTCCTCAGAGGTGTCACCAAAATTGCACTTGCTTCCTCACAGCTCACAAGTCTCCAGCCGCCATAATGACTATGGGTTAACACAGATCGCTGAGTCTGCAGAGCTGTTCACTCATACTATAGCCTGGGAATCAGAGGTCTGCTCCAAAGCATTCATTGAGTCAAGCAAGGAAATGATCTGCACCGATGCCCAAAATTTTGAGTCGGAGCTAGGTTCAGATGAAGAAGGGTCCGAGCATAATGTAGACCCTCATCAGTTTGTCTAGGACACCCTACTCAACCCTGTCTCAGCAGAACAGTCAGCCCTCGGTCCCTCAGATGTGGACAAGTATAAGACCATTTCCTCCTACCCATGTCAAAGCCAAGAGGTTGAATTTCACCATCTGCAAAGCTGTTGGCTACAGAAATGCTGCCTTTCCGGCTGGTGGATATAGAGGATTTTCGAGACCTTATGGCCGTTGCAGTGCTTCAATACCAGAGGCCCAGTTGCCACTACTTCTCAAAGAAAGCTGTGCCTGCGCTACATCAGCATGTTGCACACAGCATCACCACTTCCTTGAGAAACTCTGTGTGTGACAGGGTGCATTTCACCACGACACTTGGACAAGTAAGCATGGACAGGGGCATTACATGTCGCTGACTGGGCATTGGGTGACTATGGTGATAGCAGGAGAATGGGCTGCTATACAAGTCTTGCCATCCCCATGAGTTGTGCATCAAACCTCTGTATCTAGAAGTTCCTCCACTGCTTCTGCCTCCTCCCCCTCTTCTAGGTCCTCCACCTGCACCCAAAGCCTGTCTGGTAATGTGACCCGCGTTGAAACTGCTCTGAAGGAATCAGGTGGTGCTTTCACATTAAAATGTCTGAGAAATGTGAGTCACACAGCAGAGGAGTTGTGGTCAGCTCTGGAGAAAGAGTTTAATTAATTGGTTTTGATGGTAATTTGATTACTACTGCATCTCAATGGATTAGAATATCATCAAAAATCAATATCACATGTCATGTTTCTGGGCGCTTCTGGGAGCCCTAACACACGTTGACTAATAAATCAATATTATATTCACCCTTTGATGTCAGCATGCCTTTTAACCCTTCATCCTCCCTACTTTAATGTTCTTTGGGTTTTTGTTGGCTGTAAGCCATAATCATCAACATTTCAGATCACAGTTTGTAATGATCTATATATAGTCATATGAAAAAGTTTGGACACCCCTCTTAATCTTACTCTTTTTTTTTTTTTAAACTGTTTTTTTGCAACCAGTGTTTTACAGGAATGTGATCTATGTAATAACTGATGGACACAGTAATATTTCAGGATGGAAATGAGGTTTATTGCACTAACCAAAAATGTGAAATATGCATTATTTCAAAATTTGACAGGTGCCAAAAGTATGGGCACCCTTCTGATTTTCATGATTTGAATACTCCTAACTACTTTTTACTGACTTACTGAAGCACTAAATTGGTTTGGTAACCTCATTGAGCTTTGTACTTCATAGCCCGGTGTATCCAATCATGAGAAAAGCTATTTCAGGTGTCCACTTGCAAGTTGTTCTCCTATTTGCATCTTCTCTGAGGAGTGGCATCATGGGCTCCTCAAAACAGCTCTCAAATGATCTGAAAAAAAGATTGTTCAACATAGTTGTTCAGGGGAAGGATACAAAAAGTTGTCTCAGAGATTTAACCTGTCGTTTCCACTGTGAGGAACATAGTAAGGAAATGGAAGACCACAGGGACATTCTTGTAAAGGCCAGAAGTGGCATGCCAACAAAAATATCAGAAAGGCAGAGAAGAAGAATGGTGAGAACAGTCAAGAACAATCCACAGACCTTTCCAAAGACCTGCAGCATCATCTTGCTGCAGATGGTGTCACTGTGCATCGGTCAACAATACAGCGCACACTGCACAAGGAGAAGCTGTATGGGAGAGTGATGCGAAAGAAGCCGTTTCTGCATGCACGCCACAAACAGTCGCCTGAGGTATGCAAAAGCACATTTGGACAAGCCAGTTTCATTTTGGAAGAAGGTCCTGTGGACTGATGAAACAAAGATTGAGTTGTTTGGTCAACAACAAGGCGTTATGCATGGCGCCACAAAAACACAGCATTCCAAGAAAAACACTTGCTACCCAATGTCAAATTTGGGGGAGGCTCCATCATGCTTTGGGCTGTGTGGCCAATGACAGCACCGGGAATCTTGTTAAAGTTGACGGTCGCATGGATTCCACTCAGTATCAGCAGATTCTTGAGAATAATGTTAAAAATCAGTGTCAAAGTTGAAGTTAAGCCGGGGATGGATCTTTCAGCAAGACAATGATCCAAAACACCACTCCAAATCTACTCAGGCATTCATGCAGAGGAACAATTACAATGTTCTGGAAAGGCCATCCCAGTCCCCAAGACCTAAATATCATTGAACATTTGTGGGATGTTGTGAAGCGGGCTGTCCATGCTCGCCGACCATAGTAACATAGTAACATAGTTTTTAAGGTTGAAGGAAGACTTTAAGTCCATCTAGTTCAACCCATAGCCTAACATGTTGATCCAGAGGAAGGCAAAAAAAAAACCCTGTGGCAACACTAAGCTCCACATTGGGGGAAAAAATTCCTTCCTGACTCCAGATACGGAAATCAGACTAATTCCCTGGATCAACCCCTATCAAAGAATCTAGTATGTATAACTGGTAATATTATAGTTTTCAAGAAATGCATCCAGGCCCTTCTTAAATGTTAGCAGTGACTCACTCATTACAACATCATGTGGCAGAGAGTTCCATAGTCTCACTGCTCTTACAGTAAAGAATCCGCGTCTGTGATTATGATTAAACCTCTTTCCTCCAGACGTAGAGGATGCCCCCTTGTCCCAGTCTCAGGCCTAAGAGTAAAGAGATCATTAGAAAGGTCTCTGTACTGTCCCCTCATATATTTATACATTATTATAAGATCACCCCTAAGCCTTCGTTTTTCCAAGCTAAATAACCCCAAGTTTAATAACCTGTCTTGGTATTGCAGACCCCTTAGTCCTCTAATGACCTTTGGTCGCTCTTCTCTGGACCCGCTCTAGTTCAGCTATGTCTTTCTTATACACCGGAGACCAGAATTGTACACAGTATTCTAAGTGTGGTCGCACTAGTGACTTGTATAGAGGTAAAATTATGTTCTCCTCATGAGCATCTATGCCTCTTTTAATGCATCCCATTATTTTATTTGCCTTTGCAGCAGCTGCCTGACACTGGCCACTAAATGTGAGTTTGTCATCTACCACATACACCCAGGTCTTTTTCAGTGACAGTTTTGCCCAGTGTTTTACAATTAAGCACATAATTATACCTTTTGTTTCCTCTGCCCAAGTGCATGACTTTACATTTATCCTCATTAAAGCGCATTTGCCATTTAGCAGCCCAAGCTTCTAGTTTACATAAATCATCCTGTAATATAAAATTGTCCTCCTCTGTATTGATTACCCTGCAGAGTTTAGTGTCATCTGCAAATATTGAGATTCTATCTCCGTATGCCCCCTACAAGGTCATTAATAAATATATTAAATAGAAGCGGGCCCAACACTGACCCCTGTGGTACCCCACTGTTAACTGTGACCATTCTGAGTGTGTTCCATTAATAACCACCCTTTGTTTCCTATCACTAAGCCAGTTCTTAACCCACTTACACATATTTTCCCCTATCCCCATTGCCCTCATTTTATGTATCAACCTTTTGTGTGGCACCGTATCAAAAGCTTTTGAAAAGTCCATATACACCACATCCACTGCATTTCTTTGGTCCAGTCCAGAACTTACTTCTTCATAGAAGCTTATCAGATTAGTTTGACAGGAACGTTCCCTCGTAAAACCATGTTGATAATGGGTCATGAGGTTATTTTTCTTCAGATACTCCAGTATAGCATCTCTTAGAAAACCCTCTAGGATTTTACCCACAGTAGAGGTTAAGCTTACTGGCCTATAATTTCCAAGTTCAGTTTTTGTCCCCTTTTTGAATATTGGCACCACATTTGCTATACGCCAGTCCTGTGGTACAGACCCTGTTATTATGGAATCTTTAAATATTAAAAATAATGGTCTATCTATGACAGTACTTAATTCCTGCAGCACTCTGGGGTGTATCCCATCCAGCCCGGGGATTTGTCAATTTTAGTGATTTTTAGACGATGCCGTACTTCCTCTTGGGTTAAGCAGGTGACATTTAATTGAGACTTTTTGTTATCACTAATCATATTGTCTGTCATGGGATTTTCTTGTGTAAATACTGTTGAAAAAAAGTCACTTAGCATATTGGCTTTTTCCTCATCCTCATCCACCATTTCACCCAGACTATTTTTAAAGGGGCCAACACCATCATTTTTTAGTTTCTTACTATTTATGTAGTTAAAAAATATTTTGGGATTCTTTTTACTTTCTCTGGCAATGAGTCTCTCTGTCTCAATCTTTGCTGCCTTGATTTGCTTTTTACAAATGTTATTTAATTTTCTGTATTTATTTAATGCTTCATCACTACCTACTTGCTTTAATTCCCTAAATGCTTTGTTTTTGTCACATATTGCACTTCTTACCGCTTTATTTAGCCATAGTGGTTTCCTCCTATTTCTAGCATGCTTATTCCCATAGGGTATATATTGTGCACAGGTCCTATTCAGAATGCTAATAAACATCTCCCATTTGTGTTGTGTACTTATATGTCTCAGGACATCGTCCCAATTTATTGCACTAAGATCATCTCTCAACCGTTGGAAATTTGCCTTCCTGAAGTTTAGTGTCCTTGTAGCCCCTCTACTACACGTCTTAGTAAAGGATACTTGAAAGCTTATTAAGTTATGATCACTATTACCCAAGTGACCTCCAACCCGTATATTTGATATGCGGTCCGGCCTGTTGGTTAATATTAGGTCCAGCAGTGCCCCCCTTCTTGTTGGGTCCTGAACCAGTTGTGAAAGGTAATTGTCTCTCATAGTTTTCAAAAACTTATTACCTTTGCTGGAACTGCAGGTTTCTGATTCCCAATGTATTTCAGGGCAGTTGAAGTCCCCCATAATAATAACTTCTCCCTGAGTCGCTGCTTCATCTATTTGCTTTATGAGGATATTCTCCTCCACTTTCATTATTGTTGGGGACTTATAACAAACCCCTATCAGTAATTTATTATTTTTTCCCCCTCCCCTTATCTCCACCCACAGGGACTCTATATTTCCATTAGATTCACCTTTATTATCACGCAGGATGGGTTTTAAGGATGATTTTACGTATAAACATACACCTCCTCCATGCCTATTTGTGCGGTCATTTCTGAACAGACAATAGCCCTGTAAATTAACAGCCCAGTCATGGCTCTCGTCCAGCCAAGTCTCCGAAATCCCCACCATGTCATAATTATTTTCCAACAAAATCAATTCTAATTCCTCCATTTTGTTGGTGAGGCTTCTGGCATTAGTGTACATGCACTTTATGCATCTCTCTTTACCTCTATTCCTTCCTACTATATTGACTGTTCTAACCCCACCCCCCATGCCACCCCCAATTTTATTACTTGTGCCCAGGTTACCATTTACACTATCTTCCCCTCCTATACAATGAATACCCTCCCCCCCAATCCCTAGTTTAAACACTCCTCCAACCTTCTAGCCATTTTCTCCCCCAGCACAGCTGCACCCTCCCCATTGAGGTGCAGCCCGTCCATAGCATAGAACCTGTAGCCAACAGAGAAGTCGGCCCAGTTCTCCAGGAACCCAAACCCCTCCTTCCTACACCAATTCCTGAGCCACTTATTTATCTCCCTAATCTCCCTTTGCCTCTCTGGTGTGGCACGTGGTACAGGCAGTATTTCAGAGAATACTACCTTGGAGGTCCTTGCCTTAAGCTTGCAGCCTAATTCCCTGAAATCATCTTTAAGGACCTTCCACCTACCTGTAACTTTGTCATTTGTGCCAATGTGCACCATGACCGCTGGGTCCTCACCAGCCCCTCCCAGTAATCTGTCAACCCGATCAGCGATGTGCCGGACTCGAGCGCCAGGTAGGCAGCACACTGTTCGACGATCCCTGTCTATGTGACAGATTGCCCTATCTATTCCCCTAATAATTAAGTCCCCCACTACCAGCACCTGTCTGGCCTGCCCTTCTCTCCTGTTTTCCCCCTTACTGGAGCAGACACTCCTCTGGCTTTCAGAGGTCATGCCCTGCTGCAGCAGTGCTGTACCTGAACTCACACCCCCCTCATCTGCCAACATAGAAAATTTTTTGGGTGTGCCAGATCAGGGCTAGCCTCCCTGGCACCCTTCCCTCTACCCCGCCTTCTAACTGTCACCCAGCTAGCTACCTCATGGTCCTGCAGCTCCATACTACCATCCTCCCCCACATCTATCCCATTGAGCAGCTGTTCAGTGAGCAGCAGACTCCTTTCCACATTGTCTATGGATCTCAGCGTTGTCAGTTGTTCATTTAGATCCAGTATCTGGCTTCCAAATGCACAATGTACTCACATCTCACACAGCAGTATGCACCCTCGATCGGCTGGTCAAGGAATGCATACATGTGGCAAGATGTACACTGGATGGCATTGCCAATCATGGAGCTCATTTCCTAATGGGGATTGCACCAGACAGAAATGATAAGTAAAAAGAAATGCAAAGTATTAATAAAATACAACCAGCAATTCAGTAATTCCTCCCTTCCAAACTCCCTTAATCCAAAGTCACTGAATCACAAGTCACACACTTACTTCTGTCGCACTTGCTCTGTCACACGCAGCTTGCCACACTCGCTAGAAAATCAGATATAAACTTAACGGAACTGGAATTGTTTTGTAAAGAGGAATGGTCAAAAATTCCTTCATCCAGGATCCAGGAACTCATTAACAGCTACAGGAAGCGACTAGAGGCAAAAGGAGGATCTACTAAATATTAATGTCACTTTTCTGTTGAGGTGCCCATACTTTTGCACCTGTCAATTGTTGAAATAATGCATATTTCACATTTTCGGTTAGTGCAATAAACCTCATTTCAATCCTGAAATATTAATGTGTCCATCAGTTATTACATATATCACACTGAAATAGCTGGTGCAAAAAAACAATTAAAAAAAAAAAGAGTAAGATTAAGAGGGGTGCCCAAACTTTTTCATATGACTGTAATATATGCGTTTGACTTTTTGTATTGAATTACATAAATAAATTAGCTCTTTGATGATATTCTAATTTATTGAGATGCACTAGTATGTAGGTTGGGGAGAAGAGGAAGCGGATAAGAATTCTTAGCCTTTATTTAGTTTAATTCACCGGAAATCGAGGCCGGGATGGAGACCCCATCTTAGCTACAGATGAAGAGGAAGGATGGATATGTGACATCTGTAAACTTTCATTTTGGTATACATTCATGGCGGTCCACTCAGAGCCAGACAAATTATACAGGTGTGCTTCAGGTAATTTGGTATTATGAATCAGATTGATAATGCAATCATACAGATGGTGGGGAGGTAAAATCTCCACCTCATTTTCTAAGAAGACATCTTCGAAGTCCCATAGACAGGAAGAGCAGAGACTCCCAACTCTAATGGTACCTTTACACGCAGCTACAGGTAATAGGTATTCCACAGGTAACTTACTGGCTGCAGTGAAATCATGGATAGATTATTCCATTTGTACACAGCAACAAGATAGAACCTTGTCTCCATGATTTCACTGCAACCAGTAAGTTACCTGTGGAAAACCTGTTACCTGTAGCTGCATGTAAAGGTACCATTACTCTGCAAGAACTGGGAGTGTGACGTGTGGTGACGTCAGTGAGATTACTGCAGGTCACACTCACTCCCTGTCTGACCCAATGAGTGTGACCTGCGATAACTTCACTGACATCACTGCAGGTAACACTCACAGCCCCCAGGATACTCTCTGTGTAAGAAATGGCAGTGTGACCTGCAGTAACCTCACTGACATCACTGAACATCACACTCCCTGCTTTCGCAGAGTACCGTATGAGAGCTGGAAGCTGGGAATGCCCGCTCTTCAAGCCTGTGGGAGTTGCATTCTCTGAACATGCCTCCATTTGCTAGGAGACTGAGACATCGAGGGATCTCCATAGGACTAGGTCGGACCACATTTGGATTTGGGTGGAGAAAAAAATTGGTGAATGAGGGTGTCTCTTGTCTTCCTCTACTAATTCTCTCTTTTGATATCTGGCATATTCAGTTTTGTGGACTACATCAGATTCACATTGTAATCCAAGGACTACTACAGGATTTTTTTTTTTTTGGTGGAGATTATTTTTTAAAACAAAACGATGAAATGAGGATTGTGTCGGGGAGATTTATCTCAAATAAAATATTTCTGTGTGTGCCTATTTTTGTTATTACAGACTTGGTTAGTGATGTTGGGTATCTGATAGATGCTTTGACATTACTAACCCCTGGGCTTGATGCCAGCTGACATCAGCAGCTAGCATCAACCCCAAATACCATTACCCCTTTTACCAATGCAACAGGGCAGCAGGAAGAGCCGAGGTGAAGCCCTAGTAGTGGCACATCTTATGGATACTCCAGTTCCAGGGTGGCTGCGACCTGCTATTTTTAAGTTGGGGAGAGCCCATAAACTATGTCCCTTTCTATCCTGAGAATACCAGACCCCAGCTGTCAGCTTCACCTTGGTTGCTGAACCAATTTTAGGGGCCCCCATATTTTGTTTCACTTATTTATTTATAAATAGATAATGAAAAATAAAACAGTGTGGGGTGACCTCTGTTTTGGAGTACCAGCCAAGATTAAGCTGCTGGCTATCAAAAATAGTGGGGATTCCATGTCATTTTTTGAAATTACTGTAAGTATTTAATTTGAGGCTAACTACAAGGCTAAACACCCTTTTATGCCACATGAAAGTCACTAAACTATTCAAGCTTACAATATACAGGGGGATGGAATATTACATAGCTGTTTGACATCAATCTACAGTATCTATTATCTATGTATGTAACTATCTAGCATCTTTCTATCTTATTTAAAAACATAACATAGAGTTATGTGGCATGTAAAATATGATGTTAAAATGTTCAGCACACGGCTAGCACATGGACACGAGGAGAGTGAGAATCGCACTAGCATAGCACTCGCATGACATACACTGACAGTCTCATGTCACTGGAATCTCACTCAAAGACATTTTCTAGAGCAAGAACGGAGCGATATTTCACACGTCGCTGTGGGCGAACCCTTAAAGGGGTCAACTTCATTCTGATTGGTGCAGCTTTCCTCACATACAATAGTTCATGATGGAGGAGCATGTGACCAGATAAGATCAGATAAGTCATCCAATAGTAAAGCATGTTTAAAATAAATGACTTACACCCAAAGCTGTCCCCATTTTAGACCTTTATTGGTCCATTAAGAATGTATCCACATTGAATCATCTGCCATTTAGAAAATAGGAAATTAGGAAACTCTAACTGCAATATTTGGTATTTGGAAACACTTTTCCTCTTGTGTGTAGCATTAATTATGTGCCTCATAGTGATTTCTTCCTTTCTCTTAATAAACTTGCTGGTCCTGTGTATTTTTTCATCTACGTCTCTTAGATGCCGGTATCCCGATGTAATGAGAGATGTCCTCCTAGATTTAGAAAAGCTCCTAAGATGGGACACCAGGTCTGCTGCTATGACTGCATTGCCTGTGCCGAAGGAGAAGTGTCAAATACCACAGGTACAAAAACTCTGTAAGGCTAGGCTCACACTGAACATTGCACCCACGTTAACCGGATGATGTTACAGAAGAGCCCAACCTGCTATAACGCACACCGTTAACGTCAGGTGCTTCCTGTGAACATTGCTCCATAGTAACCCGATGCTTACCATGGATGCAGCTTCACAGGAAGCCCCAGGGAGTGCACTTTTGCACGACGCACAGGAAAACGTTGTCTGCAATGTTTTCCTATGCATCCTGTAAAAGTGCACTGCCTGGGGCTTCCTGTATGGCTGCATCCATAGTAAATGTGACGCCCCTGCAACCAGGGTGGCCACAGGTAAGAACTGCAGCAAGAAAGGTGGAAACAGTTTTACACAAACACCTTCACAAACACACCCACAGACACAAGACCCAACCTGGAGCCTGGGACTCTAAGCGGGCAAGGGGTGGTAGTGCCAGTCACAAGTGGGTGGGACGTAGGCAAGGTGACAGACCGGGTACATAAGGTGAAAACCAGGAAGTAGCAGTCGTAGGCCAAAGGGTGCCGAGCAGTAAAGACTGAGGAGAACTGACACTGGACCAGTGCATCTGGATCCGGAGGAAAACGGCAGCGGTGCCAGAGAGTGACTGAAGGAGAGGATCCTCCTATGTACGCCGTAGTCACATGGGTAGGAAAGAGACTAGTGATCCCCTGAAACAAAGGGACACTGGAAGGATAGGCCGGGACCAGAGAGCCGGCTCTAAGGTGACCGCAGCTACAAGCCAGATCACAGACATCCCGGCGGGGACCCCTGATTCCATGTCTGAGTTCCTACCACAAGTGCAGGCGGTACAGTTGCACATAGGGCTCCAAAGCTTAGACATACCCGTACACAGGGTTAAACCAACAAGGACCCGAGCGACCTACCATACAGCACACAAGGAGAAGAGCAGTTTAGAAGGGCCTGAAAGGAATCAAGAAGGAGAAGGGTCTAAGGCAGGAACCTAGCTGCAGTAGGGTTAATTGCAAGTGTGGAGTTAACTTTGTGAAACAACTTTGTGAACTGTACTGAAGTGTGAAGAACTTAAGTAAAACCTGGTGAACTCTGCCAGTGTCTCCAGTGTGTGTTCTCCTGCATGTTAAACTGTCATTCACCCTGTCAGGAGCAGCTCGACCCACAGCGGGCTCATCCATCTGGCTGCAGCACCATCCATCCTCCTGGCAGAAGCAAGCAGCAGCGGTGGTCCCCCATTGACCACAGCCCATGGGTGGCATCACGACAATCCCTGTAAATAACCCCTTTTCTTGTGGGCTCGGGACACGGTTCGGACCAAGACCGCCGTGATAACCCCCGTGATACCCCAGTCCGGTACCGAGTATCCCGTCCCAGTGGGCTCCACATAAACATTGGGTTATTATGGAGCAGCGTTCACAGGAAGCACCTGACGTTAACGGTGTGCGTTACATCAGGCTGGGCTCTGCTGTAACAGCATCCAGTTAACGTTGGTGTTCAGTGTGGCCCTAGCCTTAGGCTGCTTTCATATTGTGATTTTTTCCTGTCCGTGGGGATCCAGTTTTTTGCAGGACCCCACGGACAGGAAAGGACCGGATCGGATGTGGCCTTCGGATGCCATTTCTGTGTCCGGGTCTGTGATTTTCACGGATCCGAACACAGAAAGGAGCCCAAGCCTGCAAAGTGCAGGCAAGCGGGGGACTTTCACTTTCACAATGTACATACATACATTGCGGAAGTGAAGTAAGTGTTAACAATAAAAATAAAGATCCTCACCTCTACGGTGTGTGTCCCGCGAAGTCTGAGGGCTTAATGACCTGTGAATCAGCTGACCGGGTAGGACAGGGCAACCCGATCAGTTGATTGGTCCCATGACCGCATCAGCTGAGCAGTTTAAATAGCCCGCGATTTAAAATGCGCTGATGCGGTCATGTGACTGATCAGCTGATTGGGTTACCCCACCCCACCTGGTCAGCTGATACAGATCCTTAAGCCATCGGAGATAGATGGCGCACATCACGGGACACACACTAGAGAGGTGAAGATCTTTTTTTTTTTCTTATTTTTAACCCTTGCTTCACTTCCGCAATGTATCAGGGGAAAATGTGACCACACGAAGACCACAGGAAACTGACCAAGTGCTCATACAAAGTAAAGATATAAGACTTGTTTAGTTGCCTATTCATTGTGTTTTCATATTATATTGTTGATATATAAATAGATTTATTATTGATGCTAATTATATTCTAGAAGTCTCCTCCGTTGTCTCTGTCTGTTTTATGCAAACTTCACTTTTGTGCCCACAAACTCTGAGGTCTCCAAACTGTTGGATGGTAAATGTGTCACTCTCCACACAAATACAGCAAAACAAGTACACACTGCCGATTAATTAGCCCCTACATAATTTTTTATATTTCACATTTTCTTCTTAAATTAAGCAATTGACTAGCCCAGGGTATGGGGACTCGGCTGCAGTA
Organism: Allobates femoralis; assembly: GCA_033576535.1. Taxonomy (NCBI): domain Eukaryota; kingdom Metazoa; phylum Chordata; class Amphibia; order Anura; family Aromobatidae; genus Allobates; species Allobates femoralis. The sequence continues at coordinate 12,455,273 of JARQOC010000003.1, forward strand.
GGGATGTCACTGGTGGTCAACTAAAAAGGAGTAGTTGAAATGGGAATAACAGTTTTTAAGTTTATCGTAATGCCACCTGTGGTATGTGGTGACTGCACCAGCGCAGCGTGGGGCCTCCAGGGATGATGGATGGGCAGCTAGGTGTTGAAGCTCCCCACAGGCGGAGCTGGATACCTGGGGTGTTTGGTTTTGAAAATGAGGGATGGAGCAGGGATTTGGCCGGGCTGTTGGATAACGGGACAGTCTCGGTGGATGGCAAGGGCGCGGGTAAGGAACTGACACATACACTACTGGTTGTTCTTTACCTTTTACTGGTGTAGTTGCAGGTAAACATCCAGAGCACTGCCGGGTGTTCAGGATGCACTTCTGGATCTCCACAGTGAGTGTGTATAAAGCCTCCTTGTCTCTTTTCCTGTGTGTGTGAAGCCCCTGCCCCATGTGAAACTTGGCTGGCCTCCTCTGCTCTCTCTCTCCACCTGTGCTGTCGCGGGACACCCTCTATGGACTACCGCTGTTTCTCTCTCCACGGTGCCTGGCTCCATGGTGAGTGACTGCGCAGATGCCTAGGAAAATGAAGTCTCCATGGTATACCGGTGTTCTCTACTGGGCCGGGTGCTTTCCAGTAGACTCTGACTCCGGTGTCCGGTGTGTTGTTTGGGCGAACCTAACACTGGCTCCTCGGTTCCCACTTTGTTCTTTCTATTCTCCTTGCCTTCCAACCCCACTCTTAGGCCTTGCAGGACTACTGGAAGGCTGTTCAGGGTAACTGGCTCAGGCCTAGCGCAGCACCGACCACCAGTACGTCTTCACAGCTCTTGTAGCATCTGCACACTAACTATCTCCGCCCCCAGCACCAGTATTAATAGGGGACATTGCCTAAAGGCAGCAAGTGATGCTCCCCCTTCTGTGCCGGGGTGGAAGATGTTATTTGTGTCTGTGTACCCACTGTGGAAACCCATCCGTGCTGTAGGTAAGGCTGTGGTTACCTGTGCAAGCAGGGCACCACACAGTTTATGGGCTACATTTAGGTCCATAAATATTTGGACAGACACAACATTTTTCATTTTGTCCATCTGTATAATGAAACATTGACCAATCAGTTTGTGCATTAGGCTGGATTTGAGCACAGTATGTTTCTGAAACCCCCAGGATTCATCCGGCTGCTTCAGTCCTTTGTCACATCATCAATAAACACTAGTGACACAGAGCTAGTGGCAGCCATGCATGCCCAGCCATCACACTACCTCCACCGTGTGTAACTGATGATGTGGTCTACTTTGGATCATGAGCTGTACTATGCCTTCAACATACTTTCTTCTTTCCATCATTCTGGTGAGGTTGATCTTGGTTTCATCTGTCCAAAGAATGTTCTTCCAGAACTATGCTGGTTTATTATTTTTTTTTAGCAAAGTCCAATCTAGCCTTTTTACTCTGGAGGCTTATGAGTGTCTGGCACCGTGCAGTGAACCCTCTATATTTATTATCATGCAATCTTCTCTTTATGGTAGATTTGGATATTGATGCATCTACTTCTTGGAGAGTGTTATTCACTTGGTTGACTGTTGTGAAGGGATTTCTCTTCACTATTGTATTTAGTCTGAGATCATCCACCACTGTCGTCTCTGTGAGTGTCCAGGTCTTTTTGCATTGTTGAGGTCACCAGTAGAGATGAGCGAACCTCTTAAAGTTCTGTTCTGTTAAACTGCTGCTACTAATGTTTCTATGCTGAAGACTCGATGTACCCCAGGTTGGAAGTGTCGATCTGCAATGAGTACTGTGTCTCTCACTGCTGTGTTGGGAAAAAACAGTCCTAAGGTTATGTACAAGCATTTTTTGATACTCCAGCATGAGTGTGTCCCTGTCAAATGGGATGCATCTGGCTAAATTTACTTTTGTAACGCGGATCAAAGAGTGTGACAACCCAGTAGTCATCGATAATTCAAAACCTAATGATATGGGCATTATGTTGCAGCATGCAAGCAAGAAGGCGCCTCATTCATGTGACCAAAGTCATTGTTGTATTGGTGGCGGCATAAAAATCAAGTTTCTTTCCTCCATCCTCTCCCACCAACCTCAGAAAACTGAAAGTTGAATCATTTCTTTCTCATCTCTTGACTGTTCTTTGTCCATCACCTCTTTATCCTTGTCCTCTTCCATTTGTTCCTTGACTCCTGCACCTTCACTACTACTTTGTCTGGTACCATGAGCTGTCCTCGGTCACTCTTTTCCACTCTGTCATGCCACCTGGCTGTGTGACGAGATACCAAACCTTTGATATATTGACATCCTTTCTGGATCCTCCGCTTCTCCTCCTCCTCCTCTACCTGTGGTACCATAACTTCATCCTTCAAAGTTTTTAAAATTTGCTCCAGAATGTAGATGAGCGGAATATTGATGCTGATGATGGCATTGTCAGCGCTAACCATCTTAGTAGCCATTTTAAAACTGTGAAGAAGGGTGTTGAGGTCCTTGATCTATGCCCACTCTGCAAGCATCATTTGCACCACATTCGGCTATCTTTGAGTCACTGTGTGCATCATTGCATACTGCTCCAGGGCTTATCAATGCTGCGACAGTTGCTGCAATCTGTACTGAGTGAAATGGCATATCGAATATCAAACAATTAATGGTTGTCCGAAAGACCTCTGTAGCGATTTTAATCGATGAGTCACAGGGTGATAATGGTGGAAGTGAGCACACAGTAAGCTCACTCAGGCCAGGATAGTGGCATAGGATTGATGGACAGCTTGAGGGTATGAGCCATGGCAAGGCACGTGTGTAAGTTTGCCCTAGTCATAGAGCCACCACCAGGTTTGCACCATTAGCACACATGGCCTTCCCTGGGTCCAGGTTTAGCAGTGACAGCCATTGCTGAAACTCAATCTGCATAGCTGTCCACGACGTTTCAGCCATGTGACTCTCCAAGGCATTTTAATTTAAATTCTGCCTTATGGCAGATAGTCCATGCAGCTGATTATGGAGGTGGGATGGATTCTGACTGAACTCTTGCAACATTAGGAGAGAGGTCAATGGCCGAACTTGAGAGCCTAAAGGAGGTAGACACGGCAGAAGCAGTGGATGAAGAGGTACAGGCAGAAATGTGTCTCAAATGTCTTGGGGATTTCAAAACTTGGGGAGCAGTTCCTTCCCTACCTGGACCCACAGTCACCAGAGTCAACCAGTGGCCAATGAGGGAGATGTAATGCCCCTTGCCATGTGTGCGTGTCCTGGTGTCTACGGACTGCTATTCTATAGCGTGGAGGGGCCCTATATATTTATTTAACACATTATGATGGCAGGTTGGTTGCCAAACACTAATGTGAATGGCAACCAAGCATAGTCACTATCCAGATGAATGAAATTCAGTCTGATTGAAACAGCCCATCACAGACGCTCATGTAACCAACCTGATGTAATAGTGTGATAAATAAGTAAATAATTAAAAATGTGTGGAGCTTTGCAGTATTTTTCAGTCCAGCCCAGTGAAAGTGGACAGCAGCGAGTTGCCACCCTCAGCTGCCTAATTTTACCTTTGCTGGCATAAAAAAGCATGGGTTCCAAAATTTTTTTAATTGCATGCCAAAGTAAAACTAGGCAGCTGAGGGCTGATATTCGTAACTGGGTGAGGGACCATTGTTTTAGCACCACCCCATGCTATTGAAGAGCAGCCTGCAGCCGCTCCTGAAAATGGTGCATTGTAGTGCCATTTTGAGGCACTTTACCTGGTTCTTCAAGTGGGCCTGATGGCGGTGGCATGTTTGGTAATGAGGGGTTAATACTAGCTTTGTATTACCAGCTGGTATTAAGCCTTGAGATTCTTAATGTCAGACAAAGTTAGACCCTGCCATTAAGAATCTCAAATAAAGGGTTAAAAAAGACACAACAGAGAAAAATCATTTTATTCAAAATATAAACAGAGACACTTAGTGACTGCATATTTTTTCCCTCTCCCCACCTTCGTACCCCTCCACAATCCTCTGCGACGTCTTCTTCATTGGAGGCTATGGTGAAGAATACAGCATTCTGTCACCACAGCCTCCAGTCACTGAATGAATGAGCTGTGAGCTCTGCCCATAAGGAGTGACGAACTGAGGTAATCTGAGTTCACTGTTCAGGTAACCATGGTACCCGCTATGATTAGCGGCATGGTTACCTGAATGCTGACCTCAGTTGACCTTTGCGAGTCACCGCACACCTGGACCAGAGCTGGCGATGAGTGGCGTGTGAAGCAGCTGATCTGGCCACCATAGTAATCAAGTCAGGTGACCAGATCAATCAAGCCAGGTGACCAGTTCAACTGTCTCATCACATGACATGATTGCTATGGGGATCAGATCACCTTACCGTACTCATCGACATCTGGGATGCAGAAGTGAGAGAGACGCAGGAAGATTGACCAGAGCAAGTAAGTTGCAGAGACACAGTGAGATGATCTGTGTGTGTTTGTCTGTGTTTGGCAGCTTTCAAACACCTTTGAAGGTGTTTCCTATGACTTGAAAGCTATCTGCCATTGATTTTAAACTTGTTCAATGGACATTCAGCAAACACCCCACATCCGGCAAACAAAACCGAATGCGAACACTGTGGTGTTCACTCATTTCTATCTGTGACATGCTGGTGTAGTGCAGGCACAGCTTTCTTCGAGAAGTAATGGCGACTGGCCAACTGATACTATGGGGCTCCGACTGCCATCAGCTTACAGAAACTGTCTGTATCCACCAGGCGGAAAGGCAGCATTTCCATGTCTGACAAATGTGAGACATTAAGGTTTAGGTTCTTTGCTTTAGGATGTGTAGTAGAAAGTAAACTTTTTCGTGCGGACAACTGTGGGACCGAGTGCTGGCTGCTATGCTGAGAGAGGGTGGAGTAGAGTGTACACAACAAATTGCTGGACTGTGAGGGAAGTGCAGTCAAAGATGTCACGGTGGGTTGACAAACAAGTGGTGTGGTCGGTGTCTTAGATCAGTCAAACCGGCAGGCGTGTCCACTTCCGTAACAGCTGAGGGGCTGTAACTCACCCAGACTGCAGCGGGTAAACAAGTGGTGGTTCTGCAGTATTACACCTGTCAGACAACACTTGCAATCATGACGGAGGAGGACAAAGCAGCAAATGCGGTTGATGTGGTGGATGGTGTTCGGTGAGGCCCGCTAGACAGTTTTAGAGCAGTAACACGCCCAACTCCAGGACCGGGTGTACTCGTTACAGGGCCAGTTCTTACAGTTCTTCTTGGGAAATGTCAAGGTGGCCACCCGACTCCGTGACTCTGGCGGTGTCATTTAATAAATGTGGTTTGACGGGGAAGATAGGGAAAAGGGGTATTCATGACGCCACGGGCAGCCGCCGCTGCTACAGAATCTCTGGGGACGATGACCTGCAGCTTGGATGATTCTGCTCCCCACTGGTGGAGTGCGGTCTTTGGCACCCCAGGGGTTAATGTGCCATAGTAACATCACACGGGTTCCCTCACCACAACACACTGACCTACACTAGCACCTCTGGGCCAGGAGGGGGAGCTAAACTAGCTCCCTTCTGTACTCCAGCTCAAGAGGAAGTAGTCAGTTCAGTTCAGAGTTAGTTCAGTTTCTGGGAGAACTGAGAGAGGGAGATTGTGGTGTAAAGAAGCTGCGCCAGGCTTCTCTACAATCTGCTACTCGAGTCCAGGCCTAGCCAGCGTCTGAGGAGAGGAGATTTACAGACAAAGAACCACATCTGGGAGCTTTAGTGCCATCACCACTCGCCCCAGAGGAGCGCACAGAATGGACACCGGATCCGACACTGACTGACACACACAGCACAGTAAATCCAGGAATACTGGAGTTTCTAATCCACCACAGTACCAGAGCAAAGCAACACGGCGGGATCAGCAGTACACAGAAGACTCAAGTTGCCTAGCCAGAAAGGAGAGAGAGAGTGAGAAGGTGCCAGCAGCTCAGCTAGAAGCAGCAGCAGGGCCACACACACAGCGCAGCACGAGGAAGCTGAGGACCCGGACAGGGTGGGAGCCCCAGTACAGACTCCGTGGACTATAACCTGCAACAACATCGCAGTAAAGCTTTGGAAACTACAGAAAAGTGAGTGTGTGTTCCTTAAACCCGTCTCCACTATCATCCCTTATTATCACATCCACAATAGACTATAACAACCACTGCCCCGGGGACCTCGCCTCCAACTACAGAGAGCAGTACCATCTAAGCTGCCTAACACCATCCCCGGAGGTTCTGCAGCAGCGGTGGTCCCCTTACTGACCACACACCGTGGGTGGCGTCATGACAAACTCTAATCCCCTGTAAATATTCCCCTTTTACTTGACAGGGCCCAGGAAACGGTCCGGACCAGGCCCTCCATGACATCCCCAGTAGCAACCCGGTCCGGTCTAGAGTACCCCATCCCAGTGTGCTCGACAGGTCCCCAAGGCAGCTGGAAGGAGGATTCAGTTCATACCTTGGCAGATGTTCGTTAGGTCATCAGCACCCTGATGTTTCATGCGGCCTCTGCGGCCAGTGGTCATCCCTAAAGAAAGTCTCACACACCACTGCTGGAGTTCCATAACTTTTACTTAGTTGTTTCAGCATGGCCTCTGGGTGCTTGTCCTTGCCAAACTCTGATTCACCATTGTCTCCAGAACCGGGACAGTGCAGTCGAGCCTCTTTAGGTGTTCCTCTCTCTCTCTCTTACTGGGTGTTTCTTTCTCTGGTGGTCCCTCAGATGCTATAAGACAGTCTCTCCACTCCTCTCAGCCCCTCTGCACTTGGAGTTCAGGTACTGACAGCCTGAGTCCGTGTGCAGAGCCAGAGTTGTAGCTGAGGATGCAGTGCTTGTCGTGCATGCAGCCCTCAGTCTCTGTGCGGGAACACACAACCTAACCTCCTTGCCTTCCTCTTCCTCTGATGAACTACAACTGCTTTTCTCCGCTTTTCTTGATTCCAAGTGGGATCTCGAATTTCACCATCATCCTCTCTGTTTGTCCCACTCCTAGTCATCAGAGTCACCCTCATCCTGTCCTGAATGCACAGTACAGTGCGGGTGCACCTCAGGTATCTGTGTCTCATCATCATCATGACCTCCACTCCTGGAGGTTAACATCTGGTGACAAGCATCTGGATTCTGCTGGGACCATACATTCTCTGTTTCAGGATCCAACTCCAAAAGATTTTGGGCATCGGTGCAGATGTTTTCCTCCTCCTGAGAGAGTGACAATTTGGAGCTGACCTCGGTTGCTCATTGAATAGAATGTGTGAACCTCAGCAGAATCGCCCATCTGTGTTTCCACACACTCAGTGTGCGGTTGGAGAGTTGTGACATGGAGTGACACATGGATAATTGAGGCACCACCTCTGAGGACTCTTGTGTGTGATGTTGAGGTAGACAAACAGGAGAACATGCCAATTGATTCAGCGCTTGCCATGAACTATAGCAAAAGCTCGTTTTGGGCCTCATCTAGAACTCGTATAACTGTACTGCTGGCAAACATAGAGTGAAGATGTCCAGTATCAGAAGTTGTCACTTTGCTTGGGATATGACTAGCCAAAGTTTGGTCAGTATTGCTTTCAGTAACATTAGCAGTACCCACCTACCCCACATACATCTCAAGCACCAAGCCTATTACCCCTTCCACCACACTTATTCTCCTTTCCAACAATGTTTTTCCCTTTCCACCACGACATTGGCAATATTGGCAACGCACACAGATTTAGGATTCACACTTGAGCTCAGGTAAAAATGCTTATGCCCAGTGACCCCCTCGCTCTCCTATTCTATCTAAAAAGTGATCGAGTAGCTATCTATCTTTTTGTGTATCCTGGATGTGACAATTTCCCCCCCCAGGGCGGTGAGACCCTTGGAATCAGGCTTCAGTTTTGAGACCTGGCGCCTTGACCCTGGCGGCGACAATAAAAGTTCACGGAATAAGGTTTTGGGCATGGTTATTGTGATGCCACCCATGCTGTTTGGCTATTGTTGGCCAACACTGCAGTGCAGGGGCTCTGGGAATGATGGAGTCACAGCCAGGTGTTATCACTCCCCATGGGTTGAGCGGTTCCCCAGGGCTACCGGTGTGTTTGTGGAGGTGGCTGGCTGTGGGATCCTTTAGGTTGGGGAAGACAGAGTGGGCTCTGCTGAAGCAAGTTCTCTGTGGCCTGCTTATCAGTCAGCACTCCGCAGGCTTTGGAATTAAACAGTCTCACACACAGCTTCCAAATTCTATACCCAGTGTACTTAGTGTTCACATTAGCAATGCTGCCAGGTACTGTTCCTTGCCAAGTGAAAGTCCTCAAAGAACCCAGGATAACTCGTCCAAGACACCCCTTTTATGTTCCGTTTCTCTCTCGGGTTGCTCTCTCTCAGCGCTAACTGTCCACCTCTCTCCTGCTCGCGCCTCTGCACACAGATCCCCAATCCGGTAGCCATGGGACCTGTCCTGGCGACCTGACCCTAGTTTGGCTACCTTCTCGGCGGATGTGTCGAGTGTCTGCCACAGCTCCTCTAGATCTCGTGGCCTCCGGTTCTGTGATGGAAGTGTGGAGTCTCCTCGCCAAATTCAGGGCCAGTCCCCTTGTTCCCAACCAGCCCTTCCATCTGACTCCAGTCAGACTCAGATTTAGGTGCACGGATGGATCGCTCCTGCCCATGCCCCTAGGGCTCCTTCTGTCTCCGTTGCTGTCTGTTGTTCTCCCGACCCAGGATGAGCTCTCACCGCTCAAGTCCTCCGAGTCCTTACTCTTCGTCAGTCTCCAACTGACTAACTCCCTCACTTCCTACCAACCACCCACACTTCTCTTTTTCTCTAACCCACCCCTGGACTGGGCCCTCCCTCAGCGGATCCACCCATGGTCCCTGACCTGGGTTCCTAAGTTGTGTTGGGTGCTTGTTAAGGTTCTTAAACTTGTCATCCCACTTCCCCGAGGACAGGGATACCACATTCCTAGAGTGGGTGCAGTACCCCTCATGGTGACCAGACCTCTGGAACGCCACAGATGGAGCAGCACAGAGCAGTATGGAGCAGCAGATGCACTGTTGCTAGCAGTAAATGATGATGACAGTAAATAGTCGCTTCTTATATCCCGAAGGGACATGTGACTTTGTCAGCCAATGAAATAAGGCCGCTAATAACATTAGCTCTTGTGTCTTTAACTTGTGGATATTTTATGCACCATTATTGACTGTCGGCTTGGAACGTCCACACAGAAAGTGGCAAGACAAAAAATGGAGTCCAACACTACTCTGAGCTCTCTGACTGTGGCTTTTGACACTCCTTATGTCATAACAATTTCATGGATGGATTTTTTTCTATTTTCACAGACGAAGGATGGTTTGTTTCACCTATTTGGAGAGATCCTTTGACCCATGTTTATGTCTCAGCCAGATCTTCAAAATGCAAGCACCACACGTCAAATCAACTCCAGACCTTTTATGTTCTTAATTAAGAATGAAATAATGAAGGAATTGCCTACACCTGCCCATGAAACAACCTTTGAGTCAATTGTCAATTACTTTTGGTCCCTTTAAAAACAGGGTGGCACATGTAAAGCAGTTGAAACTCCTAAACTCTTCATCCAATTTTAATGTGGATACCCTCAAATGAAAGCTATAAGTCTGGACTTTATGTCCATGTCCATTATATAACTAGAACTTGAATATGTTTAATGAAACTGGTAAAAAAAACTACCTTTGTGTCAGTGTCCAAATATATATGGACCTTAACTTTATTTTGCTGCACTCAAGTAAAAAGGTAACACTTCATATTTTTTCTTTACTAATTCATCCGATCAATACTCCCACACTATTTGTATTTTTGTCAATATCACCCTATTCAGTTGTCACTTTGTACCAGAAAATTCATTGTACATTTACCTTTATTATGTCATGTGATCATACAATGACCCCTCTACTCCTTACCCCACCTCGAACCCGAGAATTCCTTGATTTTATGCCCTCCTATTTTAGACAATGGAAGGTATCGTATGATCTGTTACACTCACATTCTCCACAGGAAGGTACAGAAATGCATATCATCATGTAATAATGATGAGTGCACAGCCCCTGTCACAGTTAAAGCAGCACAACAGCATTTTTTTAATTCACCTCTGTAGTGACTTCACATCTTACAAATCCAGCTCCTGTCCTGCAGCACTGTCTTGTTCCCGTAACTTCCGACTAGCTGAAAATATGAAGTTAACAAGTGCTCAGTGCATCTCTATGAGAGCCAGAGTAGTGATGAGCGAGTACTAAAATTCTCGGGTGCTCGAAGCTCGGGCCGAGCATCCCAAGATACTCGTGTATTCTCCCCGAGCACCGAGCCCAATGTTATCCTATGGGAGACCCGAGTATTTTTCTGGCATGACCCCCGGCAGCATGGAAAAACCCTAACAATGTCACAAAAGTATCAGAACAGTGCTGAAATGACATGGGAACAGCATGGGGAAGACCCCTGGAAGCATTTCAGACTCCAAGGTCACTGATGTGAACAATGTTGTCAGACCATTACGCCACTTTTACGGACTGTCAAGAAAACGTTACAAAATGAAACCAAAATAGATTTTCCAGGAGAAAATATGAAGGGCTCATACCCACTTGTGAGACAGAGTTCGTGTATGTTAGTTTTTTGGATTATGTGAAAGTTTTTTTCTTTTTTAAATTGTGGCACTCCCATGCCCCTGGGAAGAGACGTAAATGAAGGCCTCTTTAAACAATGGGCCCATTATAAGGAAGTCAGTCTTCTAGGCAGGGAAGCCAAAAATTGTGTGGCACTGTGATGCCCCTGGATAGAAACGTGCATGAGGGCCTCTTTAAATAATGTGCCCATTGTAAGGAAGTGTGTGTTTTGTAGCATTGCCCTAGGCTGGGAAGCCAAAATTGTGTGGCACTTCAATGCCCCTGGATAGAGACGTGCATGAGAGCCTTTTTAAATAATGTGCCCATTTTAAGCAACTGTATCTGCTGTAGTATTTCCCTAGGCAGGGAAGCCAAAGGTTGGGAGGTACCAAGATGCCCCTGGATAGAGGCGTGCATGAGGGCCTTTTCAAAAATGTGCCCATTGTAAGCAGATGGGTCTTTTGTAGTATTTCCCTAGGCAGGGAAGCCAGAAATTGGAAGGCACCAATATGCCACTGGATAGAGGCGTGCATGAGAGCCTTTTTCAATAATGTGCTCATTTAAAGCAGGTGGGTCTTTTGTAGGATTGCCATAGGCAGGCAAGCCAAAAATTGTGTAGCACTTCAATGCCCCTGGATAGAGACGTGCATGAAGGCCTATTTAAATAATGTGCCCATTTTAAGCAAGTGGGTCTTTTGTAGGATTGCCCTGGGCAGGGAAGCCAAAAATTGGGAGGCATTGCGATACACCTGGGAAGAAAACATGGAGGAGAGCCTCTAAAAATTGTCCCCATTACAAAGGAGTGGGTCTCCTGTACTTGTAATGCCCATTCTGTAAGCATGGACTAAAACATTTACCTCTCGGGGGTATATATGAAACTAATGCCTAACTTTAGAACGGTTAGGGTCATCATCATAATAAATATGATGTAAAAAAATTATGGTTTTGTGGCATCATGAACCACGGTCACGCTGATTATGTGATAGTGGCGGATGAGGAGAAGGAGGAGCAGTACAGCAAGTAGCCAAACACATGAAGTGTGTACCGATGTGTGGGTGTGTGGAGGTGCATAGGAATCTACCGGCACAAAAGTTAAATTCCGCTATCATTTGGTGGGGGTGTGGTGAAGTCAGGTCCAATCCAACCCTTGTTCATCTTGATCAAAGTCAGCATGTCAGCATTTTCAGTTGACAGGCGGGAGCGTTTATCTGTAATGATTCCACCTGTGGCACTAAAAACACGCTCTGACAAAACGCTAGCAGCAGGGCAGGCCAGGACTTCCAAGGCGAAGAGAGCCAATTCCTGCCACGTGTCCAGCTTGGATACCCAATAATGATAAGGCACAGAGGAGTCTAGGAGCACTTTAGTACGATCGGCAAGGTACTCCCTCAGCATCTTTGCAAACTTTGCAGTCCTTGTGAAACTACCCCGCACCTCAGGGCCTGTGGTACGGGGGGTGCTGAGAAAAGTGTCCCAGATCGTTGAAAGTGTTCCCCTACCTCTGCTGGATTGGACTTGTGCCTCTCTCTGCCGGACGCCTTGGTTGTCCACTGAATCGTGACCTCTGCCGCTAGCGTTTTCAGAAGGGAATTTTTTAAATTATTCCACCACTATGGCCTTCTGGTACTGCCGTATTTTTGTAGACCTCTCCGCTTCGGGAATAAGAGAAATAAAGTTCTCTCTGTAGCGTGGGTCTAAAAGTGTCACCAACCAGTAATGAGTGTCTGCCAAGATCTTGATAACACGAGGGTCACGACACAGGCAGCATAACATAAAGCCAGCCATGTGCGCCAGACTGTTAACAGTCAAGACTTCTGGGTCCTCAACAACAGCATGACTGGCCATGCTGACCTCCTCCTCCTCCTCCTCTCCCTGTCCTCTGGCCATCCACCTCAACCGACGGTCTGACGGTTGTGCATGTATTACCGTCGATTCCGAATGAAAGTAGCTCCATTTCTTCATCCTCCTCCTCGTCATAGTCCTCCAATGCACATTGGGATGAGATGAGGCTGGGCTGTGTGTAATCACCCAGTATGGTTTCTTGCTGCAAGTCATCCTGCTCCGCCTGCAATGCATCATCTTTGATTTTGAGCAGAGAGCGTTTTAGAAGACAGAGAAGCGGGATGGTGCCGCTAATGATGGCATTATCGCAGCTCACAATCTTTGTGGAGTCTCAAGTTTTGGAGGACGGTACATATGTTGGACATCACGTCCACTCCTGAGGTCTTATGTGTGGAGTTTGAATGATGCTGGTACTCAACAACTGCCCTCTTCTGCTCACAAATCCTGACCAACATGTGCAGTGTGGAATTCCAACGCGTGGGGACATCACACACCAGTCTGTGAGCCGGAAGCTGCAAACGCCGCTGAAAGCCGGCAAGGCGGCAGAAGCAGTAGGTGACTTTCTGAAATGGGCACACAGGCGGCGTACTTTGACGAGCAGATCAGACAGCTCTGGGTAGGATTTAATAAACCGCTGAACACGAGGTTGAGCACATGGACCACACATGGAACATGTGTCAGCTCGCCTCGCCTCAGAGCCGCCACAAGGTTCCGGCCATTGTCATACACGACCATGCCTGGCTGTAGGTTCAGCGGTGTGAGCCAGTGATCTGCCTGCTGTTTCAGAGCTGTCCACAACTCTTCAGCGTTGTGGGTTTGTCACCTATGCATATTAGCTTCAGCACAGCCTGTTGCCGCTTAGCCGAGGCAGTGCTGCAGTGCTTCCAGCTTGGGACTGGTGTGGAGGGTGAAGTGGAGGAAGAGGAGGAGGAGTATGACGTGCAAAAGCTGTACACTGTGGGTGAAACCCTGACAGAGTTAGGGCCTGCAATCCTCGGTGTCGGAAGGACGTGTTCCGTCCCAAGGTCAGACTGGGTCCCGGCCTCCAGAATATTAACCCAGTGTGCTGTCAGTGAGATGTAGCGGCCCTGCCCGCAAGCACTTGTCCACATGTCCGTGATTAGGTGGACTTTGCTGGAAACTGCGTTGTTAAGGGCACGTATGATGTTTTATGACATGTGCTTATGTAATGCGGGGACGGCACACCGGGAAAATCAGTGGCGGCTGAGGACTGAGTAACGTGGGACAGCGGCCGCCATCAGGTTGCGGAATGCTTCCATCTCCAGCAGCCTAAAAGGCAACATTTCCAGCGAAAACAGTCGCGAAATGTGTGCATTTAGAACTGTGACATGTGGAGCGTTGGCAGCGTATTTGCGCATGCGTTCCAAAGATTGGTGTATGGCTAACTGAATGCTGCGCTGGGACAAGGACATGGCTGATGATGCTGCTACTTCTGCTTGTGCAAGTACAGGTGAAGGACAGGAGGGATCTTCACCTGCAGTATGTCACCCGCAGACAATGCTCCTGTACTCTGCTGTACATCCCATAAAGTTGGGTGCTTTGCTGCCATGTGCCTGATCATGCTGGTGGTGGTCAGGCTTCTAGTTTTGCTACCCCTGCTGATGCTGGCATGGCAGGTGTTGCAAATGGTCTTTTTCGAATTATCTACAGACACCTTAAAAAACAGCCAGACTCGGGAAGACCTAACAGTTGTACTGGCAACTTCACTCGTGTTGTTGTTCCGGGGAATGGTAGCCTGCCTTCTGCCTGCGGACACCACCCTGCTTCTTCCGGCCTGTTGTGATGCTATGCAAACTCCCCCTGTGCACTGCTGTCCTCACTCTACATGTCCTCCTGCCAAGTTGGGTCAGTTATTGGATCATCCACCACGTCGTCTTCCACTTCCACACCCTGGTCCTCCTCCTGACTTTCTGGCAATTGTGTCTCATCATCGTCCACCTCTTGTTGAGACAGGTTCCCACCGTTGCCTTCGTGAGACCGTGGCTGCTCAAATATTTGGGCATCGGTACATATGATCTCCTCATGACCAACTGGAGCTGGTGAGAGGCCAGAATCTACGAATGGATAAGTGAACAGCTCTTCAGAGTGTCCAAGTGTGGGATCAGTTATGTCTGGGGCCAGGCACTCGGCATGGTGGGAGGAAGGAGGATCAGGGTGTGGAATGTGCGGTCCAGTCTCACGGCTACTGACACTTGACCGTGTGGAAGACAGGGAATTTGTGGTGGTGCCAAACTGACTGGAAGCATTATCCGCTATCCAACTAACAACCTGTTGACACTGGTCTTGGTTTAATAGTGGAGTACTGCTGCATTCACCTAGAAATTGGGACAAGAAAGTTGAGCGAGAGGATGTGGGTGTCTGTTGTGGCGCAATTCGAGCTTGCACACGGGCTCGCCCTCTGCCTGCACCACATCACGTCCAGTTCCTTGTCCCTTGCCACCTGGACTTGCGCATTTTCAATATGGTGCTGACTGTATACAGCTAAATTAATGCAGAAAAGAGTTGTTTTTTAGCACGACCCTAAGTTTTGAAATTAAGGCCCTGCAGGTGGACTAGTCAGACACAAACGCTGACTACAATAGCGAATCTTTTGGCGTATCCTAATTTACGCTGCAACCGACAGTAGCAGCACTTAGATGCTAAATTAGTGCAGAAAAGAGTTGGTTTTTAGCACGAGGCTTTTGGTGTACCCTAATTTACGCTGCAACCTACAGTAGCAGCACTTAGATGCTAAATTAGTGCAGAAAAGAGTTGGTTTTTAGCACGAGGCTTTTGGTGTACCCTAATTTACGCTGCAACCTACAATAGCAGCACTTAGATGCTAAATTGGTGCAGACAAGAGTTGTTTTTTAGCACGAGGCTTTTGGTGTATCCTAATTAGAGCTAAAACCTACTCCTGCGCATTTTCAATATGGTGCTGACTGTATACAGCTAAATTAATGCAGAAAAGAGTTGTTTTTTAGCACGACCCTAAGTTTTGAAATTAAGGCCCTGCAGGTGGACTAGTCAGACACAAACGCTGACTACAATAGCGAATCTTTTGGCGTATCCTAATTTACGCTGCAACCTACAGTAGCAGCACTTAGATGCTAAATTAGTGCAGAAAAGAGTTGGTTTTTAGCACGAGGCTTTTGATGTACCCTAAGTTATGCTGCAACCTACAGTAGCAGCACTTAGATGCTAAATTGGTGCAGACAAGAGTTGTTTTTTAGCACGAGGCTTTTGGTGTATCCTAATTAGAGCTAAAACCTACTCCTGCCTATAGTGAGCTAAATAAATCTCTAAAAGCACTGTTTTTGGGATGGATGAGCCTGGAAACCAGCCCCAGATGCGATGCAGGCTGGTATACTGGCACAGCGAAGTTTGGTATATACCCTGCCTCCCTGCCTGTGTGGCTCCCCTGCGTCCAGGAGGCCACAAAAGGGAACTGCAGCCAGGCAGGTAGGACAATTGTTGCACATCAACACCCTCACAGCCCACATAACCCACGTACAGTAGATGGCAGCATCCAGCCCTAAGATTGGAAGACTCTAGGCAATTAAGGGGTGATGGATTTAGAGGAGTGTGTTGGGCACACATGTAGTCAGGTGACTTGACAGTATATAGGAAGGGGGAGGAGGAAGGAGTTCAGTAGGCCATAGTGAGCTGAACAACAATGATCAACAGTAGGCCAAGGGTGCCGAGCTGTAAAGACCAAGAGCAGGCCGAGAGACAGCAGAAGGTTGAGCTAAGCTGAGCAGCAGAAGGAAGCACACATTCTGGCAAAGTGGGGCATAAGGAGCGCAGAATCTGTACCGAGCCAGTGTGAGCCGGAGGAGAGAGAAAGCCTATCCGGAGCCAGTACCCCCAGGAGTGTGCAGGAAAGAGAGGGACGGGGAGACCCGGGCCCTAGACACACAGCTGAAGCTACCGACTGCAGCGAGTAGCCCTCCTACTATACTGAGAGACGCAGAGGGAAGGAGCTTGGTAGAGCCTCATATTGAAGGACTGCTGGAGGCTGGGCTCAGTAGAGTGTCGGCTCAAGAGGGGACCGTAGTTTTACCCGGAATCCCCAAACAACACGACGGGGACCACAGTTGCATGCTAGGGTCCCTACCCAAAGGACAGGCAGCTCAGTGACGACCAGGAGGACCCACAAGGGCCCGAGTCACCGCCATACTGTCCGGCGTTACACACACCAAGTGAACTCAGAGAATGTAAATAGCCCGGAAAGGACACAGAGAAAGTGTGAGGGGTCACAGAGAGAGAGGCCGCTGCAGGGAGCAAAGGGAACCCGGAGAGGGAGAGAGTGCCCGTGTACTTGTACTGAACTTTGTAAGAACTGTAACTGACTTGTGAACTGTCTGAAGAACTGAGAGTAAACACGGAACACCCTGAGATTGCCTACCTTGTGTCTCTGCATGAAAGCGATTCTCTCCATACAGGATTACAGAAAGACCTCCACCTGCAGAGCCACAGCACAGCCTGTCAGCACCAGCTTTGAAGAGAAATCCCTGCAGCGCCTGCACAGTAAGTGTACTGAACATTCCACAATAGACTTAACCCTTACTGCCCCGGGGAAAACAGTTCTACCCACTGGAACTATCCCATCTAGCTGCTATCCATCATCCCCGGAGGTTCTGCAGCAGCGGCGGCCCCATCACTGGCCGCATATAGTGGGTGGCGTCACGGCTGACAACCCCTGTAAATATCCCCTTTTATTGCCGAGCCCAGGACACGGACTGAACCAGGACCACCCGTGACTTCCCCAGCAGCAGACCGGTCCGGTACCGAGTACCCCCGTCCCAGTGGGCCCGACAACCGCCTGTACAGCTTTATTAGTCCTCAGAAGGACTGTTGTGGTAATTCAACTGTGCCCACACTAGCTGAAAGGCCACAAATCTGTCCTTCAATCAGCAGCAGCTCTCCCTTCACTGACTATCTAATGGTGCAGAGTGACGAGCACAGCGCGGTCAGGTCTTATAAAGACCTGATGACGCTGTGCGGCCAGCCAATCACTGTAATGCCAAAACCAACATGGCTTGGCATTACAATGTCTGTCAGCCAATCCCTGCATGTGGGCTGGCTCTGAAAAGAGTGCCAACATGCAGGGAGGTGGACCCCGAGCATAGTAAGAGTATCGCGAGATTACTCGGTACTCGCCGAGTACCCCGAGTACCGAGATATTCGTGCGAGTACCGAGTAGTGACAAGCATACTCGCTCATCTCTAAGCCAGAGGTGTATTTGTGGCACCCTGCTCACACAGGTAGCCACAGACTTCTCTAATGCACAGCTGGGTTTCCACAGCAGGTACCTACTATATGCAACACCTTCCACCCCGGTACAGTAGGGGGAGCCCAACTTGCTGACCTTAGGCAAGATCCCCTATAAATACTGCTGCTGGGGGAGTAGATAGTCAGAGTGTGCAGACGCTAGGAGAGCTGTGAAGACGTCCTGGTGGTCGGTGCCGCGGTTAGGCCCGAACCAGTGACCCGGAGTGGCCCTTTTACGTCCCGCAAGCCTAAGTGGGGAAAGAAGGCAAGAAGCAGTTAGCCAAGAGGGAGTGAGGAATTTAAGGAGTTTGGCCCAAAGAAGTACCGGATATTGGGGATCTGCACCTGTGGCATACTCCAGGACCACAAAACCCCATCACACCGTGGAGGCTTCGGCCACCCGGTTATCCCCTGTGGGTCAAGAGAGGGAGCCAGACACAGCAGTGCAGCACTGCCGTGATCAGAGAAGGTAACCCGGAGACCGCACAGGAGGAGGGACAGTCACCAGCATCAGGAAGAGAGAGGAGGCAAGTCAGGCTGCTTGCAAGCTGTGCTTCAATCATTACACAGGAACAGAGGAAGCCTTATACCCACTTGCTGTGGGGACCCACTGTGCAACCTGGTCACTCGACAGTGCCCTAAATCATTTTGCCTGCCAGCCATCAGTAAAAGGTAAAAGAGACTTTGCCATGTGCGTGTATCATTCCTCTCCTCCCAGTGCCTCTCATTGACTGCTCCAGCACTCCCCATCTCAGCCATAACTCCACTCCAAGCTGCCCCTTCTCACTACACTGCCCAGAGGTCCAGTCCACCTGTGGAGGACTTTACTACCCTAGCCGCATTACCATTCACCTCCGGCAGACTGTGACAGTACTGGTGCACCTCACCAGAAACTACAGGTGGCGTCACGACAATCTTTGTATATAATCCCTGTAAATATCACCCACTTTTTGGAAGATAAGCCCAAGACACGGGGTCAGGCGCGGCCGCCATTCCTCGTGACACAGTTAACCCTTTTGCCGCCTGACACCCGAGTACCCCAAAGCCTGGGCGCAACATTTTGAAAAGTGTATGTATGATCTAGCTTGCCAAACAGCTTGTCATGATGACTATGGTGAAACATGTCTTTGGGCTCCATGTGCAAACAGTATCCAAAATAAGATAGAAATCTGGCTAAAAACATGTGATTATTCCTTTATTTCATTGAAGGTGCATCACAGGAAACCCAGTGTAGGCATGGATAGCGTTCTCATCAAATGTCAAGTGCATTCAGCGCCCTTAATTATGAATTGAAAAGTGACCTCCGATTTAGTCCATGAAACACTGGAGCGGCTTGATGGTCACTTCTCTCCACAAATCAACCTGGGCGCCGCTAGAAAAGGATGAAGGCAGCAGGATGTGAATATTATATAGGAGTCAGAGGACTTAAATGTAAAGCACAACTACAGTGATTCAATAAAAAAGCTGTATTGGTGCATTAAAATTATTACTGTAATGACAAAGAATATTCTGAGTGTCAATACTGGCAAATGCCAAAATATGGAAAGTCCTGATGGAATATAAACTAACAGTTATAGCTGAAATACTCCAACATCAATCTACAATATCACATCAATGTAGCCAATATAAACCACCAAGTCATATATATAAAACAAGATTTTATTAAGCTGTTAAATAAAAATAAATGAATAACAAATCAGTTCACAATAGATGTTAAAAGGGGCCATTAGCAACTTACAAAGACTTCAAGACCAAGTGCAGAAAAAAAGCATCACCGGAGGAAAACATTGTAGAATCCTCAGGTCGGCTTCACACCATGGTTTTCTGCTGTCAGGTTCTGTCTGATGTTTTGCTGGAAGCTCCAGACAGAACCTAACAGCTCTGGAAAAACAGAAAAAACTGAAAAAGTGCTCTCTGATCCTGTTTTCTGCCGAATTCGTTTGTGAGCGGCAGCTGCCGCTGTCCAGTGCTGACATTTCAGCCGTGGAGCTGTCCAGGTGCTGAATTTCAGTGGCGGCTGCTTTCAGCACCCGGCATCCGGCGGCCAGTTCGATTTTATGTCGTATCCGGAGCCCATAGATTCCCATGTAATGGGGTGCTCGATCGCGTCGGATCTGGGTAGATTCAGGATTTTGTGTCCGGGGAAAAAAAAAATTAATTCTGACAGATCCCCCTGACAGCAAATCACTGCCATCCGGCCCCATCAATAGGAATACTATGGCGCCAAAATTGGATCCGGTACTGTTCACACCGGCAGCCCCGGATCCTTAAAACCATGGTGTGAAGCCGGCCTTAGGCAAAGTAAATGCACAAGCCTAAAGCTCGTTGGCTATCTTCTTCAGAGTAATCAGGACAGAGACAAAAATATAATTTACAGGAAGCAAAAAAAAAAATCAGAAATTATAAAAATTGGAAATTACAACCGGTTCTTACACACCCTAATAGCTCTGAGTTTTATTAGGTTTATTCCAAAGCGAAATATCACTAGTTTGAATTGCAGAGCAGCCATGAAGTCAATTTCCTAACAAAAGAAAAATAGCATCATGCAGCTCATCAATAGCGGTGTTTCGGCCAAGAAATTCGCCAAGCTGCATTGTGAGGCCATGACAGAAGAATATAAACTGAAGTCTTCCATCCACTCCATAGCCAAAAGGTGGATGTCCAGGCAAAATATCAGAGCCAACAAGCTGGCCCATCACTAGAGATGAGCGAACACCTGAGTGTCCGGAATCTGTTTATTTTGCCAAATGCCGGGGTGATCACCAAATTGTCCGCCGAACAGTTTGCCAAAACCCGAAACACAAATGAAATCAATGACAGGCAACGACATGAAACATGTAGAAAACACATTCAAGATGTCCAAAAGCTGCCAAACTCAGCTCAAATAACACATACACAGACAGACACACACACACAGATCATCTGACCTGTCTCCCGCTGATTGCTGGATTCTGGGTCCACTTCATACATATTCACTTAATTGACTGGCAGCAGCCAATTATAGATGCTCATACTCTGTGAGAGAGTCTGTGATTGGATGTTGAAATAAGACTGCGTTTCCATAAACTTGGTAGTATCTGTACTTGGTTGTCATACACATTAGTGTATTACAACCATACTGACGTCATAGTGTGTAAAAAAAAAATAAAGGAAAAAATGTGTAGGACTCTGCTATATTCTTCCGTTTCAGCACAGATATAGCAGACAGCTACGAGCTGCCACCCTCAGCTGCCTACTGTTACCCTGGCTGGCAAAAAAATTAATAGGACTCCACACTATTTTTAATTGCCAGCCAAAGTAAGACTAGTCAGCTGAGGGCTAATATTCTCAGCATGGTGAGGGCCCATTGTTATTGGGTCCCCCATGCGGTAGAATATCAGCCCATAACTGCCCAGAAATTGTCACATTCATAAGAAGCGCCAATTCCTGGCGCCTTTTGCAGCTCTTCTAGTTGCCGTTTAACAGTGGCAAACTGGCTAAAAGGGGTTAATGCCAGTTTTGTATTGTCAGCTGGCATTAAGCCCAAAATTCTTAATATCGGGCCATGTTAGACCCAGTCATTAAAAATTTCAAATAATTAGTTAAGAAGACACAACAAAGAGAAAACATCGATCTAACAGGCTATACTATTGCTCAACAGATGATCAGGGGGTACCATAGCAATAATAAAGACTTTTAACTACTTAGATGCCACTGTCACAACTAACAATGGTATTTTAGGGGTTATTTGGCCTTGATTGGCTCCATAACAAGTCAAAACCAATGATTATGGGTGTCAGCCATCATATAAAGCTATCACTTGTGGAATATTTGGCCACGGTGGAGCTGTTTACTCACTCATTACCTAAGTTTTAAAGCCGCAGTAAGGAATATGTCCATTTAGCCACCATTTTAATACATATTGGAAGTCGTTAAGTGATTAAATCCAGGTCACAATCATAATATTCAAAAATATTAGACAAATTCTAGTCCACATTCCCATGTCTGCATACTGCAGAATGTGGACCTCACATCTGATATGATTTCAAAGACTTGATTGCTCAAATTAACATTTTTGACCATTTATCTTTGACTATGACTACTGTATTTTTTAGGTCATAAAATGCATTTTTTCCCCCAAATTATGTGGGAAAATGGAGGTGCACTTTATATTCCAACATAGCTTACCAGGGGCATAGTGGTGGTGGAACGGGGTCACAGGAGTGAGGGTCATTGCTATATATAGTCGGCAGCATAATGATGGGGCAATGCTGTGAGCCTGATACTGGTGGGAGGGTGGGGCTGTACCACTTCAACAGGACACGTTGAAGTGGTCCAGCCCCGTGAAACGGCAGCTGTCGTCCGCTGATCCTCACTCCCTCTCTCCACTGAATCTTTCATCTCCATATGACGTTTGAATAAAGGATCATTGAATTATGGTGAGTGCCATCCAGCTTTTTCTTCTGTATTTACTTGTGTCTTGTATCTGGAAGGCGTTCAACACCTGTCACCAAGGAGCTTATGTTTACTGCAGCAGTTAGCGATTACCTGAGTTGCTCCAGCCTAGCGGAAGGTGCCCGGTACCTCTACATAACAATAGCATGATCATATTTATAACGCTAAGGCCACATGAGCGTTTTTGCAGATTCGCGGCAGATTCCACAGGTTTACCTCATCAGCCGCATAACGGCCGACTTGCATCAAGCCCGCGGCAAGCTTCTATTCATTCTCTATGGGACTTGCGACAGGTGCAGCATGTGCGTTTTTTGCCATGATCTGGTAAACCCGGCACTAGTGCCAAGTAAAAAAAACTTTGACTTGTGGTAAGTGTCGGATTGCCGGATCGCGGCAAAACCCACTCTTGCTGCACCATAGGGAAAGGATGGGGGCTTGACACAAGTCGGCCGTTACAGATGCAGCAGATGAGGTAAATCTGTGGAATCTGCTGTGGATCAGCAAAAACGTTGATGTCCCTATAGCTAGGATCATATTCGTGCTAATAGGGGGGTAGGGTAAAAACATTGGTTTTGGCTGCCTTAATGTATTGTTACTGCCATGGTAGCGCCATGTTACACTGCCAATGGTTCCCTATGGTGACATGGCCCCTAGCGCAGCTCAAACGCCGGCATCTGTGTGCGCTTTTTCCTAGCGCTTCAAATGACTCTTCAGAGCATGAGAATTCAAACACCGGTACTCAGATGCCGGCGTTTGAGCTGCGCTAGGGGCCGCGTCACCACAGGGAGCCATTGGCTGCGTTAACATGGCGCCACCATGGCGGTAACACTGCGTTAAGGCTTCCAAAACCTACAGTACAGGCCAAAATTTTGGACATATCTCATTCAAAGATTTTTCTGTATCTTCATGACTATGAAAATTGTAGATTCACACTGAAGGCATCAAAACTATGATTTATCACATGTGGGATTATATACTTAACAAAAAGAGTGAAACAACTGCAAATATGTCTTATATTCTAGGTTATATTTCACACTGATGGAACTGAATGCCGCAGAGTTTTTGCGAATGTAAAGTGGATATATGGGAATGTTACCTATTAAGTATTTTATACCGCATGACTGTTAGAAGGTAAAAATTTAAAGCATGAAAATTGTACATTTTTTAAAATATTTGCCAAAATTACAATATTTTCACAAATAAACACAAAACGTTTTACTTTTATTGATGAAAATATTGTAATTTTTGCAAACATTTTGAAAAATTAACAGTTTTCATGGTTTCAAATTTACCCCCAACGGGTCATTCCATGTCAAGTGAACCAATGATTATTACCTCTATATTTTTAATTCTTTTGAGATTTTGTTATTTGATAATAGCATGTCAGACAATGCAAAATGTGAAGAGAAAATTTTTTTAAAAAATTTATTTTTTTTTTTAAATGATTTTCAAAGTTCGGAAAAAGTGTGAATTTCGCTGTTGCCTGCCTTTACGTTTCTCCTCATAACTAAGGCTAGGAATAAGATAGAGAGACAAAATAAACACCATTCTACTCAGAACTATACAGGCTTTCACCAGATATGTCACAAGAGGATCTTTGTTAATATTTTACCCATGTGATCGCAAGCGCAAAACTTTAAAACGTATTTCCGAAAAATCGGCGCGCTTTAAATATTTCAAAAACTGCCCATGTGTCTGCTTTGCTCTTAGCCACATCTGTACCAAATTTCAAGTTGGGATCGCAATGGGATCATATTTTAACATATTTTACTATTAATAGCGTCAATGGGTCATTCCATATCAAGTGATCTAAATATGAATATTTTTTTTTACCTGACGTCTTTAGATTTTTTATTTTTTTTTCCTTTATGAAGTACTACTTTAGTTCATTACAAATTAAAAGTTTGGAATTTTTTTCTTCATCAGTTAATTTTTTACAGATTTTTAAAGTTTAAAAAAAGGGTGAATTTTGGCCTGGTACGACTTTAAATTTTTTTATCTCGGGCTAGAAATAAGATAGAGAAACAAAATAAACACCATTCTACTCAGAACTGTCCAGGTTTTCACCAGATATGTCACAAGAGTATATTTGTTAATTTTAATTTTTTACCAGTGCGAATGCAAACGCAACATTTTGAAACGCATTTCCGAAAAAAACGTTTTAATAAAAATTTTCCAAAACTGCCCATGTGTCTTTTATGCTCTTAGCCACATCTGTACCAAATTTCAAGTTGGGATCGTGATGGGATCATATTTTAAAATATTTAACTATGGTTAATCTCATTTTTATTAAATTTTGAAAAAACATATGAAAGACATACATTCAATCTTTTAACAAAATCTTGAGACATATAAAATATACAAAAAGAGAATTCACAAAGTTATTAGTAACTTTAAGATAAGCTGCAAATTTACTTTTGCGCTTATCTCTGGTGCAATATATACTACAATCTAAATATAATTCCAAACACTCAAGTATACAACCTTTCTCAGGGTTTTGAGATGTTCTGATGTCAAGGGGACAAGCAGCCCCAGCAGAATGATTTTTATTACTTGGCCCCTTCTAACAGGTTGACCACGTAAGTGGGTCATTACCCGTTGAGGCCTAGTTGGAATAGTCTATCGACTGGTGTACCGGAAAGGAAGGCCGAAATATTAATGATCTACTCACAGCTCCGAGTTTTCGATACCTGTCTAATGTTCACTAGAATTCTGAAGGTATAGGCGTAGAAAGGAAATACCTAGACTGAATGTATCAGATGGGAAGAAAAGAGAGATAGAAAAGAAGAGAGAGAGAGAAGAGAAACAAAAACCATTAGAAAAAGTTATACTGGGAAAGAAAAGCCACGTAAGAAAAAAAGAAAAAAAGGAGGGGGGGGAACGGGTGAGGTATGGGAAGGAGAAAGGGTACTCATCCCACTGGCTCCCCATCAGCCAGAGGTCGAGCCATATTATCTGTGCTGGAAAAGATACTCCTAAATTCTGCAGAGTCGTGAAAAAGAATCCATTCAACCCAAATCCCTAAGAATTTGTTCCGAGATCCCGACGCATCAGCTGCGAGCTCCTCCATTCGATATGTGTCCATCAATTCTTTGAACCAATCAAGTAGAGATGGAGCCCGGCTTGATTTCCAGAACCTCGGGATCACAGCACGAGCAGCCGAGATGCAAAAGCGGAGAATATCCCTCTTCTGTAGCCCAATAGGACCTGGAAAAATGGATAACATTGCCGATTCTGGGCAGCATTCGGCTTGTTTACCTGTTATCCGGGCGTATGCATTGAAAACCTCAGACCAGAACCGCCGGATTTCCCCACAACTCCACCAAATGTGTATCATTGTACCCTTCTCTTCCCCACAGCGCCAGCAGGTATCAGGGGTTCCAGGGAACATGTTCCGGAGTGTCGTCGGGCACAAGTACCATCTAGTGAGCAGCTTATAGCTTCTTTCTTGTGCAGAACAAGCGCTAGCTAGTGAGTGAGTAAATATAAAGCATTTCTGCCAATTAGCTTCTGAAATGCTACACCCCAATTCCCTCTCCCAAGCACGTTGGAAGTAAAGGGTGCCCTGCTCTCTCATGGACCCTAAGGCCTGGTATAGAACTGATATTTTGCGCCTCGGTGGAGCCTCCAGTTGGAATAACCTCTCCAATACGTTGGGCGTCAATCTTACCCTGCAAGAGTGGTCAGCTGAATATAAGTATGCTCTGTATTGGAGAAATTCGAATCACTTAAGAGGTCTCGTAGGTTCTTTGAGTTGTAGCTCTGCCATCGGGGGCAAACCACCACTGGACAGAGTCTGTCCTACTCGGGTGTCATCCACAATCCGCCAACATAAAAATCTCTGCCTGTCAAATCTGGGTGGGAAAGATGGGTTGGAAAAAAGGGGAGTCAAAGGGCTAAGTCTGTCGTTTAAGCGGAGGGTTTTCGTCACTAGGTGCCATACCTTCAAGGTGTTTCTGGTCATGTCTGTCAAAGGTACTAGGTCTGTGGAGTCTTTAGGGGAAATCCAAAGCAGGTGTTTCAGCGGAATCCCCAAACACTCTTGCTCCACCCCTACCCATTTCTTGGAGGACGCATGATAATGCCAATCTAGAGCTCTAACAAGAGAGGAAGCCTCAAAGTACGCTCGTATGTTGGGTAGTCCAACCCCTCCTCTGGTCTCGGGCAAGGATAGGATATTCATTCGCAATCTGGACCTCTTGCCCCCCCAGACAAATCTAAGGATCATAGATTGCATTTTGGAGAGGAAACCTCTATCCAATAGAACAGGAACTGTCTGAAAAGTATATAAGAGTCGGGGCAAGACATCCATCTTGACTACGTTTATTCTCCCGAACCAGGATAGCTTTAATTGTCTATAGGAGGTAAATGCCGATTCCGCGTTAGTCAAAAGGGGTTGATAATTTAAATTGAATATTTGTTTAAGATCTTTTGGTATAAGGACTCCCAAGTACTTAATGGCTTCTACTTTCCATTTAAATGGGAACTGTTTAGATAGATGAGAAACCAATTCTCCAGGCAAAGAAATATTGAGTGCCTCGGTTTTGGAGCAATTCACTTTAAAGTTGCTCAATTGTCCGAACCGTTCAAACTCCATTAAGACCGAAGGGATGGAGACCAGGGGCTGGGAGATGTAAAGTAGCAGGTCATCTGCAAATAAGGCTAATTTGTGATGACTCTGTCCCAGCTTGACCCCATGGACGCATTCATTGGACCTAAGTGCAAAATATTTAACTATTATAGTGTCAATTCAAAAGTCACCAAGAACACAGTCATTTTTTCACAATTGCCCGTCAATAGTTTGAATTTGATATAAAGAAACATAGTCTTGTAACATCTCAAATGAAAGCTGTTACCGTTCTGAGTAAAATGATGCCTCTCCCACTTCATTATCTTATTTCTAGCCTGAGATAAAAAAATGTAAAGTCATACCAGGCCAAAATTCACCCTTTTTTTAAACTTTAAAAATCTGTAAAAAATTAACTGATGAAGAAAAAAATTCCAAACTTTTAATTTGTAATTAACTAAAGTAGTACTTCATAAAGGAAAAAAAAAAAAAAAATCTAAAGACGTCAGGTAAAAAAAAATATTCATATTTAGATCACTTGATATGGAATGACCCATTGACGCTCTTACTAGTAAAATATGTTAAAATATGATCCCATTGCGATCCCAACTTGAAATTTGGTACAGATGTGGCTAAGAGCATAGCAGACACATGGGCAGTTTTTGAAATATTTAAAGCGCGCCGATTTTTCGGAAATGCGTTTTAAAGTTTTGCGCTTGCGATCACATGGGTAAAATATTAACAAATATCCTCTTGTGACATATCTGATGAAAGCCTGGACAGTTCTGAGTAGATTGGTGTTTATTTTGTTTCTCTATCTTATTTCTAGCCCGAGATATGATAGAAAATGTAAAGCCATACCAGGCCAAAATTCGCACTTTTTTAAAACTTTAAAAATCTGTAAAAAATTAACAGATAAAGAAAAAAATTCAAAACTTTTTTTTTGTAATTAGATAAAGTTGTTCTTCAGATAGAAAATTTTTTTTAAAAATCTGAGGACGTCAGGGAAAAAAAATATTCATTTTTGGATCACTTGACATGGAATGACCCCAACAAGAAGTCCAATGGGTCACAAAAAACAGAATCACTGAAGATTTCCAGAGTTCTTACCCCATAAGTTAACACTGGTCAGATTTCAAACATTGGGCTTGGTCGTTAAAGTCAAAATTGTCTCCGCTACTAAGGGGCTAACAGAGGTGTGTAGACAATTGATATATACTGTACATGAAGCCATGTTATTCTTTTTACGGACATTGGAATATTGGAGTAGAACTATTTCCTATCTTTTGCTTTATTTCCTGCAGACAGTGAGTTCTGTAACAGATGTCCCGATGAGGAGTGGCCGGATGAGAAGAAAATGAAATGTGTCCCTAAATCCTATGAGTTTCTGTCTTATGAGGAGGATGACATTGTAATTATTTTTATATCCATATCTTCATTATTTTGCATTGTTACCATTTTTACATTAGGAATTTTCATCCATTACCGGGACACCGCAATTGTGAGGGCCAACAACCGGACTGTGAGCTTCATCCTCCTGGCCTCCATCTTGCTGAGTTTTCTCAGTGTCTTCCTCTTCCTTGGTCGTCCTGTGGACATCACCTGCTTGATGAGACAGACGACATTTGGAATATTCTTCTCTATTTCTGTGTCTTCTGTGCTTTCCAAAACTTTCACCGTCTGCATCGCCTTCAAAGCCACCAAACCGGGCAGCATCTGGAGGAAGTGGGTCGGTGTGAAGACCTCGAATTATGTGGTGGGGATCTGCTCCTCAGTCCAGGTTCTCATTTGCATTGTCTGGATGTCTGTTTCTCCTCCCTATCAGGAGTTGGACATGATTTCATATACTGATAAGATCGTCATTCAGTGTAATGAAGGCTCAGATCTCTGGTTCTACTCCATGTTGGGTTATCTGGGGCTCCTGGCCGCTGTGAGCTTTGTTCTGGCTTTCATGGTGAGGACATTACCGGACAGTTTCAATGAAGCCAAGTACATCACCTTCAGCATGCTGGTGTTCATCAGTGTCTGGATCTCCATGATCCCGGCTTATCTGAGCACTAGAGGGAAGAACATGGTGGCCGTGGAGATATTTGCCATATTGACTTCATGTGGTGGAATTTTGGGCTGTATATTCTTCCCAAAATGTTATATAATACTTTTCAAAAAAGAGATAAATATAAGAAGACAAAAGTAGAGAAAATATAATTATTCTTAGAATTATTACTATTATAGCTATTATAAATGGGGATTTCTGCACAATAGTAACAATAAATGTAAACTAGAAATAAATATGTAATTTAATAAGAAAAAATATTAATCAATAAAATACAAATTATCCTCTCTTTATCATTAAATTCTTATATTATATACGGTATTCATTTTTTTGCTTTTATCTCCTCCTAAGGGACAATATTGTTTCGATAGCAGAGCTTCAGAGTTTTCTGTTTTATCACCTTTACAACCTTTGGCATACCTATGCATCATGGTCTGGAAGGGGTTCCCAACCTATGACGTATGGGTACATCATGGCGATCATGCAGGTGCATACGTTTGACATATATAATAGCTGAGCTTCGGCTGTTAGAGTCAGGGCTGATGCCCATACCGATCCTGGCTGTTTAGCCCCATAAATGCTGTAAACAAGAGAGATCGCAGAAGGCCGGGAGAGGGAGTGTGCTACAGTCCCCACAGTAGTTTTCTGCCACATATTGGGAATCTGTGTCCTCTGTAGAGATGAGCGGTGTTCGAATCGAATTGTTCGCCAATCTCAAATCCGAGCTGTTTTTGGCGATGTTCGAGTCGTTCATTGAATTAGAACAATTTGCTTAAAATTCGCCAGTTCGAGGTCATGTTCGATTTCAGTTTGATTTCAATTCCGCAAGGTATATACATACATTGCGGAACTGAAATGAAGTAAAATCAAGGATTAAAAATAATTTAAAAAAAAAATCGATATTCACCTCTCTAATCCATCCAGTGACACTTCCAGCACTGTCTACCTGTCGGAGATGTGATCCCGGGAGCGTTTCCCGGTGGAATGACGAGTTCTCACAATAACTCATCATGTGACCGGAAACCACTGCCGAGATTATGAGGTCACCACAGGTCCTACAGGTCCTCACTAGTAGAGAATAGTAGTGAGGATCTGTAGGATCTGCGGTGATGTCATAATCCTGGCAGCGGTTTCTGGTCACATGACGAGTTCTCGCGATAACTCGTCATGTGACCGCAGGTCCTCACTACTATTCACTACTAGTGAGGACCTGTAGGACCTGCGGTGACATTATAATCTCGGCAGCGGTTTCCGGTCACATGACGAGTTATCGCGAGAACTCGTCA
Source organism: Allobates femoralis (assembly GCA_033576535.1). Classification (NCBI taxonomy): domain Eukaryota; kingdom Metazoa; phylum Chordata; class Amphibia; order Anura; family Aromobatidae; genus Allobates; species Allobates femoralis. The sequence goes on from JARQOC010000003.1 coordinate 12,485,320, forward strand.
TTTCACCGGGAAACGCAGCCGGCTGCCGGGATAACATCTCCGACAGGTAGGCAGTGCTGGAAGTGTCACTGGATGGATTAGAGAGGTGAGTATCTATTTTTTTTTTTTTTAACCCTTGATTTTACTTCATTTCAGTTCCGCAATGTATGTACTGTATATACATTGCGGAACTGAAATTGACCACCACAGTAGTGTTTTAGTGTGTTCGAGGGTGTTCGACGAACATTCGACGAACACACCTCCCATTCGACGAATCAAATCGAACTAGAACACTAGTCCCCAGGAGAAATTGCACAACAAATTGTACAATCTATTTTCTTCTCTTACCCTTGTGAAAATCTAATATTTGGAGCTAAAACAATATTTTTGTCGGAAAAATGTATTCTCTAATTTCCATAGCTCAATGTTATAAAATTCTGTGAAGCACATGGGAGTTCAAGGTGCTCACTAGTGATGAGTGAGTGCCGTAATATTGGTAATCGCTATACTTGTTACTTTCTAATAATTGCGTATTCGCTCCAAATAGCGAGTACAATGTAAGTCAATGGAAACGTGAGTAATTTTCTGCTGGACCCTACAAAGGGGCCTGGGGGCCTGAGGAAAGGGCTGAAATGGATGGGAAAGTGATGAAACAGAATAGAAGAGCCTGGAGAATCTGCCTTCATGCATTTCTGACTCACATATGGTTTGTGGGAATAGCTTTGTCGCAGGATTACGCCACTGTTACGCTAGGGTCAGATTAATGTTTTTAGCCGCACACTGGGGGTTGCAATAAAAGCATAGGATTTGGCAGCAATAATGCGGTGCTAACGCCATGTTAGCATCACGTTAATGGTGTGTCACGGTGTAGTGTGAATGCTGATGAGGGAATGGCAGTTATGAGCAGGGTGACCAGGGAAGACTAGTCTGACCCTAGTCTTGGAACCCTGAATGGCCCTGATCCTGAAGGTATCTCTGAAGGTGAGAAGGTTCGGGCCTCCAGCCTCTCCCTAAACTCCTCCACCAGCCCTGCACTATTTCCCCCTCACCTTCCTTCACAGAACTGGGATACAGCAACTCCAAAGGAAAGGACTTCAGCAACACAAACACACAGGTCAGCACAGCATGGCTTCCAGGCATAGAGTGAAACTCTATCAGCAGAAGCACCACCTGGTGGAAGGAGAGGCTACTTAAAGGCTAGGGGGAGGGGAGTTCAGGTGAGTCACACTTTAACCCCTCAACCAGCAGTTGAACTTAATAGTGAATGCAGTTCTGGAGCATAACACAGGAGGCCAGGACCTTCACAACCATCAACCATGCAGCTCTTAAAGACAAACATACACAGCAGCATCCAGCAAAGTCAGCGCCATCTAAGCACATGACACGGTGCCAAAGTTAACCTATGTGTACCTGGCCCCTAATGCAACTTCATCGCTGGCATCATAATGAAATCCACGTTATTTCCTAACGCAATCAAAGACACGCTCTGCAGCATCTTTGCTCGCATTCGGAAATAACGTGAGATTTCCATCAGATGCAGACGTTGAAGCTGCGGTTAGGCCCGCCTCCCCATAGGTTAACATTAGCAGCGTTATCGTGGTGCTAACATGGTGTTAGCACCGCATTATTGCTGCCAAATCCTATGTTTTTAGTACGACCCCCCCGAGGCGCGGCTAAAAACATGAATCTGGCCCTAGCCTTACAGATACACAAGAACAACTACCAAACCTCACCTAAATCACATTTATCAGGTCAAAAAGGTTCAGAAACATTTTTTCCTGCACAATCAATTGTATACAAGGCTAAATAAACCCGAGAGATATCGCTTTTAGCGTTTGTTCACACGTAGTGTTTTGGCTTTTTTTCAGCTTTTACAATTGGCAGGGCCCTGACTTAAAAATTTTATGGGTTCCACTGTCATACATCACTTTTAGTTAGCTATTCCCCAGCACAATACAAATAGAGATGAGCGATGTTCGATTAGAATTGTTCGCCAATTTCAAATTCGACCTGTTTTGGGCTATGTGCACTACAAAGAAAGTTTAGACAATGATTCCATTCCAAGTTAGATAGAGAGATAATTAGTAGGCTTAGGGATTACTTCCAAGAACAGCCCTTTTCAGGGCTTAAAAGCACTGTGTGTACTCCTGAGAGACTTTTTCACTTGAGGTTAACAGAGTTCCCGAAATGCTGGAGATGCGGGATATCTAGAGGTAATCTGACCCACATATTCTGGACTTGCCAGAAATTAAAAGAATTTTGGACAGGAGTAAATACTATACTAAAATCCAAGTATAGAAAACAAATAGGTGGCACTCACCGTATGTTCGTAGGTGCTTTCTTTATTGAAGAGGTGCGGGGAGGGGGTGCATGAAGAAAGCACCTACGAACATACGGTGAGTGCCGCCTATTTGTTTTCTATACTTGGACTATAAATGCTTGACTGGCTGATGTAGGCATAGCACCACCAGGTGGCTGGGGATAAGACAGCGGTCTGTCTTTATGGAGCAATAAGAAGGACCAATAGCCCTGAAGGTGCCCGGTGCCCCTACCTTTCAATATACTATATTAAAATCCATGAGTCTCATAGAATCTGATCTGACGGCGGTGGAAGCTATTCAGACAACTATAACCCTAAAAAACATGGGCTCACCCCAGTGATGTTAGGAGCTGCAAAACACTTAATTGTTTAAAGATGGAAGCAACAGCACGCACCCACAGTGAACGAATGGCTGGCCAAAATCTCAGAATTGCATAGACTGGAAGAACTATCAAGCTGGGAAATGCACTCCCATGACTCCTTTCTTAAGACATGGCAGCCGTGGAAGGAGAGGGTGGGAAGCTGTGAAATTGGTAATTAAATAGGGAGCCGCGGTGGCCGAGTGTGATCTCCCCCCCACATTTTTTCTATTTCTATTACTTGCCCCACCGACTGGAGGTCCGCGAGAGGATCCTCAGGGGGCGCAGATAATACTTTGTTGGTCACCAGCCATGGGGGTTCTACAATTCTATAACTCTACTATTATACGACATTACGATTTTACTACCCTATAATTTTTCAGAAAGTAACACAGATATTGTATCGTCATAACATCTATGTAGACATAGAGAAACCACTTGTTCAAGTTTTAGAATAAGTTTTATTTCGTTTTTGTACCATACAAGGTAGACATAGGTACCAATAGACAAAAGGAAAAAAAGAAAAAAAAAAAAAAAAGCACTGTGTGCCAGGCAGGTCTGTTCCAGTGCTGTGCAAGTGTTTTTTTTTACAGCATCTGCCCAAATCTAGCCAAGGAAATCCTTTTTGGCTAGTGGCAGTGTGTGCCAGGCATTGGTGTAGCACTGCTGTGAAGAAAGCCAAACCTTCTGTAATGTCCCGTGATCAGATAGCGGGGGACAACATGGCAACACAGGCTGCTATACATACAGTTGTGGGGCCAAGTTAAGAACTATTGTTGCCATGCACTTAGGGCTTGAGTGTGGCAACAGGTGTTGGTTGGCTGGATTTCAGCCAATGGTCAATGTATGGTGGTCATTGTGTTCTCATTGGCCAACAAGGTTGGCGGGCAGTGTGAGGCTATAAATAGGTCCACTTTTCTGTCAGAGGGTCAGTCAGACCTCTGACAGAATTGAAGATGGACAGCTTGGTGGCGGAGCTTTTGTCCAGGGCTGGCCAGCCGGGCGGTGAGGCTTTGTTGCGGTCGTGTTTATCCCTATTGCCGCCTAGTACCAGCTGCTGCAGAAGCAAGTACGGAGACTCCATCTTCTCGCAGCGCGGAGCTGCCTGCATCTGTTGAGCACAGCCTCCGCACTCACAGGAGAGCCAGCGTGCGCTATTCCCCTTCACCCCCACCGAAGCTGAGAGCCAGCGATTCTAGTTGGGAGGCTGGCTCTCGGAGGAAGAAGAAGATATCGTGAGGAGCCCCCAAGTCTCGTGATATACGGCCGGGATGTTGTGATGGCGCCGCCTCCCGGCCGTCTAGGGGGCGGTCACGTGACTGTCCCCATGATTCCACAGTTGCCGGCCCCGGGAATTTTGAATTATTAGCGGTGGCTGTGTCTGACACCCAGCCGGGGGCCGGGACTTCACGGGGCAGGCTTCTGCTTCTTCCTTCTGTCACGGAACCGCGCCTGCCGAAGCGGGGCCTGGTGGTGCAGATTCAAAGGAATATTGGCTGAACAGATTTAAAAGTGATCTGGTTGTAGATGGGCGCGGGTGTATGTTGACCCATGGAGTCCGGTTTCAGGGCACCAAGCATTGGCGCCAACCGGAGGTGGTCTAGGGGCTGCACGGGACTGTGCAGAGCCCCCTCTCCTACGTTCCTCCCAACCACTTCTTTCTCCTTCCTCCTTCTTCTACATTCTCCTCTAACACACTACTTCTACACTCTGCCCACCAGGACCTTATTGGCCCTCTATTCTGATGTGCATGTAGGGTATGGAGCTCTGAGTTTTAACCATGTCATCGCTTAGTCAGAGAATATCGCAGCTGCAGTCTAGGCTGCAATACACTCCTGTGACGCCTCCTTGCGGGGCGCCACACATGTCTACTATTGGCGTGACCCCATGAATTTTGGGCTTAGGGCCAGTTGATAACAAAAAGCTGGCCCTAATCCCTTTATTACCCAGTGAGACACCGCACCAGGGCCCTGGAAGAGTTGGGTTCAGCGCCAGAACATGGCGCTTCAATGAATGTGCCATCTTCTGGGGCAGCTGCCATTTGCAGCGGGGGGTGCCCAGAAGGCTCGGGCCTCCCTGCGCTGCGGATTCCAGCCCCCAGCTGCCTAGCTGTACCTGGCTGGACATAGAAATCATGCGGAGCCCCACACATTTTTTTTTTATTATTTCATGAAATTCATTGAACCCAAATCTTCCAGGGCCCTGGTGCAATGGCTCACTGGGTAATAAAGGGGTTAGGGCCAGCTTTTTGTTATCAGCTGGCCCTAAGCCCAAAATTCATGGGGTCACACCAATATTAGACATGCCCCCCATGAATTTCTATTAAATTGTTTAAATAAAAATACAACACCAAGAAACATTATTTTTATTTGAAAAAACAAAACAAAAACACACTTAGGGACTCCATCTTTATTTAAAAAAAATCCTCTTCCATCCGACGTAGTCCAATCCAGGGTTCTTCTTTAGCTCTGCTACATGTCTGGTAGAGAACTTCCACCAGAGATGTAGCAGAGCTGTGCACCCGGGTATGGGAAAGCTCATGTGAGTTCATGCAGGCAATCATGAACTCACATGAACCTGACAGCACTGCTACTTCAATTGAACCTGAGTTAGCTGTTCATTTGAAAATCCTGGCGGGAAGGCGTCCGAAAGAGAAAACTTGATCAAACCAGATTTTCCCCGATTGTACCGGTCCGGTGCAATCTGGCGCCCCATAACATGGGACTCTATGGTGCCGGTTAGCCCCGGACCGGGGCAATCCGGGAGAATCCAGTTTAAACTCCTAGTTCATGATCGCGGACAGCTCCCTGCGTGCCGCGGTCGGTTCTGCGCTCCCCGCTGCCTGACAGCCCGATCCTCCGCTCCCCCACAGCTTCCCCACCCGATCCTAAGTTTGGACCGGGCGGGGGGAGCAGGGCCAGGGAGAGTGGAAGGGACAGGAGGGAGCGGGGAGCACAGAACAGAAGGAGAAAGCCGGCGGTGAAGTTTTCTCACCGCCTGCTTCACCGCCTGGGTCCTTCGCTCCCCGCTCCCTGGCCCTGCTCCCCCCACCCACTCCTAACTCAGGATCGGGTCGGGAGGCAGTGGGGGGAGCAGAGCATCCTGTTGTCAGGCGGTGGGGAAGCCACTAGGGGGAATTCAGCATTGTTTATAAGCCGGCGGCTTTTTACCGCTGGCTTTTAAACAATAAAGTGGGGAATTGCAGGTTTTTCCTCTGCTGCCAGACCTCTTTATATGGTCCAGCAGCAGAGGAATTACTCGCAATACTTGCTTCCCCATTGACTTACATTGGACTTGCTAGACTCGTAATGAGTACCGAGTATCGGGATCTACTCGTTACGAGTCTAGCGAGTCTGAATAATTCAGTACTTGCTCATCCCTAGCTTTTACCAGATACACTGTTACTGTTAACGTTTGAGTGATGATGACTCGAAGTTCCCCGGGTTGGAAAGGTAGAACATCCAGGAGGCCCAAGTCCTTGTTGTGTTTTTGGCGGCGGGGTAACATTCACGCTTGGTTCCTCTGCCCTCTCACCCAACCTAGCACAATAGAAATGTGATCAAGATCCCCCTCATCTGCTGAGTCTTCCATGCCCCTCGCCTGTTCGTCCTTCATTTCTTCCTCGACACCTGCACCTTCATCAACAGTTTTGGCTGCGTATCAGGCACCCACGTTGTTCTCTCTCCCTCTCCCCCACCCTCCTATTCCAGCCACCTTCGTGCTGCTGACAGTCTAGACCTTTGAGATCTTGTTATCCCTTCCGCATACGCCTCCTCCTGTACTTCCTCCCCTTACTCTTGGCCCGCCACCTGACTCCGAATACTGGTTAAAGTGTGCTCAAGCATGTAAGTTACCTAAATAGTCATGCTGATAATGGCATCGTCAGTGCTAAACATCTTAGTAGCCATTTCAAAACTCTGTAGAAGGGTGCAGAGGTCCTTGAACTGAGACCACTCCAGCAGCGGGATTTTCCCCACCTCTGGATTGCGTTTGCCCAGGCTATACATCATAACATACTGCACCAGGGCTCGTCGCTCCTGCTACAGTCGCTGCAACATGTGCAGAATGGAATTCCATCGTGTCGGCACATCGCATTTCAGGCGGTGAATCGGAAGGCCGAAAGACTACTGGAGCAATGCAAGTCGTTGAGCTGCAGGATGTGAATGGCGGAAGTGAGCACACAGGGACCGTCTACTCTGTAGAAGCGCATCTAGGTTGGGATAGGGGGCTAGAAATTGCTGGATGACCAGGTTCAAGACATGAGCCATTCAAGGCACATGTGTCACCTTGCCCCCGCGAAGGGCTGCACCCAGGTTTGCAGCATTGTCACACATGCCCATCCCTGGCTGCAGTTTCAGTGGAGACAACTATTGATTGAACTTAGACCTGACCACAAATCCTCAGCTGTGTGACTCATATTTCCCATACATTTTAACGTAAACACCACCTGATGGCATTGAGCCCTGCTGCCAGCATAGTAAGGAGGTGTGCTGGATTCCATCTGCACAGTTTGAACACGTGTCACATTACCAGACAGGTTTCGGGCACAGGTGGAGGACCTACAAGAGGGGGAGGAGGTAGAAGCAGTGGAGGAACCTCTACACACAACCCATGGGGATGGCAAAACTTGTACAGCAGCCCCTTCTCCTGCTGTCACCATAGTCACCCAGTGCCCAGTTAGCGACATATAACACCCCTGACCATGCTTACACGTCCACGTGTCTGTGGTAAAATGCACCCTGTCACACACATAGTTTCTCAAGGAAGTGGTGATGCTGTGTGCAACATGCTGGTTTAGCACAGGCAGGTTTCTTCGAAAATCAGGGGCGACTGGGCATCTGGTACTTGGGGCACTGTGACAGCCATAAGGTCTCAAAAATCCTCTGTATCCACTCGAAAATTGTCTGTACCAACCAGTCAGAAAGGCAGCATTTCCGTAGCCAACAGCTTGCACATGGTGAAATTCAACCTCTTAGCTTTGACATGGGTAGGAAGAAATGGTCTTTTACTTCTTCACATCTGATGAACCGAGGGCTGGCTGCTGTGCTGAGACAGGGTTGATTAGGGTGTGCCAAACAAACTGCTGGTCTGTGAGGTAGGTGCAGGTGGACATTCATAAAAAGTGGTGCTCTCAATGTCTGACAGCGCTCAACACTAGCAGGTGTTTCCACTTCCAAAACAGCTGACGACCTGTCAATCACACTGGCTGTTGCGGGTAAAGAGGTGGAAGTTCTGCGGCCGAAAGCCTGTGTGACAGCTGTCCCCACAATCACAGAGGATGAAGAAGCCACAGATGCACTTGATGGGGTAGACGGTGGTAGGCCAGGCCCGCTAGGCTGCATTGTAGCACAGTGAGCATCCCACTCTGACTTATGCTTCATGTCCATGTGATGGTTCCTGCATGCAGTACACAAACTATTGATTTTTTGGCCTCTACTCAGATTTTCTTTACAAATTTTGCAGATAACATGAGTTGGGTAATCCTTTGCGATCTGAAAAAAGGCCCAGGCTAGGCAAGGCTTAGCGCCCATGCACAGAGGCAGAGTTGTGGCTGAGGACGCAGTTGTTGACATGCTTCCAGGACTCTGTCTCTGTCCAGGAAATTGCAACCTAACCTCATCACTAGCATACTCCTCCACCTCCTCTGTTGATCTCATCAACTGGCTGCATGTGGGTTGACAGTAAGTGGGATCTTCAACCTCATCATCGCCCTGTGTGTTCTCACGCTAGTCGTCCTCAGAGCTAACCTCTTCCTGCCCTGAGCGCAAAGCCATGTTGTCATTCCAATCATGTATCTGAGTCTTATCATCATCTGCCTCATTGTCTTCACTAACAGGGAATACAGTTTGGGAATAAGGGTCTACATTATGCTCAGACCCTTCTTCTTCTGAGCCTGGATCCGACTCACAAAGATTTTGGGCATCAGTGCAGATCATTTCCCTCATCTTGACTTATTCAAGCTTTGGAGCAGACCTCTGATTCCCAGGCGATAGTATGAGTGAACAGCTCTGCATACTCACCCATCTGTGTTAACCTGTAGTCAGTAGGGCAGCTGGAGACTTGTCAACTGTTACACCTCTGACGACTTGAGTGTTTGTGATGTTAAAGTTGAGGTGGCGCAGAGCCCACTTGATTGAGCGCTTGATAACCAATGCAGCACCTGGTCTTTTTTGGCCTCATCTACACGTTTTAGCGATGCTCTGCTGTGTAAGTCAAGGATGATAGCAGAATACCACGAAAAGAAGTAGACATTTTAGTTTGGCTTGAAGATGGTACTACTTTTTCCTGTAATACTCCACGAAACGAATAATTGTCCCACCTGTGTGTGGCGGGGCATAACATTGAAGGGAGCGCTTGTATGAACTTTGAATTTATCCGGCCCAGTAGGCCTACACAGGTCACTGACCTCTCTATTATTTCCTGTAATACTCCACAAAACATATAGTTGTCCCACCTGTGTGTGGTAGGGCCTAATATTGATGGGAGCGCTTGCATGAGCTTTGAGTTTATCCAGCCCACTAGGCCTAAGCAGATCACTTACCAACCTGACTAGTTTTTTTGGTAATATTCCACGAAACTTATTGCTGTCCCACCTGTGCGTGGCGAGGCATAAGATTGATAGGAGCGCTTGCATGAGCTTTCAGTTTATCCGACTCACTAGGCCTAAACAGGTCAGTGACCTACCTCTCTAGTTTTTCCTTTAATATTCCACAAAACATATAGTTGCTGAGCAATGCTTAACCTTGAAATGCTGGGCCAGGACCTGTTCCAGACCCTACGCCATGCATGCAGGCTGGCCCATTCAGCAATTTTTGGTTTGGGACAATTGATGCTATTTTCCTGCTTATTGTCTGGGACAATTGATACTATTTAGACTGCTTGTTGTCACCCACAAAGATCTTCACAGTGCAGCACCTCCCTACATCTCCTCCCTCATCTCTGTGTATCACCTTACCTGTTCTTTATGCTCAACAAATGACCTTCGACTTACATCTGCATTAATCTGAACCTCCCTCTTCTGGCTCCAAGACTTCTCCTGAGCTGCACCAATTCTCTGGAATTCTTTACCCCAAGAAATCAGAACTATCCACAACTTACATAGCTTAAGACGCTCCCTAAAAACACATATTTTTAAGGTGGCCTATCATGCTCCCTAATAGAATTCCTTTGTACTGCATATAGCCCATTCACTAGTGGACATAACTCTCATTCAAACTCCACCAAACTTAAAACCTCTACACAGATTGTCTGCTGACCACTTATGTAATTTTCTTATATCCCCCATTCCCTCACGATGCCTGGACCATGACTGTAATAAGCCCATGAACTTTATGTAATCTGAATCTCGTTGTAGACTGTAAACTCTTTTAAAAAGGGTCATTTTTATTTTTGCTTAATTATTGCATTGTAATTTTACATTGATTCTCTACTTTTAATTATTGCATTGTATTTTTATAATTGTTACTTATGACTGTTTGTATATGAAGCACTAATATTGTAAAGCGCTGCAGATATGTTGGCGCTATATAAATAAAGATTACATGGTCACAGCATTTTGGTGCCAAAGATATTTCATTGAATTTAGGTAACTTGGGTGCTGATTCTGAATATGTCATTAGTTTTGCCAGATTGGCTCAAGTTTTTGAGATTTTCGTAAAATGTGTACAAAAAAGACGTTTTTTTGCTACTTTTTTAACGAAGTTGTTATGTTTCTTCTATGTTTTGTCAGTGTATATTCACCACAAATGTAACAGAATGAGTCTGGATCGTAAGACAACTTCTTCTTGATGAGTTCATGCTTTTCACTGGACAACAGAAAACAACATAAAGTTAGTGCAAAAAATCAAGCTATGAACAAACTTTTAGAACACTAATTAACACAAAACTATATTGAGAACTGCTCAGTTCAAGTACTAATCCAAAGAAATTAATGAGATGATCGTCGCATTTACGAACAAGTGCTATAAATAAGATACCAAAAATCTCAAAAACTTGAGCAATCTGGGAAAACTGATAGCATATCAGAATCAGCACCCCAAAAATACCCCAAATTCATTAAAATATTTTGGGCACCAGAAAAAAAAAAATTTTTGTTGACCTGTGTTATTATTATGTGTCACGCTCATTCCTTTCATACAAGCTGATAGAGACGCTTCTATCTTACTGTAACATGGGGTAAGTACAGAGTCAGTTATTATAGTCAGAGGGGGATAATATCTCACACTCATTCCTTTCTTTTTCCGAGCAGCTCAGTTTTTCTATTCATTTCAGATTGAAACAAAATAATAAAACATTTTGGGAAAAACACACAAGCTAAGAGTCCAGCACTGGAAGCCATCACTGCAAATATCTCCACGGCCACCATGTTCTTCCCTCTGGTGCTCAGATAAGCCGGGATCATGGAGATCCAGACACTGATGAACACCAGCATGCTGAAGGTGATGTACTTGGCCTCATTGAAACTGTCCGGTAATGTCCTCACCATGAAAGCCAGAACAAAGCTCACAGCGGCCAGGAGCCCCAGATATCCCAACATGGAGTAGAAGCAGAGATCTGAGCCTTCATTACACTGAATGATGATCTTCCCAGGATAAGACTCAGTGTCCAGGTCCTGGAATGGGGGAGAAATAGACAACCAGATAACACAGAGTACAACTTGGAGGGAAGAACACAACAACACGATGGTATAGGGCAGCTTCACACTCAGCCATTTTCTCCAGGGACTTCCAGGCTTGGTGGACTTAAAAGCTACACAAACCATGACCGTCTTGGCGAGAAGTGAAGAGACGGCGACTGAGAAGAAAATCCCAAAACTGGTTTCACGTAATCTACAAGTTATGTCATTGGGACGACCAAGAAACAAGAAGACCGAGAGGAAGCTGAGGAGGATGGAGACCAGGAGGAGGTAACTCAGGCTCCGGTTATTGGCTCTAACAATAGGAGTGTCCCGGTAGAAAATAAGTATTCCAAATATGAAGCCGGTGACAAGACATCCGAAGACCGAGACAGAAGACAACACAGAAGCAATGGTGTCATTCTGGTAAGAGATGAAGTCCATCACTTTGGGCAGACATCGGTCCCTCTTCTCATTTGACCATTCATCACTTTGGCATTTCATGCAGCTCTCACTGTCTGTAGGAAGATTTCATATCATATTACATTTATTATGGTGGAAATGTCTATCTACAGTGTCTGTCTGTCTATCTTAATACAAATAAGCTTTATTGGAATGATAAATCCACGTGGCGTCATGTCTCCCCCAGTATAATTCTATGCTCCGATCATTTATTCTCTGCATAACTTGGCCATAAATCATGGACAGTCAAAAATATTATGTACATACACCACTCCCCTATTTAGAGACCAAACCACCCATCACACCGTCAGACGTGGCCCTACAATAACAAAGACATCAAAATGAAAGAGTTTGTCCATTAATTTAATATGCAAATGTCTTTTCAGAAAGGAAATTGACATGAAATCTGGGGCCACCTACTGGAAATAACAAGTACACAAGGCTCGTTAAAGGGTCGCTTTTGACTTTTAGGACTGCTACTTCCAATAGGTGGCGCTGGAGTTCAGGTTTACTTCTTCTCTGAAGAGACATATGCATATTAATTTTCCAGAGGAGCATTGCAGCTCTAAGTCTCCTTATTATTGGCTGCCAGATTGGTGCGTCACTCTCCATAATAGAAAAAACTTACCCCTTAGTCTCCATTAAGTAAAACATTATTGGGCAGCAGCGATAAACCACAAATCACACTACTTCAGAGCACATCACCGCTGCAGCCAATCACTGAGCTCAGAGGATTGTGCCATCTCCATTGTCAGCGCTGCTGAGCTCAGTGATTGGCTGCAGGGTGATGTGCGCTGTAGCTGTGAGGTCACCACTGTAGACAGAACACAGAGCAGTGGTGGAGAGCCGGCGCTGGACCCGGGGAGGAAGAACCTGCTCTGGTTGTGATTTTACAGGTCTACAAACATTTGGGGACAACTTTTCTTAGAGAATAAAATCACTTTACATCAATAACTGCAGATTCCTGTAATTGTTTAGAAATGTAGAGATATCAGTCATGAGGTCGGAGGTTCAGAGTTTCATCGTCTTTAAGGTTGAAAGCCTTTAAGTCCCTCTAGCTCCCCCGAGCCTGACATGTTATACAGAGCTCAGGAATGTGTAGAGGGAAATAGCCGCAGTCACTCGTCCTCTACCCAGAATCCTCTGCTGCACAGCGTTATTCTGTGACCTCTACAGGAGCCGCCCTGTAAGTGACACATCGCTGGAATCACCCGATCACCGGAAAGGGGTTTATTTTTTACTTCTGTTTTATTGCTTAGAAATGGAGGAAAACCCTAATAACAGATGACGCGGCTGCAGTATCGGTGTTGTGTGTGTGGACGCCACAAGTAGAGACATATAACAGGTGTGTAAAAAAGTCTCATAGTGTGTGACAGGCTCCCTGCGAGAGGATAATAGAGATCATTTATGTTGTGTAATGTCGGTGGCTTCCTTATATATGAATGCAAAAAATGTGAAATATAACTGCAGATGCAGCACTTTACCCACATTCATCATGAAGCCTCTGCAGGGAGCTCCTGTCTGTCTCCATCACTTACATCTGTGTCTCTCCCTTTTCCTCACACACAATCTCCACCTGTGCTGTCTCACACTATCTGGACAGTTTCTTCAGTGTTTTATCACATTCTCTCTATCTCAATTGATAAACTGGGAGCTGTGACATCTCCTGACTATCCAGAGTCACCAAACATGGCTGCTGCATTCCCTGCTTCTGCTTTTATACTGGATATGATGCGCCATTTGGATCGGCTGTACTATATCAAGTGATGAAAACTGCAAGTTGTTAACATTTTCCAGATTCAGCGAATTCCTAAATATTCAACCCAAGTTCAGTTTGTGTCACTTCAGTTTGCTCATTACTAGATTCTCCCCCTGCACAAAGTATGGGCGAAATACATGATCAATTGATGGAAATTTTTGCTTGACATTTGCTGGAGTTTGTGGTTGGACAAGTTGTGTGTTATGTTGTATAATAAGGTTGGGAATGTCTTGATCTACCGCGCTGTGCTGGACTGGATTACAACATCATTGGATCTGCTGGACGCTCATTGTCTGGGATCGTGCTCCAAACATGGGTGGAAATGAGTTGTGGGTACAGAGATCTGACAACAATGATTTAATCCTATTATGTGTGATACTGTGCTTCTGAGCTGTGTATCTGAGGGGCCCCCAGTGTGTGCAGTACTCGGGGCCGGGCCAGTGCCATCTCTCTGGGGTCACGGTAGTCGTGACCTGATCCCGTGGCCTTGGTATTTACAGGGGATTTCGTCGTGACGCCACCTGGGGTATTTGGTCAGAGGGGACCACTGCTGCAGTATTCCTGTTGGGGATGGTGACTTAGGGCAGCATAGATGGTAAGCCCTCCTTGGCTAGGGCTGAGTGTCCCCAGGAAAGGTGTAAATTGTCTATGTGTGGGGTTCAGGGCGACAGGCACAAGGAATAGGCAGACTCATGGTTTGAAGTTTTGTCAGTCCTTTACTGGAGCAGATGGTAAAGCTGTCCATGGAGTCTTGAGAGCAACTTAGGGTAATTCTCACCTGACCGGGTCTCTGGCTCCCTTACTGAGCTTGCAATTTGGCTCCTGCTGCTGCTTAAGCTATACTGCCGGCCTTGTCTCGTCCTGTGAGGTACTGGTATGACAGGCAACTCGAGTCCTTTACCTTTCCCTGTTCCCGGGTGCCAGTGTCTCTGAACCCTCTCTCCGTTGCTGTGTCTGTGGGTAGTGTGGCTGGGAATCTGGAACCCCCACCGTCCGGTGTTGACTGCCGGGATGTGTGACCCTGCACAGTCTCAGATTACGGTGTCTATTCTATGTACCTTTCCTCTGAGGAGAGCATGGAGTTGCTCAGCCTCCCAGGTGTGTTCTTGCTTCTCCTTTCCTCAGACCCTAGCCTTAGGCATGGAACTCAGCTGGCGACTCTGGGATGAGCTTAGCACTGCTCCTTTACACTCAAGTCCTTTTCACAGTCCTCCAGGAACTGCACTCTTCACATTCCTTCCAGGAAACTGCACTAACTTACTTCTCTCCAGACCAGAATATATAGGGGAGCTCACCATGAACCCGGGCTTGGTCTCCTCCTTCTGGCCTGGAGGTGTTGGTGTTGTATGTGTGTTGCCTGATGAGAATACCCTTTGTTGCTCTCTTGTGACACCACCACCCAGGGGCAGTAATGACACTGTGGCACTTTGATCCAGGGGTGCCACATATCTAATCCTATCATGTGTGATACATTCTTGCTGAACCCTGTATTCTGAGAATACATGCTCTTGCCCTTCCTCCATGATGATAATCTGCAGATTCTCTGTATATGGGCGACTGTGTTACAGAAGGGAGAATGTGAAGTTGTCTCCTCCGTGTAAGCGCTCAGCAGTGCCGGCGGCAGTCACTGCTCCACACAGCGCTAGTGCTGAAATCACCGATCCTGAGTGACGTCCTGCTCTGCAGCCGGTGAATGTGGCTGATGCCGGGTCTGAGTGTTTTATTACAGGGTGATGGAGGCCATTTACAATCCTCTTTCTGTACATACCGGTTACATTAGAGATCTCTCCTTCTGAACATGGGACGCAGTCATAGCAGCAGGTATGAATTGTCTCTCTCGCCTTTTTCCGGCTTCCAGGTGAGCATTGATCTGAGCATCGGGATACCGGGATCTGAAAAATAGATGAGGAACTTTACTGGGATGAAGAAATTTGGAGGTCAGGGGGAATATGAACAATTTGTGATTTGATACATTCAATAAAAAATTGCTGACAAACACTTTAGACATTGTTATAGATTGCATTATCCACAGAAGGCTCATATGGCTTCAGGTACAACTGTGTGAGTGCCACTGTAATGCCCTGCAGCTATCACATCACATGGAGATCAGGAGGGACTATCACAGCCAGTGCAGCCAGTATAAAAGCTGAGGCGGGAGGGCAGCTGATTTAGATACGTGATTTAGAATACACTGTGTGCAGAATTATTAGGCAAATGAGTATTTTGATCACATGATACTTTTTATACATGTTGTCCTACTCCAAGCTGTATAGGCTGAGAGCCAACTACCAATTGAGTAAATCAGGTGATGTGCATCTCTGTAATGATGAGGGGTGTGGTGTAATGACATCAACACCCTATATAAGGTGTGCTTAATTATTAGGCAAATGCCTTTCCTTAGGCAAAATGGGTCAGAAGAGAGATGTGACGGCTCTGAAAAGTCCAACATTGTGAGATGTCTTGCAGAGGGATGCAGCAGTCTTGAAATTGCCAAACTTTTGAAGTGTGATCACCAAATAATCATGCGTTTCATGGCAAATAGCCAACAGGGTCGCAAGAAGTGTGCTGGGCAAAAAAGGCGCAAAATAACTGCCCATGGATTGAGGAAAATCAAGTGCGAAGCTGCCAAGATGCCATTTGCCACCAGTTTTGCCATATTTCAGAGCTGCAACGTTACTGGATTATCAAAAAGAACAAGGTGTGCCATACTCAGGGACATGGCCGAGGTAAGGAAGGCTGAAAACAAGGAACAGAGCCAAAGAAGAAAGTGGAAAGACACAAGCGCCTCAGAAAAATCTTCAAACCATGCAGACTATGCGGTAATTGCAGAGAAACAGACACCACCCATGGAGAAATAAGAGTTCAAAGATTCATGTGGGAAAAACTCCATCAACATAAAAGAACACATGACATGTCAAACCAAAAATGTTATCTATATAATAACATGTCAAAATGCTGGGGTTGTTCTGTTATACGGAAAGCTATCTATTTACTATATCAAGGATAAACGAAGAACATTTTAGTGGAACCAATTCAAACAAGCAGTTGTTACCGGTCCATACTAGTCTCCACAAAGTATCAAATGACATATAATTGATAAATTTTTGCATGAATCTGAGTTTGTGTTTGCAATTGGTATGTTGTATAAGGGGGAATCAGATCAATGCGGTGCGGACTGTTACAATGAAGATGGATCATTGGGAAGTGCATCCAAACTGGATGATTGATCAGTTAAAACAATGGTAACCTTTTGGTGATACGCTTCTGACTGTATTGGGGAGTTTGAATGAGGACGGGCCATAGCCGACTCGGGGTCACAGAAGTGGATGATAGTGGCTGGATAAGGGAGAATTGTGTGACGAAAGCCTGGGATTGAGAGGGGACACCAGGACAGGGGAAGGGATAGGGAGAAAAGAGAAGCGAAGGGCAAAGGAGAAAAAAGGATGGGGGCAGCACAAAATGGCAGATAAATTAGTGCATCTTTTACTGGACGATGGTAAAGCTGTCCAAGATCTTAGAAACTAGTAATTTCACCAGGATTTGTTTATTTCAATTTTCTGGCTGCAAGCTAACTTTCATACATGGGTAGGAGAAGCAATGAAGTCTTTACCACCTGTTGTATGTCGACACCTCTCTCATTATAGGCAATGGAAGGTGGATAATATGGAACCCATCATTGAACAGATGCACATCTAGTTACGGTGTCCTATTATTATTCTAGAAATAGTTGTTACCTCAGTGTGTACTGCTGACCTTTTTCAGCTAGCAAGAAACTGTGGATGAAAGTACTGCTCCCACTCAGGCCTTTTCACAGTCCTCCAGGAACTTCACTCTTACATTCCAGCCACTCACTCCTCCAGTCGTATATAGGGCCCCGCCCCGCCCTCCTTGCTGGCCTGGACTAGTTGGTGTAGTGTGTGTTCATATGAATACCTTTCTGTCCTTGTGACGCCCCACCAGGGCATATGTCATGTGGCACTTTTCCGGGTCCACTTCATGCTTCTTGTGCCTCTGCTGACTGTTCTGAGAATAAATGTCTTGACTTCCTCCAGAGGATCGTGCAGATCCTGGCGGCGTCGGTGAAACAGGAAGGGAGAAGTGAAGTTGTCTCCTCCATGTAGTGTCAGCAAGTGGGGGGTGCCGCTACACCGCTAGTGGCTGAATACCACCCTGGGTGACTGTATTGCTCTAGCCGGTGAAAGTGCTGTGCTGTTATTTTATTAGGGGTGCGAGGCATTTACAATCCTCTTTCTGTACTAACCACTTGGATCTTACCTTCAACATGGGACGCAATCATACACAGTGTGAGCTCTTGTTTTCGCTTGGGGGCCATGTATATAGCATGGGGGAGGCATCTGTATAATACATGGGGACTTTACTGATGAAGAATTTGGAGCATGGGGATGCATTGTGATTATATCACCACTGGGGAGGCTAGCTGTATACTACCACTGGGGAGGCTGCTGTATGCTACCACTGGGGAGGCCTGTATACACTAGGGGGACCTGTATACCACACTGCTGGAGGCTGTATACCTGTCTGGGGTCCACCCTCGGCTTATACACGAGTCAATAGGTTTTCCCAGGTTTTGGGGGCAAAAGTAGGGGGGTCGGCTTATACACGGGTCGGCTTATACCGAGTATATACGGTAACAGCAAATGAGGAGATTAAAACTTCAAAAAAATTTGTTTATACAAGCTATAGAGAAAGCACAGATTGAAAGTTTTTTTTTTTTTCTTTGTAAAATGTAAACAAAGGGGAGGGCTATCCTTAATTGCATAGCCTATAGGAAGAGACGACACCCCATAAGAAGGAATCTTCTAGTAGTAGTCCACAACCTTGTGAGCAAGAGAAAATGTAAACAAAGGGGTGGGCAATGCCTAATTGCATAGCCAATAGGGAGAGAAGACACCCCATAAGAAGGAATCTTCTAGTAGCAGTCCACAACCTTGAGAAAGGAGGCGTGACCTCTGAAACATGTTGGTGTAGACGCTACTATCGACATCAGACATGCACAGCACCTTGTACGCATCGCTCCGTTCTGCTGCTTGACCGTACAGACACAGTGACAGAACATCAGCTGATCGTGAAGGCGCGCCCCAGCCACAAAGGCGCTCCACCTGACAGAAGAGGAGATATGCGGCGTCTTGATCACGCGCCCAGATCTACCTCCACAGCGAGGAGAGATGACCGAACGCCAAATACAGGAGAATCCAACTAGAAGCAACAAGTAAGTCCTAAACAGGGGGAGAGTCAAGCTGCCAGCAGCAGTGACTGAAAGATATTATTGTACATTTCAGAGAAGAGAGATAGAAACTAGAAGGAGGAGAGGAGGAGAGACCACATTGAATGAAATCCAACACAAAAGGTATAGAAAGGCAGAGTATGACCACTGCAGTAGAGAAATAACATGAATGATAAGGCAATATTGTGATTACAGAAAGAAATAAGGACAACATTGACCGCACCAAGGCAAAAATAGCAGTTATACCATACAGGTGAGAACAAAGAGGAATAATTCCAAATCCTGGTAAAAAGTAGGGTAAATTACAAACTGAATAATTGCAGGTTGACACTGAAGCAACAAAGCAAGGCGATTATTACAAAAGGAAAGAACCCCAGCAATATAACAAAGGTAAATTAATTAACATATACTGGAAGCCAAAAAAAATCAAGGGGTACAATAGTAATACACATATATTTATATTACAGGCATACAGAGAGGGACAATGGGAGGAAGCACCAAAAGGAGGGACTCATAATAATGTATCAAGATCCCTCATAACCCAAAAATCTAGTTTTAAAAAGAAACCTTTATAAAAATCATTGTTTTTAGATGTGATTATTTGTTTTAAAATTGTTTTAAAGAAGTTCAATAAAATTCCGAGAAAGGGTTATACCAATACACTGTGTTTTTAATAGACACCGAGACCAAGAGCAATCTATAGACTAAAAGAGAAAGGTTCCAGCCACTAGCCAGATTGTGCACTTAACCCATATCTATTATATAATTGCCGTAGCGACTTCCGTCGGAGCGGCGCAACTTCCGGTGGCTTTGTTAGCGCGAGCGAGCTGCTTCTCCTGGACTCTCCCCGTGGCCGCGTAGCAAAAGCGGGCATTGTGAGTCGTTGCAGTCTTGCGAAGCAATGCCCGCGAAGCGGGCATTGCGAGTCGCTTCGCTAACAAAGCCACAGGGGCTGGCTAAGAGCCCGCGAAGCGGGCATTGTGAGTCGCTTCGCTAACAAAGCCACAGGGGCTGGCTAAGAGCATGGCGCTGTAGTGTACACCGCTATGGTATACTACAGTCCCATGGCCATACGCTTTACACCTGACAGGCGTATGGCCATGGGACTGTAGTATACCATAGCGGTGTACACTACAGCCCCATGCTCTTAGCCACCCCCTCAGTGCGCCGCCCCTACCCCTAAGTCGCCACCCGCTAAGCCCCGACCACCTAACCCCGACCCGCAGCATCCTAACCCCCGCCGATACCCCCTAAGCCCCGCCGCCCGGCGCTGTAGTGTACACCGCTATGGTATACTACAGTCCCATGGCCATACGCTTTACACCTGACAGGCGTATGGCCATGGCACTGTAGTATACCATAGCGGTGTACACTACAGCCCCATGCTCTTAGCCACCCCCTCAGTGCGCCGCCCCTACCCTAAGTCGCCACCCGCTAAGCCCCGACCACCTAACCCCGACCCGCAGCATCCTAACCCCCCGCCGATACCCCCTAAGCCCCGCCGTCTACCCCCTAAGCCACTGCCGCCCTCAGTGCACCGCCCCTACCCCTAAGTCGCCACCCGCTAAGCCCCGACCACCTGCGCCGCCCCTACCCCTAAGTCGCCACCCGCTAAGCCCCGACCACCTAACCCCCGACCCGCAGCATCCTAACCCCCCGCCGATACTCCCTAAGCCCCGCCGTCTACCCCTAAGCCACCGCCGCCCTCAGTGCGCCGCCCCTACCCCTAAGTCGCCACCCGCTAAGCCCCGAACACCTGCGCCGCCCCTACCCCTAAGTCGCCACCCGCTAAGCCCCGACCACCTAACCCCGACCCGCAGCATCCTAACCCCTCGCCGATACCCCTAAGCCCCGCCGTCTACCCCTAAGCCACCGCCGCCCCTAAGCCCCTACCCCTAAGCCCCGCAGCAGCCCCAACCACGTAACCCCCGACCCGCAGCATCCTAAGCCCCCGCTGATACCCCCTAAGCCCCGCCGTCTACCCCCTAAGCCACCGCCGCCCCTAAGCCCCTACCCCCTAAGCCCCGCAGCAGCCCTGACCACCTAACCCCGACCCGCAGCATCCTAAGCCCCCGCCGATCCCCCCTAAGCCCCTATCCCTAAGCCGCGACCACCTAACCCCCGACCCGCAGCATCCTAAGCCCCCGCCGTTTACCCCCTAAGCCACCGCCGCCCCTAAGGCCCTACCCCCTAAGCCCCGCAGCAGCCCCTAAGCCCCTACCCCTAAGCCCCGTAGCATCCTAGGCCCCCGCCGATACCCCTAAGCCCCGCCGCCTATCCCCTAAGCCCCCGCCGTCCCCTAACCTAACGCCGCTGTCACCTAAGGCCCTACACCCGAAGCCCCCGCTGTCCCCTAACCTAACGCCCCCGTCGATCACTTACATGCCTTCAAGTCATCTGATCGTCCGTCCGATCCTCAACTCCTCCGTCCGGCCAGGCGTCCTCTTCCTCCGGCCCCGGGGGTCTTCTCTCTTCTTTCCGCCATCTCCGCCTCTTCGTCCGGCCCCGGGGATCTTCTGTCTTCTTTTCGCCAACTTCCAGCTCCGACGTCCTCTTCCTTCTCATTAAGATAGAATGGACGAAAAATCCGCCATTCTACCTCAATGAGATCTGAGGCCCTCTTCTGATTGGTCGCTGTATACTGCCCTCAGCCAATCAGAAGAGCCCCTCATTTTTTTATTATTTTTAAATTATTTTTTAATTATTTATTTTATTATTAAATTTATTTTTTTTTTTAAGTCAGACTGAGACGCAGTTCTCATTCAGGTCCGCCTTTTTTTTTCCCCATTGACATACATTACCGGTGTGTCGGCGATTTTATGGCCGCCCACCTGGTTCTATTTGTCGGCCCTAAAATCGCGGACACACCGCTAATGCATGTCTATGGGCCGTCAACTCAAATTCTGATTGGTCGGCGTTCAATCCGAAATCGGGCTGACTGCCCATAGAGATGCATTAGCGGTGTGTCCGCGATTTTAGGGCCGACAAATAGAACCAGGTGGGCGGCCATAAATTCGCCGACACACCGGTAATGTATGTCAATGGGGAAAAAAAAAGGCGGACCTGAATGAGAACTGTCTCTCACTCTAACTTAAAAAAATAAATAAATTAAATAATAAAAAAAATAATTTAAAAATAATTTAAAAATAATAAAAAAATAATTAAAAAATATTAAATAATTAAATAAAAATAATAATAAAAAAAAAAAAAAAATGCGGACCTGAATGAGAACTGTGTCTCACTCTCACTTAAAAAAATAAATTAATTAAATAATATAAAAAATAATTTAAAAATAATTTAAAAATAATTAAAAATAATTAAAAAATATTAAATAATTAAATAAAAATAATAATAATAAAAAAAAAAAAATGCGGACCTGAATGAGAACTGTGTCTCACTCTCACTTAAAAAAATAAATTAATTAAATAATAAAAAAAAAAATTTAAAAATAATTAAAAAATAATAAAAAAATAAATTAAAAATAATAAATAATTCAATAAAAATAATACTAAAAAAATTAAATATATGCTAATTATATTAGCCCTTTCAGCGGACCTGAAAGAGAACTGGGTCTCAGCCTAAATAATAAATTTAATAATAAAAAAAATAATTAAAATATAATAAAAAAATAAATAAAAAATAATAAATAATTAAATAAAAAATAATAATTAAAAAATAATGCTAATAATAATAATATTACTGCTAAAAATAATGCTATTAATGCTAATAATTATGCTATTAATGCTAATAATAATGTTATTAATGCTATTATTAATGCTAATAATGCTATTATTAATGCTATTAATGCTAATAATAATGCTATTAATGCTATTAATAATGTTATTAATGCTATTATTAATGCTAATAATGCTATTATTAATGCTATTAATGCTAATAATAATGCTATTAATGCTATTAATAATGCTATTAATGCTATTAATTTGCTATTAATGCTAATATTATCCTATTAATGCTATTAATACTATTAATAATGCTATTAATGCTAATATTTATCCTATTAATGCTATTAATGCTAATAATAATGCTATTAATGCTATTAATAATGTTATTAATGCTATTATTAATGCTAATAATGCTATTATTAATGCTAATAATAATGCTATTAATGCTATTAATAATGTTATTAATGCTATTATTAATGCTAATAATGCTATTAATAATGCTTTAATGCTAATAATAATGCTATTAATGCTATTAATGCTAATAATAATGCTATTAATGCTATTAATAATGTTATTAATGCTATTATTAATGCTAATAATGCTATTATTAATGCTAATAATAATGCTATTAATGCTATTAATAATGTTATTAATGCTATTATTAATGCTAATAATGCTATTAATAATGCTATTAATGCTAATAATAATGCTATTAATGCTATTAATAATGCTATTAATGCTATTAATTCTGCTATTAATGCTAATATTTATCTATTAATGCTAATAATGCTAATAATAATGCTATTAATGCTATTAATAATGCTATTAATGCTATTAATTCTGCTATTAATGCTTATATTTATCCTATTAATGCTATTAATACTATTTAATAATGCTATTAATGCTAATATTTATCCTATTAATGCTATTAATGCTAATAATTAATGCTATTAATGCTATTAATAATGTTATTAATGCTATTATTAATGCTAATAATGCTATTATTAATGCTAATAATAATGCTATTAATGCTATTATATAATGTTATTAAATGCTATTATTAATGCTAATAATGCTATTAATAATGCTATTAATGCTAATAATAATGCTATTAATGCTATTAATGCTAATAATAATGCTATTAATGCTATTAATAATGTTATTAATGCTATTATTAATGCTAATAATGCTATTATTAATGCTAATAATAATGCTATTAATGCTATTAATAATGTTATTAATGCTATTATTAATGCTAATAATGCTATTAATAATGCTATTAATGCTAATAATAATGCTATTAATGCTATTAATAATGCTATTAATGCTATTAATTCTGCTATTAATGCTAATATTTATCTTATTAATGCTAATAATGCTAATAATAATGCTATTAATGCTATTAATAATGCTATTAATGCTATTAATTATGCTATTAATGCTATTAATGCTAATATTTATCCTATTCATGGTATTATTAATGCTATTAATGCTAATAATAATGCTATTAATTCTATTAATGCTAATAATAATGCTATTAATGCTATTAATAATGTTATTAATGCTATTATTAATGCTAATAATGCTATTATTAATGCTATTAATGCTAATAATAATGCTATTAATGCCATTAATAATGCTATTAATGCTATTAATTATGCTATTAATGCTAATATTTATCCTATTAATGCTATTAATGCTAATAATAATGCTATTAATGCTATTAATAATGCTATTAATGCTAATAATAATGCTATTAATGCTATTAATTATGCTATTAATGCTAATATTTCTCCTATTAATGCTATTAATGCTAATAATAATGCTATTAATGCTATTAATAATGCTATTAATAATGCTATTAATGCTATTAATTATGCTATTAATGCTATTAATGCTAATATTTATCCTATTCATGGTATTATTAATGCTATTAATGCTAATAATAATGCTATTAATGCTATTCATGCTAATAATAATGCTATTAATGCTATTAATAATGTTATGAATGCTATTATTAATGCTAATAATGCTATTATTAATGCTAATAATAATGTTATTAATGCTATTAATAATGCTATTAATGCTATTAATTATGCTATTAATGCTAATATTTATCCTACTAATGCTATTAATGCTAATAATAATGCTATTAATGCTATTAATAATGCTATTAATGCTATTAATTATGCTATTAATGCTATTAATGCTAATATTTATCCTATTAATGGCATTATTAATGCTATTAATGCTAATAATAATGCTATTAATGCTATTAATAATGTTATTAATGCTATTATTAATGCTAATAATGCCATTATTAATGCTATTAATGCTAATAATAATGCTATTAATGCTATTAATAATGCTATTAATGCTATTAATTAGGCTATTAATGCTATTAATGCTAATATTTATCCTATTAATGCTATTAATAATGCTATTAATGCTAATAATAATGCTATTAATGCTATTAATAATGTTATTAATGCTAATAATGCTATTATTAATGCTATTAATGCTAATAATAATGCTATTAATGCTATTAATAATGTTATTAATGCTATTATTAATGCTAATAATGCTATTAATAATGCTATTAATGCTAATAATAATGCTATTAATGCTATTAATACTGTTATTAATGCTCATAATACTGCTAATAATGCTATTAATACTGCTATTACTGCTAATAATAATGCTATGGCTTATATTATTGCTATTGATGATGCGATTATTATTTAAAAATCTTTAAAAAAACAATAAACATATTTTAGATACCCGATTCATTTGCATCAGGCTAACAGCTATAACTACTATAATCAAATTAATGCACGTTCTAGAATCCCGATGCATTTGCATCGGGCTCACAGCTAGTATATATATACAGAGATTGGATTTATATGAATACGGTTGTAACAAGTAAAGGGTATACAGACACACGGTATCACCCGGGGCAGACAGCTGCCAATCATAATAAGGGAGCTCCAGTGTTTAAGGTGTAGATACACAATTATCTGATCTTAAGACTGATTTTTCAAAGGTTTTATGGACTGATGAAATGAGAGTGACTCTTGATGGGCCAGATGGATGGGCCAGAGGCTGGATCAGTAAAGGGCAGAGAGCTCCACTCCGACTCAGACGCCAGCAAGGTGGAGGTGGGGTACTGGTATGGGCTGGGATCATCAAACATGAACTTGTGGGACATTTTCGGGTTGAGGATGGAGTGAAGCTCAACTTCCGGACCTACTGCCAGTTTCTGGAAGACAACTACTTCAAGCAGTGGTACAGGAAGAAGTTGGTATCATTCAAGAAAAACATGATTTTCATGCAGGACAATGCTCCATCACATGCATCCAACTACTCCACAGCGTGGCTGGCCAGTAAAGGTCTAAAAGAAGAAAAAATAATGACATGGCCGCCTTGTTCACCTGATCTGAACCCCATAGAGAACCTGTTGTCCCTCCTAAAATGTGAGATCTACAGGGAGGGAACACAGTACACCTCTGGGAACAGTGTCTGGGAGGGAAAACAGCACACTTCTGGGAACAGTGTCTGGATGCTGTGGTGGCTGCTGCACGCAATGTTGATCGTAAGCAGATCAAGCAACTGACAAAATCTGTGAATGGAGGCTGCTGAGTGTCATCGTAAAGAAAGGGGGAGATATTGGTCACAAATTTTTTTGGGTTTTGTTTTTGCATGTCAAAAATTTTTTTTTTCTAAATTTTGTGCAGTTATATTGGTTTACCTGGCAAAAATAAACAAGTGAGATGGGAATATATTTGTTTTTTATTAAGTTGCCTAATAATTCTGCACAGTAATAGTTACCTGCACACACAGATATCCTCCTAAGAGTGAAATCTAAAAAACCCCTCCAACTTCCAAAAATATTAAGCTTTGATATTTATGAGTCTTTTAGGTGATTGAGAACATAGTTGTTGATGAATAATAAAATAATCCTCTAAAATACAACTTGCCTAATAATTCTGCACACGGTGTAGTGAGAGAACAGCAGTGCTCACAGCTCAGCAATAGAGACTGGAAGAGAAAGTCCTAAACATTGCATTACTACTCAGTAACATGTTACACAACTGCAGCACTGAAGGAAGAAGATGATAGTATAAGTCTGGAAAATACCGAGATTCATATGATAGGTGGGAGAGATAAGAGATGTGCCAGCTAGGGATGGTCGAGTCTACTCGCTAGGACTCGTTACTCGGTGAGTAGTAAGGGACTCGCAGGACTCGGTACTCTGCGAGTTTCCTAGCGATTACTCGCACAGTAACGAGTCCAATGCAAATCAATGGCAATCCTAGTTTTGTCAGAGACTCTGACAAAACTAAGATTGCCATTGACTTGCATTGGACTCGTTACTGTGCAAGTAATCGCAGGGAAACTCGCAAAGTAACTGCTGTTACTTTGCGAGCCGAGTCCGGCTGTCTGCTCTGTGCAGGCTGCCGCAGCTCCAGGGTCCTAGAGCCCACCTGCTCACAGAGATGATGTAGCAGAGCTGAGATTGTTCTCAGTCTGCTCATTCCCTGTGCATAGACATCTATATCTATGCACAGGGATGTAGCAGAGAGGACATCGCGTTTTGGACTACGTCGGACGGAAGAGGATTTTTTTAATTAAAGATGGAGTCCCTAATGGCTTTTTTTTTTATTTCTAATAAAAAATTTTCTCTGTGTTGTGTTTTTTTAACCCTTTATTGGAGATTCTTAGTGGCCGGGTCAAACGTGGCCTGACATTAAGAATCTCGGGCTTAATACCAGCTTGTATAACAAAGCTGGTATTAACCCCTTTATTACCCAGCGTGCCACCGCCACCAGGGCCGCTGGAAGAGCGGGGTTCAGCGCCAGAGGATGGCGCTTCAATGACGCGCCATCTTCTGGGGCGGCTGCGGGCTGCAATTTGCAGCGGGGGGTGCCCAGAAAGCTTGGGCCTCCCTGCGCTGCGGATTCCAGCCCCCAGCTGCTTAGCTGTAAGTGGCTAGACATAGAAATTGTGCGGAGCCCTACGCATTTTTTTCTTATTATTTCATGAAATTCATGAGATAATTAAAAAAAAGGGCTCCCCTATATTCTTGTGTCTGGCCAGGTACAAATAGGCACCTGGGGGTTGGGGGCAGCCCGTCGCTGCCTGCTGGATCCGGCTGGTTCCAGAAATACGGCGAAGCCCACGTGAAAATTTTTTCTGACAAATTCATAAAACAATGTTAATAAAAGGGACTGCATCTTTATTAACAGCTGGACCATGGGCGAGGGGTTAATCAAGATGCAGTCCCTTTTTTAGGATTGTTTTATTGATTTTTCAGAAAAAAAAATTACATGGGCTTCGCCGTATTTCTGGAACCAGCCGGATCCAGCAGGCATCGACGGGCTGCCCCCAACCCCCAGGTGCCTATTTGTACCTGGCCGGACACAAGAATATAGGGGAGCCCTTTTTTTTTATTATTTCATGAATTTCATGAAATAATAAAAAAAAAAATGCATGGGGCTCTGCGCAATTTCTATGTCTAGCCAGGTACAGCTAAGCAGCTGGGGGCTGGAATCCGCAGCGCAGGGAGGCCCAAGCTTTCTGGGCACCCCCGCTGCAAATTGCAGCCCGCAGCCACCCAGAAGATGGCGCGTTCATTGAAGCGCCATCCTCTGGCGCTGAACCCCGCTCTTCCAGCGGCCCTGTTGGCGGTGGCACGCTGGGTAATAAAGAGGTTAGGGCCAGCTTTGTATTATCAGCTGGCCCTAAGCCCGAAATTTATGGCGGTCACGCCAGTATTAGACATGACCGCCATGAATTTCTATTAAATTGTTTTAAAAAAAACACAACACAGAGAAAAAATTTTATTAGAAATAAAAAAAAAGCCATTAGGGACTCCATCTTTAATTAAAAAAATCCTATTCCGTCCGACGTAGTCCAAAACGCGATGTCCTCTCTGCTACATCCCTGTGCATAGATATAGATGTCTATGCACAGGGATGAGCAGACTGAGAATAATCTCAGCTCTGCTACACACAGGAAGAGCAGGCGGGCTCTAGGACCCTGGAGCTGCGGCAGCCAGCACAGAGCAGACAGCCTGACTCCTTACTGTGCGAGTTTCCCTGCGATTACTTGCACAGTAAACGAGTCCAATGCAAGTCAATGCCAATCCTAGTTTTGTCAGAGTCTCTGACAAAACTAGGATTGCTTCAGGCTGAAGCTTCCGAGACACATCTGCGATTTGTAAATCGCACACTACTCGCTATTACTCGCTTCCCCATTCATTAACATTGGACTCGCTAGACTCGCAGCGAGTAGCGAGTCCCGGGCTCTGACTCGCTAGAGTCAAGCGATTCCGAGTAATTTAGGACTCACCCATCACTAGTGCCAGCTGAAGCAGGGCCATACTCAGTGGGATTGATCAGAGGGTTTAGGTTACAATTAGTTTTTTTCTTAATTTTTATGTACTAGAAATCAGCTGCAAGTCACCACAGAAAATATACCGTATATACTCGTGTATAAGCCGACCCGTGTATAAGCCGACCCCCCTACTTTGGCCCCAAAAATCTGGAAAAACCTTTTGACTCGTGTATAAGCCGAGGGTGGACCCCAGCACAGGTATAGAGCCCCCAGCAGTGTGGTATACAGGCCCCCCCAGTGGTATACAGGCCTCCCCAGTGGTAGCATACAGCAGCCCCAGTGGTAGTATATAGCATCCCCAGCAGCCCCAGTGTAGTATATAGCATCCCCAGCAGCCCCAGTGGTAGTATATAGCATCCCAGCAGCCCCAGTGGTAGTATATAGCAGCCACAGCAGCCCCAGTGGTAGTATACAGCAGCCCCAGCAGCCCCAGTGGTAGTATATAGCATGCCCAGCAGTCCCAGTGGTAGTATATAGCATTCCCAGCAGCCCCAGTGGTAGTATACAGCAGCCCCAGTGGTAGTATATAGGAGCCCCAGCAGCCCCAGTGGTAGTATATAGGAGCCCCAGCAGCCCCAGTGGTAGTATACAGCAGCTCCAGTGGTAGTATATAGCATCCCCAGCAGCCCCAGTGGTAGTATACAGCAGCCCCAGTGGTAGTATATAGGAGCCCCAGCAGCCCCAGTGGTAGTATATAGCATCCCCAGCAGCCCCAGTGGTAGTATATAGCAGCCACAGCAGCCCCAGTGGTAGTATACAGCAGCCCCAGCAGCCCCAGTGGTAGTATATAGCATCCCCAGCAGCCCCAGTGGTAGTATATAGCATCCCCAGCAGCCCCAGTGGTAGTATACAGCAGCCCCAGTGGCAGTATATAGGAGCCCCAGCAGCCCCAGTGGTAGTATACAGGAGCCCCAGCAGCCCAGTGGTAGTATACAGGAGCCCCAGCAGCCCCAGTGGTAGTATACAGCAGCCCCAGCAGCCCCAGTGGTAGTATACAGCAGCCCCAGTGGTAGTATATAGCATCCCCAGCAGCCCCAGTGGTAGTATACAGCAGCCCCAGTGGTAGTATATAGGAGCCCCAGCAGCCCCAGTGGTAGTATATAGGAGCCCCAGCAGCCCAGTGGTAGTATACAGGAGCCCCAGCAGCCCCAGTGGTAGTATACAGCAGCCCCAGCAGCCCCAGTGGTAGTATATAGGAGCCCCAGCAGCCCCAGTGGTAGTATATAGGAGCCCCAGCAGCCCCAGTGGTAGTATGACGTCATTGCCTGCGACGAACACAGGAAACCGGAAGAAGACGCATAAAGATGGAGGATCGCGGACGGCAGCGGCGAGCGGGGACGGCAGCGGGACAGTGATAAGTATATTTTACTTTACAGGTGACCGGAGCAAGGCTGGGGGGGCCCTGGATTACTGGGGCTGCCGGGGCTGCCGGGGCTGCTGTAGTGCCAGGGCTGCTGCCATCACTGACTCGCGTATAAGCCGAGGGGGGTACTTTTCAGCCCAATTTTTGGGCTCAAAAACTCGGCTTATACGCGAGTATATACGGTACTACTTTCAGTTAATTATTATTTTTCTTTAGTTTTCCCTGTATTTTTTCTCCCTATAAAAAATGTTTCTTGAATCATTCTCAGGCGGCCGTCACACGCATCAATTTAATGCACGATATCGCTTAAGTGATCTGCGTTTTGATCGCTTAAGCGATATCGTTTGTGCATCGCTGCGTGCAATCAAGCAATTTTACAATGTGAAATCGCTTGATCGTTACATCGCAGATATGTGAGCCGGAGCTCATATCAAGCGATAAACGCTTGTTCAATCGGCTTCATCGTGGTGTGTGACACCACGATGAATGATCTCCCAGCAGCAGAGCCTATGCTGGGAGATGGTATCTATGGTAAACGTCGGGTTACTAGGCCGCGCGGCGCCTAGTAACCCAATGTGTACCATAATTACCAGCGATCTTGCTGCTCCACATCGCTGGTGAGTCTGTCGGTGTGACAGCTCACCAACGATGTGAACGATATTGTTAGCGATCGCGCGTGCATGTGATCGCTAACAATATCGCTATCGATATTGAAGCGTGTGACGGCCGCCTCACAAACATATTTTTCTCAACAACTTCTCCAATGCAATTTCTTTCCTTGCTGTTCAAACCAGCTATACATTTCCTGGCCCCTAATTCATTACAATGAATCGCTGTACAATTGCCTGGGTGAAATCTACTCTTATGTGCTGTGCACTTCGTCTCCCGCTCTGATTGCCGGTTGCCTAGGTGACGTGTCATTCACATGCCACTATCCTCTCCTCCCTCTATGAAGCACCGAGTCAGGCGCTTCCGGCCTCAGTGCTGGAGAACGGCGTGCCGCTAATTAGCACTGGTGTGTGTGGTGTTAGAAATTTCCGATACTCCCTAACAGCAGCATCCACTAGAAGAAGCTACGGGCGGAACGCATCTGGGTGAGCCTGCATCCCTCCTGGGACCGGTAATTATGTACCTCAGAGCATTAGTTGCTGTAGCCTGGCACTAGCCTTATAGAAGCGGCTGCAAGGAGGCATCCATACTCAGGGAGGGAACGCTGGTCCACTTTATCGAAGTCAGTCAGGGAGTCCGACCCCTGAGCCAAGAACACCGGAGGTCGTGGACCATACCAGCCCCGACACCCTGTCTGGCAGGATTAGTCACACCAGGATACCCCACCAGGGTCGATGTCCAGAGCAGGAGGGAAAGAGAGCGAGGAAGCTGGGATTTTCAGAGCACCTCAACGGGCCTGGTGTTAAGCGGGCTACTCCAGGACAGGCACCAGCAGCAGGACACAGGCTAGATCCAGGAAGGCATACCACAGGAGACTTCCAGAGACTCTGCCACACATTGTGACTACCTGGCCGGTAAAAGACTGTTTTGCAACTGTGAACTCTACCCCCATCTGCACTGTTCCAGTAAAGTACCCGGGTAGAGTGACTGAGTCTCCGTATATTTGTTCCTCTGCCTCACCGTCATTTGCTCACCTTTCCCATCAGCACCTTCACTACCAACGGTGCATCCCTGCCCCGGAGGGTCAGCTCCAACTACAGGGGGATGTACCATCTTAGCCGCTATACCACCACCCTCCGGAGGTCTGAAGCGGAGCTGGTGCTCAATCACCAAAAGCTGTGGTTGGCGTCAAGTGAACTTTATAAACTTTATTTTCTCCTTTTTAGTTGACCACCAGGGCCACGGGTGTGGGCAGGCCACCAGTAACATCCCTACCACAGCAGAGGGCCCAGATACCCAAGTCCCAATACCCTGGGCTAGTCATTTATAAATTGTATGTGAACTAATAAAGTAATTTTTATACGAAGATTTGGGCTACACACTCTCTTAATTTATAGGTACTCTATCACATATATGTATTTTTTTAACGGGGCAGAAGGGGTTGGCAACCCTGGCGCACCAGCCTGACAAAAGAACTGAGGTGGGCTTCCAGGGTTACCCCAATGACCATTTCATCACTTAGGGTGTGTGCTCACGATCTAGAGGTGCTGTGAGTTGGACGCAGTGCCTCTGGATCTGCAGAAAACCGAAGGTGCAAGCAGGGCGACCGCAGCTGCCCTGTACTCACCATCTGTGGTAGGTGTAGGGCGGTTTCCCCCTGCATGCACCAGATGGTTATTTCTTCAAACTCCACAGCATGAAATTAACATGCTATAGAGGAATTGTGTTTCTAAAGCAGAACATGGAAAACAGTATTCATGATCTTTACCCATCTCACTCTACCCCTCCACTCCACTCAAATTTATTACTCATGATGACTGAATAACACAGCTATCATCTGCCAACAATGATGCGGGCTAAGCTCCTGAGCCCATATGAAAGACAGTGAGCCGTGTTATGAAATATCATGTCATATTTCGTTAAGGTGTTAACACAAAGTGTTTTTATAAGAGGAACCTGGATGATGTATTTCTACTTTACTGTGACACTTTCTTCACATGTGATGGAAGTGTAGGAAGACATACTATCTCTGGCCTGGTTTTGGTTCTCCTGTCCTTGGGCCTCTCTTGTTTCCAAGCCTCTTATGGACAATAATCTTTCATATGTGTGCAGTTTCCAGATTAAGGATTATGGGTTTGTGGATGGAGGGAGGTAAGGCTTCTATAGACGTTCTGTTGGGAGATCTCAATTTAAGTTTATGGCTTGAAGGGCACTAAACAAGAAAGTCTCTTTTTATACCTGATAGTATTTATGGTTGAAAAGCAATATCAAGCCCTCGATGGAAACATTAGTGGCTGGAAAGAGCTGGATTCCAACCTAGACATCGTTTTATTAGTTCACCTTATGGAATTCTGTGTATCAAATGATATTTTTACAGTTTGACAAACTGTCCAGATAATAAAATAAGAATATAAAACTTAACCTCTCCTGAACGTTACACTATAGACTTTCATAGTCTTGGGATTCATTTTTGGCCACCCAGATAAGGTAACATTTGTTGGAAGTAAAATTTGTTACAATCTCCATAACCTACTTCAATGCAATCAGCTTCATCTCTGGTGATACAGTTGGATTAACATTTGTGCAAAAAAATACAAGAGTATTCATCTGTATCCACATCTCTTCCCAAGGCTACTCTGCCACATTCACCGTCAAGGAACCAATGTAAATTGGAGAGACTTAGTTCCATCATGAAAAAAAGGGTCACGTGTCACGCTTCCGGGGGAAGGCATCCTAGAGTGGATCCACTGGGCCGTGGTACTGAACTCTCCTTTGTGAGCTGGTCCTAGTTTAACCAACCCCTATATTGTGATTGTCAGGGGCAAGCCCAGGGGGTCTAAATACCACGGCTGCTAGTACCAGGGGGAAGCTCGTAAGGTTAGCCTATGCTACGGCACAGGTAAGGATTCCGTGTAACGGTACAAGGCTTGGAGAGCAGGAATGGTGTTACCGGGAAGAGCACAGCTAGGGTTCCAGGTAACAGGGTACAAGGCTAGGAGAGCAGGAATGGCTCTACCAGAGGAGAGTGCAAGGAAGGCCTGACCAACAGTCAGCAAAGCAGTAGCAAACTAACTTAATGATCAGGCACTTCCCATCAGTGGAGGTTGCCTGATATACCAGAGGAAGAGCAGCTATTGGTCAAAGGGGAGTGTGGAGCCCACTGGGACAGGGTACTTGGTACCGGACCATGGTATATGCTAGGGATGTCATGGCAGTCTTGGTCCGGACCGTGTCCCGAGCCCACAATAAAGGGGGGTATTTACAGGAGAGTTTGTCGTAACGCCACCCACGGGTTGTGGTCAGTGTGGGGACCACCGCTTCTGCAGAACCTCCGGGGATGATGTTTGGGCACCTGGTGATGTAACGGCTCTCCGCAGGCAGAGCCTGGTTCCCCGGGGCAGTGATGATAACAGTGTATGATGGATGCTGAGTAGGGGTGATAGTAGAGGCGATGGCAGTTTGTGAGAGAAAGTAGGGTTTGAGCACAAGAATCACACAGACTCACGGTTTTGTCATTTTCCAAGTCTTTACTGCAGATGTTGTTAGCAGAGTACTGTCCACGGAGTCTGTACTGGGGCCAGGTTGCTCCCACCCTGACTGGGTCCTCAGCTTCCCACTTCTGCGCTGTGTGTGTGGCCCTGCTGCCACTTCAGCTAGGCTGCTTGCCCTGTCTCTCCTCACAGGTACCCCTTTGCTAGGCAACTTGAGTCTTTACCGTGTGCTTCCAATACCGCCGTGTTGCTTCGCTGAGGTACAGTGTAAATCTATAACCTCCACTATCCTGGTGTTTACTGGGCTGTGTGAGTCAGTCACAGTTTCGGATCCAGTATCCGGTCTGTGCGCTCCTCCGGGGCGAGTTATGAGGTAACTCAATCTCCCAGATGTGTTCCTCTATTCCCTAAACTCCTCTCCTCAGACCCTGGCCAGGCCTGGAATTGAGTAGCAGACTGTGGAGAAGCCTAATGCAGCCTCTTTACACCAAAGTCTCTCTTCCTCAGTGCTGCACCGCACTGAACTACTCACTTCCTTTCGACACCAGAATATACAGGGGAGTTGTTTTAGCTCCCCCTTCCGGCCTAGAGGCGCTAGTGCAGTGTTCAGTGTTGTGTGGGGAGTGATCCCTTGTTGATGTTGTTGTGGCACATTAACTCCTGGGGTGCCACAGGAGTGTCAGGTTGGACCGTGCGTCCCTAGAGTCCCAGGGGAGGAATGCAGCTGATTAGTCACATGACCAGAGTAATGTGCTCATGTGTGAGCCCGGTGGTCAGCTGACAGGAAGGGAACCCGGTGATGGCTCCGAGACACAGTACGACTGGACGCCGGATGCCCAGTCGGCAGAGGAGGAGGAGAGGATGCCGACCCGGGAGAGGTCAGCTGGGGAGTGGTGCCAGGAGACCTAACAACTTGACAGTAATTTGTTCTGTAATTATTGTATAGAGTCTGGACATGAGATACAAGCCTCTCACAATGGCACCATCTCTTATCTCTGCAATTTATACAATACTAGCTGTACTACCGGCTACGCCCGGGTTAATAAAGAACTGATGTTAGCTATAACAAAATAGAATTTGAATATGTCATATTAATGACCTGTAGGAAAATAGAAGCTGAGCTGTGATTGGTTGCTATAGGCAGCCTGATAAATCTCCAGTCAACAGTAAACCCTCCCCCAGGCCAGGCAGCATATGACACCTCACACATACACATAATAGACAGCTCATGTGGCTGACATCTGCCTTAATTCCCTATATGGCACATGTGTTGCACATTGGCTGTTTTTAATCAGATGTTTATTTTTTGGAAATTAAAGATAGCATACGTATGAGGCGAGTTGTGTGAGGTGGTTTGTGCACATCTGTGTCTGTCTGTGTGGTGTGTGTGTGTCCCTGGGGTGTGTGTGTGTGCCCCTGTGGGGTGAGTGCATGTGTCCCTATAGGGTGTGTTGTGTGTGTGTCCCTGTGGGGGGGGTCTGTGTGGTGTGTGTGTCTCTGTGTTGTGTGTGTCTCTTTGTGGTGTGTGTGTGTCCCTGTGGGGTGAGTGCATGTGTCGCTATAGGGTGTGAGTGTGTGTGTCCATGGGTTGTGTATGTGTGTGTCTCTGTGTTGTGTGTGTCTCTTGTGGTGTGTGTGTGTTCGGGTGCATGGTGAGTATCCAATGTTGGGGCTGCATCTTAGCGACTATACACTTGCTGTTACTCTTTGGGGGCGTGTGGTGTGTATACATGTCCCCATGCATGGTGAATATCCCATGTTGGGGCCCCACCTTAGTGACTATATGCTGGTATATGCTGTTAGTCTTTGGCGCTGTCATTAAGCCCCTCTCATTCACAACTGTCAACTGGTAACTGTCACTTTCTCCCCATTATGCAGATAGGGGCAAAATTGTTTGGTGAATTGGAACACACGGGGTTAAAATTTCGCCTCACAACATAGCCTATGACGCTCCCGGGGTCCAGACGTGTGACTGTGCAAAATTTTCTGGCTGTAGTTGCGACGGTGTAGATGCCAATCCCGGATATACATGCACACACACACACATACACACATACATACACACATTCAGCTTTATATGTTAGATATTTAGCATATGTCATTTTTAGGAAGATGTCTAACCTGTTGGGAATATGAGATGGGATGCGTTATATATTGGGTCAAGTTGTTAGTTTCCATTAAAAAGATCCTTATCTTCTCCCTTAATATTTCTCCCATATCAGTCATGTATGTACTATAGTATATTATCAAAAGCAGAAGGAAAAATGCATATATTATGTCGGAGAAGCTAATTTTATGGGTCACATTTTGTTTGACAAAGGTTTTCACATGGATCTTTACAAGATCAAACTCCTCTTATCACCATTGTGCCCTGAAAGCAAGAGCCTCATCCCGGCGGCGATGTCGTGACATCAAAACGTGAGCCGATACCATTCAATGGGACTTTTATACCAGAACTGAGGAGCATATGGGGGCAAAAGTGAGCAGCAGAGGTAAGTGGTCAGGAGAGCATCGGTACGTCTATTTGTTCTACATTTTACGGTTTTTATGGTCTGGGATCTCTTAAGACATAATAAGGGATATTGCCCGGTAATAGTGGAAGCCGATCACCAGGGAAGGAGGATCAGAGCCCGAGGTTGGAGCCAGAACACGTGTGTAACTCTCAGAAGGATCATCTTCCTAAACAAGAGGCTTTCTACATCTGTCCTCTTGTTCTGGATAATATAGGATGAGAAACAAAATATTATTTTTCTAATCGAGTTTGTGAGAATTCTAAGAATTTCAGAAAAATGTTCAATAAGTTTCTAAAAGCACTTAACGAAACCCAAGAAACACTTCAACCAGAAAATATGGGAAGCAAGGTGTACCACGGTCCGCGCTGCTGAGTCCACAAAATCACCTGGGATGCAAGATGTTGTAGCAGTATACTTTTTTATTCCTTCCTACGCGTTTCGGCGCCTTTCCTGGCACCTTCCTCATGGATATCCTTGCTTCCCATATTTTCTGGCTGTTTTTCCACGTTGGAGTGGTCGGTGGAGGTACTGCAGCAGCTGATACTGTGATATGCTGTTAAACCAGTTGTGGGTCTCACAACTGGAATAGGTGAGTGTAACTGCATTACACCACTCACATCTGAGTGTCACTAGTGATAGGGCACTATTGCGCCTCGTGTTCCCCCACCTTTTTTGTAAAGAAACACTTCAAAGCCTTCATGGTGCTAGTGTCGCACCTGCAGGGATCAGGGTACTCAGAGCCCGACCGTACTGTCTCTGGGGTGCCACAGTGGTGTGACCAGGCTCCATGGCTTCAGGTGCAGCAATAAAAAGTGGGGAATGTTAATAAAGTTTTTGTGAGGTGTTATTCGTGATGCCACCCGTGGGTCGTGGCCAATGTGGCTACCGCTGCCGTGGGGTCTGCCGGGGACAGTGGTAGTGGCCGCAGCCAGGAGGTTAAGCCCTCCATGGGTAGGTCTGGGTCCCTGGGCAGAGGAAGATGTGCTCTGGGCCCAGGATGCTGCACTTCACTTCCTCGCGCAACTCCTCCAACTGGCACACGCAGGTAGCAAAGTATGGCTCAGCAGGCAAGCCGCTGCAATTACTGTCTCAATAAGTCACACACACAGATCTTGAGTTGGCCGGGTATTTTACTTTCCTCGTTACTCTATACACAGTTCACAGTGGTTCACAAGCACAGTTCTTTGTACACAAGCTGTGGACTGAGTCAACGCAACAGTAACCGGCTGGGGCTCTTACTGCAGCAGGGATGGTTCCTCTGCGTCACTCCCCTCAGTATACCTCTTGGGCACTTCTATTTTCTATGCTCTCACGCGTACGGGTTCGGTCCAACCGTCACAGGCTCCACAGTGAGTCATCCCTCACTCTGGGTCACTAGCCCTAGTCCGATGGCTTTGTCCTACTCCATACTGGTTGTTAGGTCTCGGGAACTTGGAGTTCTCGCACTCCACCAGGTGTCTCATGGTTAGTGGCATGAAGCGTTCCCGGCCACATCTACAGAGCCGCCACTCTGGTTTCTCTGGCCCAGCCACCAGTGACCTGGGTTAGTCGGGCTCACCTGGCTCCTTCTACCGTCCACGGTTTTCAGCTTTGGGCTCCCAGCCGGCAATTAGTGGTTCAGCCTGCCGGGCCCCGTCGTTCTCAGTCTCTGTTAGTCAGTACTCAGCTGAAGGGTGTCTGAGCTTGGGGATGCTTCCCTTCTCCTCTAACCTTTAGGGAGTCTCTCCGTCTACTACTCTCCCATGGAAAGCTTTCTATCATCTCGCCCAACTTAGTGTTCCTACCTCCTTTCTGGAGTCTAGTTGCTCCACCCTTTTGTCCGAGTTCTTTCTCCCTATCACCCACGCTTTGATACTTCCTCCACCCCTCGCCCGACCTGAAGTGACTTGGGCTCAGGGTCGGGGTGTGTGGGTGTTTTTGTGAGCTGACCGTCTTACCTGTCCCGCTGCAGTTCACCCTGTGGACACCCAGTTGTAGGGGCGCCAAACTAAATTGTACAAATCCTTTATTCATAGGGCTCTAGTCACACAGGTGTGTGTGGTGCACAGTGTCTGGCTTACGACCTATTGATGACGCTCATACTATTAGATCAGGCGGGCTGACCAGCACTATATATGTGCACCCCACAGGACAGACACCCCAATTCACCTAAAACACTAAAGGGCCTGGCTGCATCCTGCATAAATGATAAAATGTACAATAAAAAAGATGAAGAATGATGTATAAAATGCACGAGGTGGTAACCCTGCACTTATCACATCCTCACACTTTACTGCAGCGGTGTAACTAGGTTTCATGGCGCCCAGGGCAAATATCTATTTTGGCGCCCCCCCCCCCCCCCAAGTGTAGGTGACGAGCGGGAGGGGGGGGTTGGGTTGGGGGTGTTGTCAGCTTTCAGGCCCGCCGCCCAGGGCCGGCTCCAGGTTTTTGTGGGCCCCAGGCAAAACAGTCTCAGTGGGCCCCTTTAACACATACCACGATTCATGAATCTAATATAGAACCTGCGGGCTGTGTATATAATATACAGGCTCCTGGGTGGGCTGTATATATAATATTTAGGCTGTGCAGGGCTGAATATATTATCTGGAGGATTTGCCAGCTTAGCACAGCCTCCAACTACATACAGCCTAGCAGCAGCCTCCAGATAATTTATACAACCCAGCACAGCTTCCAAATAATACGTACAGTCCAGAACAGTCTCCAAATTATATATAACCCTGCACAGCCTCTAAATACCCCGGTGTCGCCTCTAAATTATATATAGCCCGGCACATCCTCTAAATAGCCCAGCATAGCCTCTATAGAGCCCAGCACAGCCTCAAAATACCCCAGCACAGCCTCCAAATTATATATAGCCCTGCACAGCCTCTAAATACCCCAGCACAGCCTCCAAATTTTATATAATCCTGCACAGCCTCTAAATACCCCAGCCCAGGCTCACTAGAGCCCAGCACAGCCTCCATATAGAGCCTCCAATAGAGCACACCATAACCTCCATATAGAGCCTCCAATAGAGCACACCATAGCCTCCATATAGAGCCTCCAATAGAGCAAACCATAGCCTCCATAGAGCCAATTTATATATAATTACCCACAGGACACCGGCACCCATCTGTGTGCTGTATTCAGAGTGAGCTCTGCTCCAGCTCGCTCTGCCTGGCCCTGGCTGCAGCCTGCACTGCCTCCGTACAAAACCTTCTGAGATGGAGGCGGCGCTGGGAGGCATGGACAACTGTGGACCGCACAAGGAAAGGAAGAAGCGGAGGCTTAGTGACAGGGGTCGCCTCTTCTATGCGTTAGGAAGGAAGAGGAAGTGAGGGGGCGGAGTGAGGGCGCCTGATCTATGCGTTCCACATTGTGGAATGCATAGGCAGCGGCGGAAGTGACGGCGGAACGGGGGCTGGCGGCCGGCTCTGTACAGCATCAAAGCACCGTACCGCAGTCCGCGCCGGTATTATCTATTCTTACCGGGCGGGCAGCCTTGGGAGGGGGGTGCCACCGACACCCCACTCTGAGTGGCGCCCGGGGCAAAGGATCCGGCTGCACCCCCTAGATACGCCCCTGCTTTACTGCAGGACATTATTATCATTACTTGGCTTTCTACATTCTCCATCTTGTTTTTATTATTATTTTCTGTGTTTTTTTATTCCTGTTATTTTGTATTTTAGTTTTTGTTGTCAGAGACTTAAACAGATATACAGGTAATGAATTACAGAGTGACTCCAGAGCTTATACATGTAGATGTAGAATATATCAGACTAGATGGCGGCCCGATTCTAAAGAATCGGGTAGTCTAGAATCCATATATAGTTGACTTACTAATAGTTAGGGGAGTGCGGTGAAATGAATTGTGTGTATACAGGTGGCTCAGTGGGTAGCAGAGTATACGGTGGCTCAGTGGTTAGCAGTGAGTGCGGTGGCTCAGTGGTTAGCAGTGAGTGCGGTGGCTCAGTGGTTAGCAGTGAGTGCGGTGGCTCAGTGGTTAGCAGTGAGTGCGGTGGCTCAGTGGTTAGCAGTGAGTGCCATGGCTGAGTGGTTAGCAGTGAGTGCGGTGAGATTGGTCAGCACAGTGGCGTGGGCAGAGTCGGCAGGGCAGCGCCGTGGGCAGAGTGGTCGGCACACACATACATACATACACACACACACACACACACAGACTCCGCTATAGTTAGCACCGACCCTGCATCTTCCCCGCCGGCTGGATCCTGAGTTGACATGTCGCCGCCCGCGGACGACTGGATCCAATATGGCGTTCGGGAAGTTTGGGGAGACTTCTTGGACGCTATATTGGATCCAGTAGTTTGGGGGTGGCGACATGTCGACTCAGGATCTAGGCGGCTGATGCAGGGCCGGTGGTAAGTATAGCGAAGTGTGTGTGTGTGTGTGTGTGTGTGTGTGTATGTGTGTGTGTGTATGTGTGCGGACAAAGTGAGGGAAGTGCGGACAAAGTGAGGGAAGTGACTACATACACACATATATACACATAGTGTACATTGCATATGGAGGGGTGAGGAGAGCGGAGGCTGGAGGGGTGAGGAGGGGTGAGGAGAGGGGAGGCTGGAGGGGTGAGGAGAGGTGAGGACAGGGGAGGCTGGAGGGGTGAGGAGGGGTGAGGACAGGGGAGGCTGGAGGGCAGAGGCTGGAGGGGAGAGCGGTGGCTGGAGGGGAGAGCAGAGGCTGGAGGCTGGAGGGGAGTGCGGAGGCTGGAGGGGAATGCGGAGGGTGGAGGGGAGTGCGGAGGGTGGAGGGGAGTGCGGAGGATGGAGCGGAGGCTGGAGCGGAGGCTGGAGGGGGAGCGGAGGCTGGGGGGGAGAGCGGAGGCTGGGGGGGAGAGCGGAGGCTGGGGGGGGAGAGCGGAGGCTGGAGGGGAGAGCGGAGGCTGGAGGGGAGAGCGGAGGCTGGAGGGGAGAGCAGAGGCTAGAGGGGAGAGCGGTGGCTGGAGGGGAGAGCGGTGGCTGGAGGGGAGAGCGGTGGCTGGAGGGGAGAGCGGTGGCTGGAGGGGAGAGCGGTGGCTGGAGGGGAGAGCGGAGGCTGGAGGGGAGAGCGGAGGCTGGAGGGCGGAGGATGGAGGGGAGAGCAGAGGCTAGAGGGGAGAGCGGAGGCTGGAGGGGAGAGCGGAGGCTGGAGGGAGAGGGAGGCTGGAGGGAGAGCGGAGGCTGGAGGGGAGAGCGGAGGCTGGAGGAGAGAGCGGAGGCTGGAGGAGAGAGCGGAGGCTGGAGGGGAGGAGGCGGAGGGCTGGAGGGGAGAGCGGAGGCTGGAGGGGAGAGCGGAGGCTGGAGGGGAGAGCGGAGCGTGGAGGGGAGCGGAGGCGGAGGCGGGAGGGGAGAGCGGCTGCAGGGAGGGAAGGGTGGAGAGGCTGGGAGGGGAGAGGGAGGCTGGAGGAGGGCGAGGTGGAGGGGAGAGCGTGGAGGGGAGGAGCTGGAGGATGGCAGGCTGGAGAGCGGAGGCTGGAAGGGGAGAGGCTGGAGGGGAAGTAGCTGGGTGAGGGAGTGGGAGGAGGCGGAGGTGAGGGAGAGCGTGGCTGGAGGGGAGAGCGGAGGCTGGAGGGCGGAGGCTGGAGGGGAGAGCGGAGGCTGAGGGGAGAGCGGAGGCTGGAGGGAGAGCGGAGGCTGGAGGGGAGAGCTGGAAGGCTGGGAGGGGAGAGTAGGGAGGCATGGCGGGGAGGAGGTGGAGGCTGGAGGGGAGTGAGAGCGGGGAGGCGGGAGAGCGGAGGCGGGAGGTGGAGGAGAGCGGAGGCGGAGGGGAGAGGCTGAGGGGAGGGTGGGAGGCTGAGGAGGCGAGGGGAGGCGTGGCGAGGGGAGAGCGGAGGCGGGAGGGGAGAGGCTGCAGGGCAGGGAGAGGTGGAGAGGGGCTAGGGGGAGGCGGAGGGAGGCTGGGAGGGAGGGGGGGGGGGAGCTGGGGAGGCAGGAGAGGCTGGAGGGGAGGAGGCAGGAGGCTGGAGGGGAGAAGCGGAGGCTGGAGGGGGAGGAGCGGAGGAGCTGGAGGGGGAGGGAGAGCGGAGGCTGGGAGGGGAGAGCGGAGTCGGGAGGGGAGAGCGGAGGCGGGAGGGGAGAGGCTGCAGGGCAGGGAAGGGTGGAGAGGCTGGGGAGGCAGGGGAGGCAGGAGAGGCTGGGAGGCTGGAGAGGCTGGGGAGGCAGGAGAGGCTGGAGTGGAGAACGGAGGCTGGAGGGGAGAACGGAGGCTGGAGGGGGAGAACGGAGGCTGGAGGGGAGAACGGAGGCTGGAGGGGAGAGCGGAGGCGGAAGGGGAGAGCGGAGGCGGAAGGGGAGAGGCTGGAGGGGAGAGGCTGGAGGGGAGAGCAGTGGCTGGAGGGGAGAGCGGAGGCTGGAGGGCGGAGGCTGGAGGGGAGAGCGGAGGCTAGAGGGGAGAGCGGACGCTGGAGGGCGGAGGCTGGAGGGGAGAGTGGAGGCTGGAGGGGAGTAGTGGAGGCTGGAGGGGAGAGCGGAGGCTGGAGGGGAGAGCGGAGGCGGGAGGGGAGAGCGGAGGCGGGAGGGGAGAGCGGAGGCGGGAGGGGAGAGCGGAGGCGGGAGGGGAGAGGCTGCAGGGCGGGAGGGGAGAGGCTGCAGGGCAGGGTGGAGAGGCTGAGGAGGAGGAGGGAGGCGGGAGGGGAGAGGCTGCAGGGCAGGGAAGGGTGGAGAGGCTGGGGAGGCAGGGGAGGCAGGAGAGGCTGGAGGGAGAGAACGGAGGCTGGAGGGGAGAGCGGAGGCTGGAGGGGAGAGCGGAGGCTGGAGGGAGAGCGGAGGCTGGAGGGGAGAGCGGAGTCGGGAGGGGAGAGCGGAGGCGGGAGGGGAGAGGCTGCAGGGCAGGGAAGGGTGGAGAGGCTGGGGAGGCAGGGGAGGCTGGAGAGGCTGGGGAGGCAGGAGAGGCTGGAGGGGAGAACGGAGGCTGGAGGGGAGAACGGAGGCTGGAGGGGAGAACGGAGGCGGAAGGGGAGAGGCTGGAGGGGATAGCGGTGGCTGGAGGGGATAGCGGTGGCTGGAGGGGAGAGCAGTGGCTGGAGGGGAGAGCGGAGGCTGGAGGGCGGAGGCTGGAGGGGAGAGCGGAGGCTAGAGGGGAGAGCGGAGGCTGGAGGGCGGAGGCTGGAGGGGAGAGTGGAGGCTGGAGGGGAGAGTGGAGGCTGGAGGGGAGAGTGGAGGCTGGAGGGGAGAGCGGAGGCGGGAGGGGAGAGCGGAGGCGGGAGGGGAGAGCGGAGGCGGGAGGGGAGAGGCTGCAGGGCAGGGTGGAGAGGCTGAGGAGGGAGGGGAGGCTGGGGAGGCTGGAGGGCAGGGGAGGCTGGAGAGCAGGGGAGGCTGGAGAGCAGGAGAGGCTGGAGGGCAGGGGAGGCTGGAGGGGAGGCTGAAGAGGCTGGGGAGGCTGGAGAGGCAGGGGAGGCTGAAGAGGCTGGGGAGGCTGGAGAGGCAGGGGAGGCTGGAGAGCAGGGGAGGCTGGAGAGCAGGGGAGGCTGGAGGG
Source organism: Allobates femoralis (assembly GCA_033576535.1). Taxonomy (NCBI): domain Eukaryota; kingdom Metazoa; phylum Chordata; class Amphibia; order Anura; family Aromobatidae; genus Allobates; species Allobates femoralis. The sequence continues at coordinate 12,529,562 of JARQOC010000003.1, forward strand.
CAGGGGAGGCTGGAGGGCAGGGGAGGCTGGAGGTCATGGGAGGCTGCAGGGCATGGGAGGCTGCAGGGCATGGGAGGCTGGAGGGCAGAGGCGTAGCTGGGTGGGTGCAGACTCACCGCGGGCCGGCCGGCGTGCGGCTGGTGTAGGAGGAGAGGAGGGGCGGGCAGAAGTGCAGGACAGGAAGTCCCGTCCTCCCTCCTCTCCGGGCGCGCGGCGGGCGGCTGGCAGCACGGGGTCCCCCAGGGGGTGGGGGCAATGGGCCCCTGATGGCTTGGGGCACGGGGCGCTCGGCCCCCTGCCCCCCGCCAGGTACGGTGGTGGGTGGAGGGGAGAGGCTGGAGGGCGGACGGAAGTTCCGAGAGCGGAACCTTCCTCCGCCGCTCCTTGTAGCCGGGGGACCGCGCAGTGGTGACACATCAGGAGCATGGGTGGAGACCATCACGGAAGTAATATTCCGGAAGTGGCCTTCGGCTTTTATTATATAGGATAGGATTACCTATAGATTCCATAATGATGATTAAGGGCAGACGGAGCTTTCTATAATCACATGTATATATAATGCTTCTTACCTCCCCGGGGGGTTTCCATGTTATAGACTGGGTATTCATGTAAAGCTCTTGACCACTGGCAGCCCATGGTGTAAAATGTCCTACTTCAATATTTTGTATAACCCCAAGACCGGTATTATATGTGAATCTCCAGTTTGTTATCTTATATGAATGTACGGATTCCCCTTGGTCATTAAAGTAGTATATCGGCTTCATTGGATCCGGTGGATTCTTCATCATTTGTATGTAACGCTGTAACTTCCGTGTGTATTGTAGAAATCCGGTTGTGGAATTCTCTTGATATTTGTCTTTTATAAATAAGAACATTTCATGTAGAGCTTTGGCCAGGACTTCTACTGCGTAATACAGTCTCGGAGAGACCCCTGATGACAGGTAATTCATTATACTTGGCGCTGTATACTCAATTGTATCATTATAATCATCACGTGTCCAATTGATTGTAATGAAGGAATCTTTATCAGCATTTTCTGCTCTTGAATCTAGTAGTCTCCAAACCTTCTTATCATTGGAATCAATGAAAGGTTTGTTGTAGTTTCTCACGAGATCTTCTACACCTGGAAAAGGTTGTGATGAAATCTCCACTGCTAGACTCCCATTCAATAATGGAAAGACGTCATTACCAGGGCTGATACTGGAGACCCAGGATGGAGGAAAGATGAAAGTTTTCTCAATAAATAGAGATTTTAGTTGGTATACTCTCCAAATTCCATGAGAGTAGATCCCACACATTATAATGATATTGACTTTTGGATGCTTCCAAATTGATAAAATATCTTCCAAATTATTATCATGTGTAAGTTTTATGATGAAGGCGGCACAGATCCCGTGTTCTCTCATGTACTTTGTTAGTATCTGCAGTTCATTCTCTCCAGTCTCATCATCTGATACACAAATCCCAACCCAGGTCCAGCCAAAATGCTCCAACAGTTTGGTGATTGCCAGATTGTGGATGTGGTGATTTTGGACTGTTCGGAAAACATGTGGATAGAGGCGTCTATCAGACACTGAGAGGTCGGTGGCTCCATAACTGATCTGCAAAAATAACAAAACATTGATAAACTAAGATCCTGAAGAAACACCTTAAAGGGAACCTGTCATGTTGTGCTACCCCTCTAACTTACCTCTATCTGTCACTGCACCTTCCTATCTAATCCCTAACCATCCCTCTCTGTGCTAAAGGAACCTCATAATGAGGGAGAAAATCAACTTTTATACTTACAAACTGTCTCCAGTTGGAGACTGGAAAGGAAGGCTCCGGGCTCCATTCTCCCCTCCTCGCACTGTCTCCACACACCCCGCTGGGCGTCCTCATTCCACTTGGGCTGTGCCACGTCCTTTTTGAAATGCCCGCCTCTTGTGATCATGTGATGCCCAGGCCAGAACGTCATATCCGCCTCCTGCCCGGTGCATTTTGGTGATGATCATGTGGTACGGGCCAGCTTCAAGATGCGCAGTGCGCATGCGCGGGAGCCCGGCCTGTAGCACAACCTGACAGGTTCCCTTTAAAGGGGAACTGCAGGGAGAGAGAACCTTTTAGTACAGTCCCTGTCCTGCTACATGATAAAGCAGAGCCATGCACTGCAGCTCTAGGATCTATAAATCTCTTATAAATTGATAAAATCACACTTCCTTCTCTGCTCTTGCCCCCACCTAAGGGAACCCAGATTTCTTCCTGTCAGCTTCATAAGAAGAGGTGTGGCAGGGGTGTGGCTGAAGGTGTGTTGGGGGTGTGGATGCTGGGGCATCAGGATCGGCCTATATTCACAGCCCCTCAAACTTTTATATAGGAAAGGATCGTGGTCCCCGGCCCCATGCTCACACTAACAATGGAGCCCATGATATACCATCCTATGTGGCATGGGGTCCAGGCTTCAAATAGTAATCACTAAGTAGATAGAAATACACGCTGTGATCCTCTGCTGTATGACAATGCATAATGTCTGCTGTTATTGTGAGGATGTGAGCAGAGAAAAATCATTACATTGATCAATTTAATATACATTGATACATTGTTGCATGGTCTCCCCTCCCCCATAGGAACATGTTATCTTCCGATCCCTCCAAATTTTCATGGATCATCAGCATCACCATCATCATCATCAACATCACCATCATCATCATCATCACTCCTCAGTGACAGGCACAGCAAGGCATCCACAATCTGCAGCATCTGTTAGACATGGTATAAACTCCAAAGTTTCATTATTCCTTTATATGTTCCTTATATTATGCACCAAATATATATGGGCTTAAAATATATTTTTATTATCTATCTCTCACATGTCTGGGTATTTATCTATCATATATAAATCTGTCCATCATATCTGTTATGTCTTTGTGGCACCCCTGCAGACCGGTGGCCACAGAAAGGTACAGCAGCTGGGACAGGTCAGCTAGTTACCCCACACCAACACCTAACACATCCCCCAATCCCTAGACCTAGTACTTCATGTCAGGCAGGGAATGGTGGGGAGAGCTGAGTGGAGGGTGAAGAGTAGTGATGAGCCGCCACCTCAATGTTTGAATTAGATTTGTCGAAATGGTGATTTGTTCGTTGAATGTTCGTCGAACAGCGCGAGCCCCATAGAAATCAATGGCAGGCTACAGCAAACACATAGAAAACACCTTCAAAAGGTGTCCAAAGCTGCCAAACTACTCAGAATAGACAACAAACACAAGGAAAAAGGGACAACAATCTAACCACAGTGCAAATAGTCAGAGGAAAGTGGAAGTAGTTTTCTACATTAAGTAAAAAGAGGTGGAGGAGTAAAAGGATGATGAGACACAGGTATGGGGACGTCACACCCTTCTCAAATCATCTAAACCACAGCAAGGGGACCCCAACAGGAGTCTTCATTCTTCCCAAAGGGTCAGACCACAGCAAAATGGCATCAATTGTCCCAGACCAAAAATTGCTGAATGGCCGAGCCTGCATGCAAGGCACAGGGTCTGGAACAGGACCTGGCCTAGAATTTCAAGGTTAAACATTGCCAAGCAACTATAGGTTTTGTGGAGTATTACAGGAAAAACTAGTCAGGTAGGTCAAAGACCCGTTTAGGCATAGTAGGCTGAATAAACTCAAAGTTCATGCAAGTGTTCACATCAATGTTATGCCCTGCCACACACAGGTGGGACCACTATCAGTGTCATGGAGTATTACAGGAAATAATAGAAAGGTAGATCAGAGACCTGTTTGGGCCTAGTGAGCCAGATAAACTCAAATCTCATGCAAGCTTTCCCATCAATGTAATGCCCCGCCACATACAGACAGGTGGGAAAACAGTCAAACAAACGTGTAAAAATACTCTGTTGCAGTGCTTTTTTTGGAAAAAAAATATTTCCTGGTACGCATACCCAAGGCGAGAGTGGGAGAGGCGGGGGGAGGGTTGGCGGGTTGCTGTCAGGCGCCGGCCGAGCTTGAGAAGTGGGGGAGGGGTGCAGCCCTCACAATGAACCCTAACATCACTGCGCTACTTCAAATGAACAGCTGGTCAGAATCAGCTGTTCATTTGAAACTACCGGCGGGAAAGCTGGCAGTGAGAAGAAGGCTTCACCGCCGGCTTTCTCCTTCGGTTCTGTGCTCCCCGCTGCATGACAACCCGATCCTCCGCTCCCCCCACGCCTCCCCACCTGATCCTAAATTAGGACCGGGCAGGGAGCGCAGCTCCAGGGAGCAGGAAGGAGCAGGAGGGAGCGGGGAGTGCAGAACAGAAGGAGAAAGCCGCCGGTGAACAATTTTCACCGCCGGCTTCCCCGCTTGGGTCCTTCGCTCCCACTGCTAGCTTCATCCTCCATCCCCCTGGTCTCTCCATCCTCCATCCACCTGATCTCTCCATCCCTCTGCACCCTCCATCCTCAATCCCTCTGATCTCTCCATCCCCCTGTTCTCTCCATCCTCCTGCACCCTCCATTCTCCATCCCCCTGGTCTCTCCATCCTCCATCCCCCTGCTTCTTTCATCCTCCATCCCACTGCTTCTTTCATCCACCATTACCCTGCTCCTTTCATCCTTTATCCCCCTGTTCCCTCCATCCTCCATCCCCCTGCTCCTTCCATCCTCCATCCTCATGCTCCCTCCATCCTCCATTCCCCCGGTCTCCCCATCCTCCATCCCCCTGCTCTCTCATCCACCTGATCCCTTCATCCTCCAGGTCTCTCCATCCTCCATGATTCTCCTTATCTCTTCATCCCTCTGTGCCCTCCATCCTCCGCTCCCTCCATTCTCCATCCCCCTGTTCCCTCCATCCAACGCTCCCTCCATCCTCCATCCTCCTGCTCCTTCAATCCTCCATCCCCCTGCTCCTTCCATCCTCCATCCCCCTGCTCCTTTCATCGTTCATCCCCCTGTTCCCTTCATCCCCTGCTCCTTCCATCCTCCATCCCCCTACTCCTTCCATCCTCTATTCCCCTGCTCCCTCCATTCTTCATCCCCTGGTCTCTCCATCCCCCTGCTCTGAGTCCTTTCAATTCATCCTCCATTTCCCTGCTCCTTCCATCCTCGATCCCCCTGATCTCTCCATCCTCCATCCCTCTTGTCTCAATTTCTCCATACCCTGTCTGTCCTGATCTCTATCCCCCTGCATCCTCTCCCCCTGCACAGCCTGCCACCCTCTGCACTCACAGTCACTGTCACTGACAGTCTGTCAATGCTGTTGTCACTTACCCTGCACTGCAGCCTGCATTAGTTGTCTTCCTCCATCTTCTTTCCCTCTGGGCAAAACTCCGCCCACTCGAGTCACATGTGACATCATCGCAGGTCCTCCGGCGCTGAGGGAAACTGTGCTAGTACTACACACAGCCTGTGACACAGCAGCTCAGTGCTGCTCTAGATTTTCCGGTACGGCGTACCAGTATGTACCCCCACAAAAAAGCATTGCTCTGTTGTAAAAAAAAAATAAGTAAAAAGCAAGTGCTGCTGAAAAAGTAAAAAACAGGGTATTTATTTGATACATTTTTTGCAAAACATGTACACTAAGCTGCTCTACCACTTCAAGGTAATCCATATCAGAGCAATCCCTATCTGATGTATTTAAAACCTGTATTTCAGCAGCACTTGCTTTTTACTGTTTTTTTTTACAACACAGTATTTTTACACTTTTGTTTGACTGTTTTTTGTGATTCAGTTTTTTGGTGACGTAAACATTGTCCTACATACGTATTCACTGTGTGCATGGCTCATTAGTTTTTGTCTAAATTGTTTCTTGTTTCTGCAAGTCTGGGGAGTCTCCCACCCCTCCCCTTTGAGCCCTGCACATAAAAGCCGTCTTCTGCAGTCAGTCCAAGTCAGACATTGGACCTGTCTAGATCCTGCTAATTTTAGGTACCAATAAACATGGTCAGATTTTAAATACATCAAATAGGGACTTCTTTGATACGGGTTATCTTGAAGTGGTAGAGCGGCTTAGTATACATTTTTTGCAAAAAACGTATCAGGTAAATACCATGTTTTTTACTTTTTCAGCTCACTTGCTTTTTAATGTTTTTTGTGATTCAGTGCTACAGCAGGGCCTGACACATTGCTACTAGCCAAAAAGGATTTACTGGGCTAGATGCAGTAAAAAATAGCTATTAGGGTGGTTTCACACTGGCGTTTGCAAACGCCGCGCACTGAACACAGCCAAACGCTTGCGCACATGCGTTCCTATGTTTAACATGGGAAAGCATGTGCCTGCGTTTGGTTGCATTTGCGCTTGGATGCGCACAATTTGTGCACCCTCAGAGTGCACTCTGGACGCAGCCCTGTTGCGTTTTTTGTGCGGTCGCTTGGTTTATCAGCGAGCGCCTGCTAGCGCACAAACCACGCATCGAAGTCAATGGATCCGCAGTGTCCTCCGCATGACACCGCAGGAGAACGCTGCGGATCTCATTGAAATATCTCCCGGTGGGTGTCGGTGATTAGCGGCGGCCACCGGGAGATCAGCTAAAGTCGCCGCTGCTCTCCCGCCAGTGTCAGCGGGGAGAAACAGCTGATCTGACAGCTGTTTAAATCTCCCGCGCTGACACCGAATAGGTGATGTTGGCGCGGGAGATTTGAAGCAGCGATCGCTGCTTCAAATCTCCCGCGCCGACATCACCTATTCGGTGTCAGCGCAGGAGATTTAAACAGCTGTCAGATCAGCTGTGTCTTCAAATCTCCCGCGCTGACACCGGCGAGAGATCAGCTGTTGCCGGGAGGAGGAGATCTCTGCAGCTGATCTCCTCCCCCCGGGCCGCCCCCGAGACAGCTGATTGGCTGCCCGGGGTGCATATTAATGTGAACGCATGCGGAGATTCTCCACTGCGTTCACATTAATATGGCTGCATTTGCACTGCGTTTGCGTCTGCATGCCATACGCATGCAGACACAAACGCCAGTGTGAAACCAGCCTTACAGACAGGCGGTGTAGCTTTCCTCACAGCAGTGCTTCAACAATGCCTGACACACTTCTACTATCTAAAAATGATTTCCTTGGCTAGATTTGGCCAGATGCTGTAAAAAAACACTTGCACAGCACTGAAACAGACCTGCCTGGCACACACTGCTTTTAAACCCTCCAAAGGCTGTTCTTGGAAGTAGTTCCTAAACCTATCAATTATCTCTCTATCTAACTTGCAATTGAATCGCTATCTAACTAGCTTTCTTTGTAGAGACCTGCTTGGCAAAAACTGTTTTTAAGCCCTCAAAAGGCCTGTTCTTAGAAGTAGTCCCTAATCCTATCACTATCTCACTATCTAACTTACAGTTGAATCACTATCTAACTAGCTTTCTCTGTAGTTCACACAGCAGTAGCAGCGGTGCCGTCTGACACTGAGCTGTAGCACTAAGAAAATGGGGAGGAGGGTAAAATGGCTGGGTCTCATATGGCAAGGACATGTGAGATGCCCAGCCAATGACAGAAACCCTTGTGTGCAAAAAGTACACTTTGGTCTATGCGTGCTGATAGGCTGACAGACCGGACTACCCACAGTAAGTAAGTGTGACAAAGAAAAAAAAATGGAGATCTGCATTACTTCACCACTGATGTCTCCCCAGCCCCCCTCCTCCTTGACCTGACTGCCGCCTTCGACACGGTTGACCACTCCCTTCTTCTCCGGATCCTAGAATCACTCGGCATCACCCACCTTGCCCTCTCTTGGATATCCTCATACCTAGCGGACCGGACCTTCAGCGTCTCCCTCTCCCATACCTCCTCCTCGCCCTTCCCCCTTTCTGTCGAAGTCCCCCAAGGTTCGGTCCTGGGACCGCTACTTTTCTCCATATACACTCTCGGCCTAGGGTGACTCATTGAGTCCCACGGCCTCCAAAACCACCTCTACGCTGACGACACCCAAATCTACCTGTCGGCCCCGACATCACCTCCCTACTCTCCAAAATACCGCAATGCCTTTCTGCCATCTCATCCTTTTTCTCTGCTCGCTTCCTTAAACTCAACATGGACAAAACTGAATTCATAGTCAATGACTGCACCCTCTCCCCAGTAACCCAAGCAAAGTGCCTCGGGTAATCCTTGACTCCTCCCTATCCTTCAAGCCCCACATCGAGGCCCTCAGCACATCCCTCCGGCTCCAACTTAGAAACATCTCCCAGATCCGCTCTTTCTTTACCCACGACACCGCTAAAACACTTATTCATGCTCTTATCATCTCCCACCTTGACTACTGCAACCTCCTTCTCACTGGCCTCCCGGCTAACTCCTTACACCTCTCCAATCTATCCTCAATTCAGCTGCCCGACTGATCCATCTGTCCTCCCGCTACTCTCCTGTCTCCCCCCTCTGACAAGCCCTTCACTGGCTCCCCGCCTCCAAGAGATCACAGTTCAAAACACTAACCATGACATACAAAGCCATACACAACCTGTCCCCACCATACATCTCCGACCTGGTCTCCCGACACCTACCCTCACGCAACCTCTGTTCCTCACAAGAACTCTTCCTCTGCTCCCCCCTCATCTCCTCTTTGCACAACCACATCCAGGACTTCTCCCGGGCATCTGCCATACTCTTGAACTCCCTGCCCCAACACGTCAGACACTCTTCGACCCTGAGAAGCTTCAAGTGTCACCTGAAGACTCACCTTTTCCGTCATGCCTACAACCTGCCATGAGACCCATGCGACCCATAACTGACATTCCCCCATTCTACTGTATCCCCACCCACCCCTCGTAGACTGTGAGCCCTTGTGGATAGGGTCCCCTTCCCTCCTGTACCTGTATGTCCTGATTGTCCAGAGTCAGTGTACTTGTGCTTGTCTCCCTCATCCTCATGTAAAGCGCCATGGAACCTAATGGCGCTATATAAATAAATAATAATAAATAAAGTGTATTTTTTGTTTTATTTCTAATAAAAAAAAATTCCTGTGTGTTGTGTCATGTCTAATATTGGCGTGACCCCATGAATTTCGGGCTTAGGGCCAGCTGATAACACAAAGCTGTATTGTAAAGCTCTGCGGAATATGTTGGCGCTATATAAATAAAGATTTATTATTATTATTATTATATAACTATACAGAAGATTTGCCGATGTGTGTGGCAGTGTGCAAGGTGCGTTACTAACATTACAGATTTTTTACTAATGTTATAGACATTTATAAGAAAATAATTCTTCAATCATATAACAATACTTGTCTATAGTGTCCAGTACCTGAGGATATCCATATAATCCAAGGATCTGTGCGACTGGAATAGTGGAAGATAAGTACTGATCTCCAATGATGCCAACCAGCCGGCCATGGCCCTCACAAGAGTAATTAGGTATCACCTTCTCTGGGCCGGACATGAAATATAAAACATGTCTTACCGCCAACCGTCCATGTGAACACGTGTCATAAACATGATATCCCAGGGTGATATTGGGTAAAATGTCAGGATCCTTGTTTATATTATCAATGGCAAAGAGAAAAATAAAATGACGTAGAAAAGACTGAAGGAATCGCCTACAAAAAAGATAAAAAAAATAAATATATATAAATGCTTAAATGTCTTTACATAAACAGAGGGTAAAATAAGTATCTAACATGTCACCAATGTTGTAAGTAAATACATTTGTAAAGGTTCTATTGAGATGAATTTCACATCAGATGTCGAAAATGGCGACACAAGCAATTAGTGATGAGCGAGTGTAATCGTTAGTATTCGCTATTCATACGAGCATGCTCAGTACACTAAAATCGGGTTCGAGGAGACATCAGATGTTTCCTCGGACCCTGCTCCATAGGGCCCTATGTTAAATTGATCGGGTCGGATCGGATGTACACTAAATGCCATCCGATTTGGTCCGATCCGATTCTGTCCGATTTTATTTTCGGTGCAAAAATCGGAGCATGCTCCGATTTTTGCACCGATATAAAAATCGGAGAGAATCGGATCGGACCAAATCGGATGGCATTTAGTGCACATCCGATTCGGTCCTATGCCTATAGGGCTGCATGGGGCCAAATTCGGATCCGATGCTGTCCGATTTTTATCGGACAGCATCGGAAATCCAAAAATCGTTATGTGAAAGCAGCCTAACACTAGAAGTCCCAGATATTTCGAGCTCCCCCCTGAAGTCCCGAAAGAGGGTCAAATGACCCTTAGTCCAAACTGACAACTCTGATGGCTCCAATTAGCATCCTTTCATTTGTAATTGTGGCGAAAAATCCTTCAGGTCATTCGACCCGTCTCTGGGTTCCAAAGGAAGAAATATTAAATGACCCCTCTCTGGGACTTCTAGTTAATATTACTGAATTGTGTTCATTATATAGCCATTGTCTAAGGGTTTTGTTAGCGCTGGGCCCACACTCAAAATACAATTGGTCTTTTTTAGGAGGGATCTTACACAGTAATCCCCCAAGGCCTTCTAGCAGCTTCAATTAATAGTATAATTAACTTTGACTAGTCCACTGACTGAACAAAGTTCCCCTTATTGTCTGACTCCAGTGTGTAACCAATTATTAGGAGATTCTTAGAGTTGTGGTTATGAGTCGTCATCAGACTGCAGACCTTACAGTAACCACATCCCTGTTGAGACATGATCAGTATCTCAAATAATCATTTACACCCTTGTTCCTTAGAAGTGACATCTTCTCTGATTAGTTGTTCTCATCTCTTTTATCTCCATGTAGTACACATGCCATGATGAGACTTCACACCCACAGCTCATCTCTGCAGACTTCCCCCTTCTCTATCTTCAGCAGCACTTCCTGACATATTGCCTGTTGCACAGCTTCTGGATACCTATTGTTGCACTAGAAAAGTCACAGAGCAGATTACATGGGATAACAGAACATGAGGTAAAGGAAAAATGCACCGTCACTCAGTACTGCACCAGGAAGATGTAACAATCCAAAAGTACAAGAGAGACTTTTTCTTTTACAATACAGCAAGCAAGGAAAACTTTATATAACATCGCCATCTATTGTCAGATCAGTATAAAGTCCTCCTTCACACAAATGAAGTCCACAACTGTTGCATATACCAACACCCTTTCTCAACAGTAAGGACCTATTCAGTCAAACCCAATTTCTTCATTAGTCTCTGATGTTTTTCAGCATTCAATGCCTTTGTGAACATGTCTGCTGTCATATCTTCAGTTGGACAATATTTTAATTTCAGGATTCCTTTTTCCTGATGATCCTTCAAGAAATGATACTTCACATCAATGTGCTTGGTTCTTGGGTTAACTCTTTCCATCTGAGCAAGAACAAGACATCCTTGATTGTCCTCATTTAATTTTGTTGGTTCCAACTGTGGTTGTCCTAGGTTTGTTAGCAATTGTCTTAGGCTGGCTTCCACACCGCAGAAATGGACTGGACCTGCATGACATGGGCTCTACACGAGTGGACAAGATTTTGATAGAGCGAGCACAACTGAACAGTACAAGCACAACAAGCATGGACCACTTAATGACACAGCCACTGCAGGACTGGAGCTGGATGGTTCAAGCACAGCAAAATAACATGAGCCCTGCAGGAACACTGGACTCCAACTTCAAGAGATGAACAAAGGTTCATTCACAAGACACAGGATACAGAAAACTCACAGTATTTAGGCTCAGGGTAAAAGGGACAAGATTATTCCAGGAATATCACACAGCAGGATTCCACATTCAAGGCAAGGACACTGGTACCAGGGAGGACACAGACAGGATGGGTCCAGGGACAGAGACAGAGAGAATCAGCTATCACAGGACTGACTGCAGGCAGAACTGGAGCTGGAATTACAGGCTGACCAGGAGCAGCAAGAAAGCGCTAGAGATCTCAACAATGCAAAAAGACATTGATACCCACAGTAGTCACCACTGGTCAATGATCACAGAATAATTACCATGGTGAAGAGAAACTCCTTCACAACAGCCAACCAAGTGGACAACACTCTCCAGGATGTCGGCTTATCAACATCCAAATCTACCATAAAGAGAAGACTGCATGAAAGTAAATGCAGGGGGTTCACTGCACGGTGCAAGACACTCATTAGCCTCATGAGTAGGAAGGCTAGACTGGACTTTGAAAAAAAAAAATTGCATCTTAACAAACCAGCACAGGTCTGGAAGAACATTCATTGGGCCACGTCACACATACAGATAATTGTGCAGATATTGTTCGCAGATCTCTGGTTGCAGTGAAATCATGGACAGATTGTCCCATTTTGTGGCTGTATACAATTGTAACAATAAGTCCATGATTTTACTGCAACCAGAGATCTGCGAACAATATCTGCACAATTATCTGTGTGTGTGACGTGGCCCTTAGACAGATGAAGATAAACATCTACCGGAATGATGGAAAGAAAAAAGTATGGTGAAGGCATGAAACGGCTCATTAAGCCTACCACATCATGTTACACACAGTGGAGGCAGTGCATGGTTACCAGTGGCCCTGGGGCTCTATTGTTTATTGATGAAGTGACACAGGATGAATCAGCCGAGAGAATTCTGGGGTTTTTAGAGATAATCTGTGCTCAAATCCAGCCAAATGCACAAACTGACTGGTCGGTGTTTCATGATACAGATGGACAATGGCCCAAAACATAAAGGCAAACCAATCCAGGAGTTTATTAAAGCAAAGAAGTTAAATATTCTTGATTGTTCGTCAGTCACCTGATCTCCACCCCATAGAGCCGCATTTCACTTGTTAAAGACTAAACTTCAGACAGAAAAGCAACAAACATCCAACAACTGGAAACCGCTGCAGTAAAGGCCTGGAGAGCATTAAATAGGAGGAACCAGTGTCCGGGGATGTCCATGAGGTCAAGATTTCAGCCAGTCATTGCCAACAAAGGGTTTTCACCCAAGTATTAGACATTAACATTGTATTTACAACTAGATGGTGGCCCGATTCTAACGCATCGGGTATTCCAGAATATGTATGTAGTTGACATACTGTGACTGACAGAACTTGTTCAGTCAACGTGAGTGAACTACATATATATATATATATCTAATATATAAAACCACAAGAGATTTGTGACGTCACTTCCGTCACTTTGCACACACTTCCGTAACTTTGTCACTGGGTACACCCGCTCAGGGTGGACCAAGATGGCCGCCCTAAGCGGGAGTACCCTGGCGACCCACACTACTCCACTCACCCCCCCAACCCACGCCACATCCACACACACCCCTGACACAACACTATCGTACCCCTCCCCACCCCACACACCTCACACACACACTCATACCCACACACACGTACACCCCTGGCTCTACACTATCGTACCATTCCCCCCCACACACACACACACTCATACTCATACTCTCATGCAGACTACCAGTCTCCGGTATACTTACCCGATTGCCATCCCGCTGTGCCGATTCCGCTTGGCTCCGCCCACCTCGCGGGGATCCCACTTGCCTCCGCCCACCTCGCGGGGATCCCGCTTGGCTCCGCCCACCTCGCGGGGATCCCGCCTGTCTCCGCCCACCTTTCCCCGCATCTGCCTGGCTCCGCCCACCCGTCCTGCGCTGACCACCCAGCCTCCGTCCTGCGCTGACCACCCAGCCTCCGTCCTGCACTGACCACCCAGCCTCCGTCCTGCGCTGACCACCCAGCCTCCGTCCTGCGCTGACCACCCAGCCTCCGTCCTGCGCTGACCACTCCATCCTGTGCTGACCACTGAGCCTCTGTCCTGCACTGACCATCCAGCCTCCGTCCTGCGCTGACCAACCAGCCTCCATCCTGCGCTGACCACCCAGCCTCCGTCCTGCACTGAACACCCAGCCTCCGTCCTGCGCTGAACACTCAGCCTCCGTCCAGCGCTGAACACTCAGCCTCCGTCCTGCGCTGAACACTCAGCCTCCGTCCTGCGCTGAACACTTCATCCTGTGCTGACCACCCAGCCTCAGTCCTGCACTGAACACTCAGCCTCCGTCCTGCGTTGACCACTCCATCCTGCGCTGACCACCCAGCCTCCATCCTGCGCTGACCACCCAGCCTCCGTCCTGCGCTGACCACCCAGCCTCCGTCATGCGCTCACCACCCAGCCTCCGTCCTGCGCTCACCACCCAGCCACCGTCCTGCGCTCACCACCCAGCCTCCGTCCTGCGCTGAACACTCAGCCTCCGTCCTGCGTTGACCACTCCATCCTGCGCTGACCACCCAGCCTCCATCCTGCGCTGACCACCCAGCCTCCGTCCTGCGCTGACCACCCAGCCTCCGTCCTGCGCTCACCACCCAGCCTCCGTCCTGCGCTCACCACCCAGCCTCCGTCCTGCGCTCACCACCCAGCCTCCGTCCTGCGCTCACCACCCAGCCTCCGTCCTGCGCTCACCACCCAGCCTCCGTCCTGCGCTCACCACCCAGCCCTCCGTCCTCCTGCTCACCACCCAGCCTCCGTCCTGCTCTCACCACCCAGCCTCCGTCCTGCGCTCACCACCCAGCCTCCGTCCTGCGCTCACCACCCAGCCTCCGTCCTGCGCTCACCACCCAGCCTCCGTCCTGCGCTCACCACCCAGCCTCCGTCCTGCGCTCACCACCCAGCCTCCGTCCTGCGCTCACCACCCAGCCTCCGTCCTGCGCTCACCACCCAGCCTCCGTCCTGCGCTCACCACCCAGCCTCCGTCCTGCGCTCACCACCCAGCCTCCTTCCTGCGCTGACCACCCAGCCTCCGTCCTGCGCTGACCACCTAGCCTCCGTCCTGCGCTGACCACCCAGCCTCCGTCCTGCACTGACCACCCAGCCTCCGTCCTGCAATGACCACCAACCTCCGTCCTGCGCTGACCACTCCATCCTGTGCTGACCACTGAGCCTCCGTCCTGCGCTGACCACCCAGCCTCCGTCCTGTGCTGAACAACCAGCCTCCATCCTACGCTGACCACCCAGCCTCCATCCTGCGCTGACCACCCAGCCTCCAACCTGCGCTGAACACCCAGCCTCCGTCCTTTGCTGAACACCCAGCCTCCATCCTGCGCTGACCACTCCATCCTGTGCTGACCACTGAGCCTCCGTCCTGCGCTGACCACCCAGCCTCCGTCCTGCGTTGACCAATCAGCCTCCGTCCTGCGCTGACCACCCAGCCTCCGTCCTGCGCTCATCTCCCAGCTTCCGTCCTGCGCTCACCTCCCAGCCTCCGTCCTGCGCTCACCTCCCAGCCTCCGTCCTGCGCTGACAACCCAGCCTCTGTCCTGCGCTGACACCCAGCCTCCGTCTTGCGCTGACCACCCAGCCTCCGTCCTGCGCTGACCACCCAGCCTCCGTCCTGCGCTGACCACCCAGCCTCCGTCCTGCGCTGACCACCCAGCCTCAGTCCTGCACTAAACACTCAGCCTCCGTCCTGCATTGACCATTCCATCCTGCGCTGACCACCCAGCCTCCATCCTGCGCTGACCACCCAGCCTCCATTCTGCGTTGACCACCCAGCCTCCATTCTGCGTTGACCACCCAGCCTCCGTCCTGCGCTGACCACCCAGCCTCCGTCCTGCGCTGACCACGCAGCCTCCGTCCTGCGCTCACCACCCAGCCTCCGTCCTGCGCTCACCACCCAGCCTCCGTCCAGCGCTCACCACCCAGGATCCATCCTGCGCTCACCACCCAGCCTCCGTCCTGCGCTCACCACCCAACCTCCGTCCTGCGCTCACCACCCAGCCTCCGTCCTGCGCTCACCACCCAGCCTCCGTCCTGCGGAGGCTGGGTGTTCAGTGCAGGACAGAGGCTGGGTGTTCAGCGCAGGACGGAGGCTGGGTGTTCAGCGCAGGATGGAGGCTGGGTGGTCATTGCAGGATGGAGGCTGGTTGGTCAGCGCAGGACGGAGGCTGGGTGGTCAGCGCAGGATGGAGGCTCAGTGGTCAGCACAGGATGGAGTGGTCAGCGCAGGACGGAGGCTGGGTGGTCAGTGCAGGACGGAGGCTGGGTGGTCAGCGCAATACGGAGGCTGGGTGGTCAGCGCAGGACGGAGGCTGGGTGGTCAGTGCAGGACGGAGGCTCGGTGGTCAGCGCAGGACGGAGGCTGGGTGGTCAGCGCAGGACGGAGGCTGGGTGGTCAGCGCAGGACGGAGGCCACCACCCAGCCTCCGTCTTGCGCTCACCACCCAGCCTCCATCCTGCGCTGACCACCCAGCCTCCGTCCTGCGCTGACCACCCAGCCTCCGTCCTGCGCTCACCACCCAGCCTCCGTCCTGCGCTCACCACCCAGCCTCCGTCCTGCGCTCACCACCCAGCCTCCGTCCTGCGCTCACCACCCAGCCTCCGTCTTGCGCTCAGCACCCAGCCTCCATCCTGCGCTCACCACCCAGCCTCCGTCCTGCGCTCACCACCCAACCTCCGTCCTGCGCTCACCACCCAGCCCCCGTCCTGCGCTCACCACCCAGCCTCCGTCCTGCGGAGGCTGGGTGTTCAGTGCAGGACAGAGGCTGGGTGTTCAGCGCAGGACGGAGGCTGGGTGTTCAGCGCAGGATGGAGGCTGGGTGGTCAGTGCAGGATGGAGGCTGGTTGGTCAGCGCAGGACGGAGGCTGGGTGGTCAGCGCAGGATGGAGGCTCAGTGGTCAGCACAGGATGGAGTGGTCAGCGCAAGACGGAGGCTGGGTGGTCAGTGCAGGACGGAGGCTGGGTGGTCAGCGCAATACGGAGGCTGGGTGGTCAGCGCAGGACGGAGGCTGGGTGGTCAGCGCAGGACGGAGGCTGGGTGGTCAGTCTTGCGCTCACCACCCAGCCTCCATCCTGCGCTCACCACCCAGCCTCCGTCCTGCGCTGACCACCCAGCCTCCGTCCTGCGCTGACCACCCAGCCTCCGTCCTGCGCTGACCACCCAGCCTCCGTCCTGCGCTGACCACCCAGCCTCCGTCCTGCGCTGACCACTCCATCCTGTGCTGACCACTGAGCCTCTGTCCTGCACTGACCATCCAGCCTCCGTCCTGAGCTGACCAACCAGCCTCCATCCTGCGCTGACCACCCAGCCTCCATCCTGCACTGAACACCCAGCCTACGTCCTGCGCTGAACACCCAGCCTCCGTCCTGCGCTGAACACTCAGCCTCCGTCCTGCGCTGAACACTCAGCCTCCGTCCTGCGCTAAACACTTCATCCTGTGCTGACCACCCAGCCTCAGTCCTGCACTGAACACTCAGCCTCCGTCCTGCGTTGACCACTCCATCCTGCGCTCACCACCCAGCCTCCATCCTGCGTTCACCACCCAGCCTCCGTCCTGCGCTCACCACCCAGCCTCCGTCCTGCACTCACCACCCAGCCTCCGTCCTGCGCTCACCACCCAGCCTCCGTCCTGCGCTCACCACCCAGCCTCCGTCCTGCGCTCACCACCCAGCCTCCGTCCTGCGCTCACCACCCAGCCTCCGTCCTGCGCTCACCACCCAGCCTCCGTGCTGCGCTCACCACCCAGCCTCCGTCCTGCGCTCACCACCCAGCCTCCGTCCTGCGCTCACCACCCAGCCTCCGTCCTGCGCTCACCACCCAGCCTCCTTCCTGCGCTGACCACCCAGCCTCCGTCCTGCGCTGACCACCTAGCCTCCGTCCTGCACTGACCACCCAGCCTCCGTCCTGCACTGACCACCAAGCCTCCGTCCTGCACTGACCACCCAGCCTCCGTCCTGCGCTCACCACCCAGCCTCCGTCCTGTGCTGACCAACCAGCCTCCATCCTACGCTGACCACCCAGCCTCCATCCTGCGCTGACCACCCAGCCTCCAACCTGCGCTGAACACCCAGCCTCCGTCCAGCGCTGAACACCCAGCCTCCGTCCTGCGCTGACCACTCCATCCTGTGCTGACCACTGAGCCTCCGTCCTGCGCTGACCACCCAGCCTCCGTCCTGCGTTGACCAATCAGCCTCCGTCCTGCGCTGACCACCCAGCCTCCGTCCTGCGCTCAGCTCCCAGCTTCCGTCCTGCGCTCACCTCCCAGGCTCCGTCCTGCGCTCACCTCCAGCCTCCGTTCTGCGCTGACAACCCAGCCTCCGTCCTGCGCTGACCACCCAGCCTCCGTCCTGCGCTGACCACCCAGCCTCTGTCCTGCGCTGACCACCCAGCCTCCGTCCTGTGCTGACCACCCAGCCTCAGTCCTGCACTAAACACTCAGCCTCAGTCCTGCGCTGAACACTCAGCCTCCGTCCTGCTTTGACCATTCCATCCTGCGCTGACCACCCAGCCTCCATCCTGCGCTGACCACCCAGCCTCCGTCCTGCGCTGACCACCCAGCCTCCGTCCTGCGCTGACCACCCAGCCTCCGTCCTGCACTGACCACCCAGCCTCCGTCCTGCGCTCACCACCCAGCCTCCGTCCTGCGGAGGCTGGGTGTTCAGTGCAGGACAGAGGCTGGGTGTTCAGCGCAGGATGGAGGCTGGGTGTTCAGCGCAGGATGGAGGCTGGGTGGTCAGTGCAGGATGGAGGCTGGTTGGTCAGCGCAGGACGGAGGCTGGGTGGTCAGCGCAGGATGGAGGCTCAGTGGTCAGCACAGGATGGAGTGGTCAGCGCAGGACGGAGGCTGGGTGGTCAGTGCAGGACGGAGGCTGGGTGGTCAGCGCAATACGGAGGCTGGGTGGTCAGCGCAGGACGGAGGTGGGTAGTCAGCGCAGGACGGAGGCTCGGTGGTCAGCGCAGGACGGAGGCTGGGTGGTCAGCGCAGGACGGAGGCTGGGTGGTCAGCGCAGGACGGAGGCCACCACCCAGCCTCCGTCTTGCGCTCACCACCCAGCCTCCATCCTGCGCTCACCACCCAGCCTCCGTCCTGTGCTGACCACTCAGCCTCCGTCCTGCGCTCACCACCCAGTCTCCGTCCTGCGCTCACCACCCAGCCTCCATCCTGCGCTCACCACCCAGCCTCCGTCCTGCGCTCACCACCCAGCCTCCGTCCTGCGCTCTCCACCCAGCCTTCGTCCTGCGCTGACCACCCAGCCTCCGTCCTGCGCTGACCACCCAGCCTCCGTCCTGCGCTGACTACCCAGCCTCCGTCCTGCGCTGACCACCCAGCCTCCATCCTGCGCTGACCACCCAGCCTCCGTCCTGCGTTCACCTCCCCAGCCTCCGTCCTGCGCTGACCACTCAGCCTCCGTCCTGCGCTGACCACTCCATCCTGTGCTGACCACCGAGGCTCCATCCTGCACTGACCACCCAGCCTCTGTCCTGCGCTGACCACCCAGCCTCCGTCCTGCGCTGACCACTCAGCCTCCGTCCTGCGCAGACCACTGAGCCTCCGTCCTCCGCTGACCACTGAGCCTCCGTCCTCCGCTGACCACTCTGCCTCCATCCCGCGCTGACCACTGAGCCTCCATCCTGTGCTGACCACTGAGCCTCCATCCAGTGCTGACTACTGAGCCTCCATCCTGTGTTGACCACTGAGCCTCCATCCTGCGCTGACCACTCCACACTGTGCTGACCACTGAGCCTCCATCCTGTGCTGACCACTGAGCCTCCATCCTGCGCTGACCACTCCATCCTGTGCTGACTACTGAGCCTCCATCCTGTGCTAACCACTGAGCTCCATCCTGTGCTGACCACTCAATCCTGTGCTGACCACTCAATCCTGTGGTGACCACCCAGCCTCCGTCCTGCGCTCACCACCCAGCCTCAGTCCTGCGCTCACCACCCAGCCTCCGTCCTGCGCTGAGCACCCAGCCTCCGTCCTGCGCTGACCACCCAGCCTCCGTCCTGCGCTGACCACCCAGCCTCCGTCCTGCGCTGACCACCCAGCCTCCGTCCTGCGCTCACCTCCCCAGCCTCCGTCCTGCGCTGACCACTCAGCCTCCGTCCTGCTCTGACCACTCCATCCTGTGCTGACCACCGAGCCTCCATCCTGCACTGACCACCCAGCCTCTGTCCTGCGCTGACCACCCAGCCTCTGTCCTGCGCTGACCACTCAGACTCCGTCCTGCGCAGACCACTCAGCCTCCGTCCTGTTCAGACCACTCCAGCCTGTGCTGACCACTCCATCCTGTGCTGACCACTGAGCCTCCATCCTGCGCTGACCACCCAGCCTCCGTCCTGCGCTGACCACCCAGCCTCCGTCCTGCACTGACCACTCAGCCTCCGTCCTGCGCTGACCACTCAACCTCCGTCCTGCGCTGACCACTGAGCCTCCATCCTGCGCTGACCACTTAACCTCCGTCCTCCGCTGACCACTCTGCCTCCATCCCGCGCTGACCACTGAGCCTCCATCCTGCGCTGACCACTGAGCCTCCATCCTGTGCTGACCACTGAGCCTCCATCCTGTGCTGACCACTGAGCCTCCATCCTGCGCTGACCACTCCATCCTGTGCTGACCACTGAGCCTCCATCCTGTGCTGACCACTGAGCCTCCATCCTGCGCTGACCACTCCATCCTGTGCTGACCACTGAGCCTCCATCCTGTGCTAACCACTGAGCCTCCATCCTGTGCTGACCACTCAATCCTGTGCTGACCACTCAATCCTGTGTGTGACCACCCAGCCTCCGTCCTGCGCTCACCACCCAGCCTCTGTCCTGCGCTCACCACCCAGCCTCCATCCTGCGCTGACCACCCAGCCTCCGTCCTGCGCTGACCACCCAGCCTCCGTCCTGCGCTGACCACCCAGCCTCCGTCCTGCGCTGACCACCCAGCCTCTGTCCTGAGCTGACCACTCCATCCTGTGCTGACCACTGAGCCTCCATCCTGCGCTGACCACCCAGCCTCTGTCCTGCGCTGACCACCCAGCCTCTGTCCTGCGCTGACCACTCAGCCTCTGTCCTGCGCTGACCACTCAGCCTCCGTCCTGCGCTGACCACTCAGCCTCCGTCCTGCGCAGACCACTCCAGCCTGTGCTGACCACTCCATCCTGTGCTGACCACTAAGCCTCCATCCTGCGCTGACCACCCAGCCTCCGTCCTGCGCTGACCACCCAGCCTCCGTCCTGATCTGACCACCCGGCCTCCGTCCTGATCTGACCACTCAGCCTCCGTCCTGCGCTGACCACTCAGCCTCCGTCCTGCACTGACCACTCAGCCTCCGTCCTGCTCTGACCACTGAGCCTCCATCCTGCGCTGACCACTTAACCTCCGTCCTCCGCTGACTACTCTGCCTCCATCCCGCGCTGACCACTGGGCCTCCATCCTGCGCTGACCACTGAGCCTCCATCCTGTGCTGACCACTGAGCCTCCATCCTGTGCTGACCACTGAGCCTCCATCCTGCGCTGACCACTCCATCCTGTGCTGACCACTGAGCCTCCAGCCTGTGCTAACCACTGAGCCTCCATCCTGTGCTGACCACTCAATCCTGTGCTGACCACTCAATCCTGTGCTGACCACTGAGCCTCCATCCTGCACTGACCACTGAGCCCCCATCCTACGCTGACCACTCCATCCTGTGCTGACCACTAAGCCTCCATCCTGTGCTGACCACTGAGCCCCCATCCTACGCTGACCACTCCATCCTGTGCTGACCACTGAGCCTCCATCCTGTGCTGACCACTGAGCCTCTATCCTGTGCTGACCACTGAGCCTCTATCCTGTGCTGACCACTGAGCCTCCATCCTGTGCTGACCACTGAGCCAGCGTATATAGTGCTAAACACTGAACCACCATATACAGTGCTAACCACTGAGCCACCATATACAGTGCTAACCACTGAACCACCATATACAGTGCTAACCACTGAGCCACCATACAGTGCTAACCACCGAGCCACCATATACAGTGCTATCCACTGAGCCACCATACAGTGCTAACCACTGAGCCACCATATACAGTGCTAACCACTGAGCCACCATATACAGTGCTAACCACTGAGCCACCATATACAGTGCTAACCACTGAGCCACCATACAGTGCTAACCACTGAGCCACCATATACAGTGCTAACCACTGAGCCACCATATACAGTGCTAACCACTGAGCCACCATATACAGTGCTAACCACTGAGCCACCATATACAGTGCTAACCACTGAGCCACCGCATACAGTGCTAACCACTGAGCCACTGTATACAGTGCTAACCACTGAGCCACAGTATACAGTGCGAACCACTGAGCCACAGTATACAGTGCTAACCACTGAGCCTCCATCCTGCGCTGACCACTTAACCTCCGTCCTCCGCTGACCACTCTGCCTCCATCCCGCGCTGACCACTGAGCCTCCATCCTGCGATGACCACTGAGCCTCCATCCTGTGCTGACCACTGAGCCTCCATCCTGTGCTGACCACTGAGCCTCCATCCTGCGCTGACCACTCCATCCTGTGCTGACCACTGAGCCTCCATCCTGTGCTGACCACTGAGCCTCCATCCTGCGCTGACCACTCCATCCTGTGCTAACCACTGAGCCTCCATCCTGTGCTAACCACTGAGCCTCCATCCTGTGCTGACCACTCAATCCTGTGCTGACCACTCAATCCTGTGGTGACCACCCAGCCTCCGTCCTGCGCTCACCACCCAGCCTCTGTCCTGCGCTCACCACCCAGCCTCCATCCTGCGCTGACCACCCAGCCTCCGTCCTGCGCTGACCACCCAGCCTCCGTCCTGCGCTGACCACCCAGCCTCCGTCCTGCGCTGACCACCCAGCCTCTGTCCTGAGCTGACCACTCCATCCTGTGCTGACCACTGAGCCTCCATCCTGCGCTGACCACCCAGCCTCTGTCCTGCGCTGACCACCCAGCCTCTGTCCTGCGCTGACCACTCAGCCTCTGTCCTGCGCTGACCACTCAGCCTCCGTCCTGCGCTGACCACTCAGCCTCCGTCCTGCGCAGACCACTCCAGCCTGTGCTGACCACTCCATCCTGTGCTGACCACTAAGCCTCCATCCTGCGCTGACCACCCAGCCTCCGTCCTGCGCTGACCACCCAGCCTCCGTCCTGATCTGACCACCCGGCCTCCGTCCTGATCTGACCACTCAGCCTCCGTCCTGCGCTGACCACTCAGCCTCCGTCCTGCACTGACCACTCAGCCTCCGTCCTGCTCTGACCACTGAGCCTCCATCCTGCGCTGACCACTTAACCTCCGTCCTCCGCTGACTACTCTGCCTCCATCCCGCGCTGACCACTGGGCCTCCATCCTGCGCTGACCACTGAGCCTCCATCCTGTGCTGACCACTGAGCCTCCATCCTGTGCTGACCACTGAGCCTCCATCCTGCGCTGACCACTCCATCCTGTGCTGACCACTGAGCCTCCAGCCTGTGCTAACCACTGAGCCTCCATCCTGTGCTGACCACTCAATCCTGTGCTGACCACTCAATCCTGTGCTGACCACTGAGCCTCCATCCTGCACTGACCACTGAGCCCCCATCCTACGCTGACCACTCCATCCTGTGCTGACCACTAAGCCTCCATCCTGTGCTGACCACTGAGCCTCTATCCTGTGCTGACCACTGAGCCTCTATCCTGTGCTGACCACTGTGCCTCTATCCTGTGCTGACCACTGAGCCTCCATCCTGTGCTGACCACTGAGCCAGCGTATATAGTGCTAAACACTGAACCACCATATACAGTGCTAACCACTGAGCCACCATATACAGTGCTAACCACTGAACCACCATATACAGTGCTAACCACTGAGCCACCATATACAGTGCTAACCACTGAGCCACCATACAGTGCTAACCACCGAGCCACCATATACAGTGCTATCCACTGAGCCACCATACAGTGCTAACCACTGAGCCACCATATACAGTGCTAACCACTGAGCCACCATATACAGTGCTAACCACTGAGCCACCATATACAGTGCTAACCACTGAGCCACCATACAGTGCTAACCACTGAGCCACCATATACAGTGCTAACCACTGAGCCACCATATACAGTGCTAACCACTGAGCCACCATATACAGTGCTAACCACTGAGCCACCATATACAGTGCTAACCACTGAGCCACCGCATACAGTGCTAACCACTGAGCCACTGTATACAGTGCTAACCACTGAGCCACAGTATACAGTGCGAACCACTGAGCCACAGTATACAGTGCTAACCACTGAGCCACCATATACAGTGCTAACAACTGAGCCACCATATACAGCGCTAACCACTGACCCACCGTATACAGTGCTAACCACTAAGCCACCATATACAGTGCTAACCACTAAGCCACCATATCCAGTGCTAACCACTCAGCCACCATATACAGTACTAACCACTGAGCCACCATATACAGTGCTAACCACTAAGCCACCATACAGTGCTAACCACTGAGCCACCATACAGTGCTAACCACTGAGCCACCATATACAGTGCTAACCACTGAGCCACTATACAGTGCTAACCACTGATACACCATATACAGTGCTAACCACTGAGCCACCATACAGTGCTAACCACTGAGCCACCATATACAGTGCTAACCACTGAGCCACCATATACAGTGCTAACCACTGAGCCACCGCATACAGTGCTAACCACTGAGCCACCGTATACAGTGCTAACCACTGAGCCACAGTATACAGTGCGAACCACTGAGCCACAGTATACAGTGCTAACCACTGAGCCACCATATACAGTGCTAACAACTGAGCCACCATATACAGCGCTAACCACTGACCCACCGTATACAGTGCTAACCACTAAGCCACCATATACAGTGCTAACCACTAAGCCACCATATACAGTGCTAACCACTCAGCCACCATATACAGTACTAACCACTGAGCCACCATATACAGTGCTAACCACTAAGCCACCATACAGTGCTAACCACTGAGCCACCATATACAGTGCTAACCACTGAGCCACTATACAGTGCTAACCACTGATCCACCATATACAGTGCTAACCACTGAGCCACCATACACAGTGCTAACCACTGAGCCACCGTATACAGTGCTAACCACTGAGCCACCGTATACAGTGCTAACCACTGAGCCACCATATACAGTGCTAACCACTGAGCCACCATATACACACAATTCATTTTACCGCACTCCCCTAACTAATATATATATATATATATATATATATATATATATATATATATATATATATATATATATGAGAGAAAAAAGAGAAAAAAAAAAGTAGTATATATATATATATATATATATATATATATATCTATTATATAATCGCGAATCGGAAAAGCGCCCCTCCGCGCGCTACTTCCGGCGTGGTCATGTGGATACGAATTTAACATTGGGCGCGAAGCGCCCAATGCTGCGCGAGCAATGGCCGCGAGGCCATTGCGAGTCGCTGGCCCAGGGCGAGCAATGGCCGCGAAGCGGCCATTGCGAGCCGCTGTCCCAAAATCCATCCACAGCCCCGGCTACAACCTTAGCGATTTACCGCTCAGGTTGCGCGAGCAATGGCCGCGAGGCCATTGCGAGTCGCTGCCTGAGCCGCAATTCGCTCCCCGGGGACCATGGAGCCGAGGCGGCATTGCCGCCTCCGCTCCCCGCTACACACAATTCGCCACCCCCACCCCATGTCCGCACAGCCCGCCCCCATCTATGTCCCCACAGCCGACCCCCATGTCCGCACAGCCGACCCCCATGTCCGCACAGCCCACCCCCAGCAATGTCCGCACAGCCCGCCCACATCAATGTCCGCACAGCCCACCCCCCTTTCCGCACAGACGACCCCCATGCCCGCACAGCCGACCCCCATGCCCGCACAGCCGACCCCCATGCCCGCACAGCCGACCCCCATGCCCGCACAGCCGACCCCCATGCCCGCACAGCCGACCCCCATGCCCGCACAGCCCACCCCCATGTCTGCACAGCCCGCCCCCATCAATGTCCACACAGCCCACCCCCACGTCCGCACAGCCGACCCCCACGCCCGCACAGCCCACCCCCATGTCCGCACAGCCACCCCCCTGTCCGCACAGCCGACCCCCCTGTCCGCACAGCCGACCCCCGCGCCCGCACAGCCGACCCCCGCGCCCGCACAGCCGACCCCCGTGCCCGCACAGCCCACCCCCGTGCCCGCACAGCCCACCCCCGTGTCCGCACAGCCCACCCCCGTGTCCGCACAGCCGACCCCCGTGCCCGCACAGCCGACCCCCGTGCCCGCACAGCCGACCCCCGTGCCCGCACAGCCCACCTTCATGCCCGCACAGCCCGCCCCCATCAATGTCCGAAAAACCCCCCCATGTCCGCACAGCCGACCCCCACTAATGTCCACACAGCCCCCCCCATGTCCGCACATACTTACATGTCTTCTTAGTCATCTGATCGTCCGTCCGGCCAGGCGTCCTCTTCGTCCGGCCAGGCGTCCTCTTCGTCCGGCCCCGGGGATCTTCTGTCTTCTTCCAGCTCCGACGTCCTCTTCTCTTCTCATTCAGGTACAATGGACGACAAATCCGCCATTGTATCTCAATGAGATATGAGCGGCTCTTCTGATTGGTCGCTGTGTACTGCCCTCAGCCAATCAGAAGAGCCCCTCATTGAGCTCGAATTCTGATTGGTCGGCGCCCAATCTGAAATCGGGCTCACTGCCCATAGACATGTATTAGCGGTGTGTCCGCGATTTTACGGCCAACAAATAGAACCAGGTGGCCGGCCATAAAATCGCCGACACACCGCTAATGTATGTCAATGGGAAAAATAGCGGACCTGAATGAGAACTGTCTCACTTAACATAAATAATAAATTAAATAATAAATAAAATAATTTAAAAAGAATTAAAAAATAATAAAAAATAATAATAAAAAAATAATAAAAAATTAAATAAAAATAATAATAAAAAAATAAAATATATGCTAATCAGCTCAGCCATTTTGGCGGACCACAATGAGAACTCTGTCTCACTTAAAATAAATAATAAAATAAATAATAAATAAAATAATTTAAAAAGAATTAAAAAATAATAAAAAATAATAATAAAAAAATAATAAAAAATTAAATAAAAATAATAATAAAAAAATAAAATATATGCTAATCAGCTCAGCCATTTTGGCGGACCACAATGAGAACTCTGTCTCACTTAAAATAAATAATAAAATAAATAATAAATAAAATAATTTAAAAAGAATTAAAAAATAATAAAAAATAATAATAAAAAATAATAAAAAATTAAATAAAAAATAATAATAAAAAATAAAATATATGCTAATCAGCTCAGCCATTTTGGCGGACCACAATGAGAACTCTGTCTCACTTAAAATAAATAATAAAATAAATAATAAATAAAATAATTTAAAAAGAATTAAAAAATAATAAAAATAATAATAAAAAAATAATAAAAAATTAAATAAAAATAATAATAAAAAAAATAAATATATGCTAATCAGCTCAGCCCTTTTGCCGGACCACAATGAGAACTGTGTCTCACTTAAAAAAAATAATAAATTAAATAATAAATAAAATAATTTAAAAAGAATTAAAAAATAATAAAAAATAATAATAAAAAAATAATAAAAAATTAAATAAAAATAATAATAAAAAAAATAAATATATGCTAATCAGCTCAGCCCTTTTGGCGGACCACAATGAGAACTGTGTCTCACTTTAAATAAATAATAAATTAAATAATAAATAAAATAATTTAAAAAGAATTAAAAAATAATAAAAAATAATAATAAAAAAATAATAAAAAATTAAATAAAAATAATAATAAAAAAATAAATATATGCTAATCAGCTCAGCCCTTTTGGCGGACCACAATGAGAACTGTGTCTCACTTAAAATAAATAATAAATTAAATAATAAATAAAAGAATTTAAAAAGAATTAAAAAATAATAAAAAATAATAATAAAAAAATCATAAAAAATTAAATAAAAATAATAATAAAAAAAATAAATATATGCTAATCAGCCCAGCCCTTTTAGCGGACCAGAAGGAGAACTGTGTCTCACTTAAAATAAATAATAAATTTTATAATAAAATTATTTAAAAATAATTAAAAAATTATAAAAAAAATAATAAAAAAACAAATTAAAAATTATAAAATATTACAAAAAATAATAATTAAAAAAAAAATCTAATAATAATTATATTACTGCTAATAATAATGATATTAATGCTAATAATTATGCTATTAATGCTAATAATAATGCTAATAATGCTAATAATTATGCTATTAATGCTAATAATTATGCTATTAATGCTAATAATAATAAGATTAATGCTAATAATAAGCGGCCATTGCGAGCACTCAGCCCCAATAAGTATTGAACGCGCCCCAAAAAGTATTGGACCCCCCCCAAAAGTATTGGACCCCCCACCCAAAAGTATTAGACCCCCCAAAAAAAGTATTAGACCCCCAAAAAAAGTATGTGACCCCCCAAAAAAAAGTATGTGACCCCCCAAAAAAAAGTATGTGACCCCCCAAAAAAAAGTATGTGACCCCCCAAAAAATTATGTGACCCCCCAAAAAAAGTATGTGACCCCCCCAAAAAAAGTATGTGACCCCCCAAAAAAGTATGTGACCCCCCAAAAAAAGTATGTGACCCCCCAAAAAAAGTATGTGACCCCCCAAAAAAAGTATGTGACCCCCCAAAAAACTATGTGACCCCAAAAAAAAGTATTGGACCCCCCAAAAAAAGTATTGGACCCCAAAAAAAGTATTGGACCCCCCAAAAAAGTATGTGACCCCCCAAAAAAGTATGTGACCCCCAAAAAAGTATGTGACCCCCCCAAAAAAGTATGTGACCCCCCAAAAAAAGTATGTGACCCCCCAAAAAAAGTATGTGACCCCCCAAAAAAAGTATGTGACCCCCCAAAAAAAGTATGTGACCCCCCAAAAAAAGTATGTGACCCCAAAAAAAGTATTGGACCCCCCAAAAAAAGTATTGGACCCCCCAAAAAAAGTATGTGACCCCCAAAAAAAGTATTGTGACCCCCCAAAAAAGTATTTGACACCCAACAAAAAGTATGTGACCCCCCCAAAAAAAGTATGTGACCCCCCAAAAAAGTATGTGACCCCCCAAAAAAAGTATGTGACCCCCAAAAAAGTATGTGACCCCCCAAAAAAGTATGTGACCCCCCAAAAAAGTATGTGACCCCCCAAAAAAAGTATGTGACCCCCAAAAAAGTATGTGACCCCCCCAAAAAAAAGTATGTGACCCCCCAAAAAAAGTATTGACCCCCAAAAAAAGTATGTGACCCCCCAAAAAAAGTATGTGACCCCCCAAAAAAGTATGTGACCCCCCAAAAAAGTATGTGACCCCCCAAAAAAGTATGTGACCCCCAAAAAAGTATGTGACCCCCCAAAAAAGTATGTGACCCCCCAAAAAAAGTATGTGACCCCCCAAAAAAAGTATGTGACCCCCCAAAAAAGTATGTGACCCCCCAAAAAAAGTATGTGACCCCCAAAAAAAGTATGTGACCCCCCAAAAAAAAAAAAGTATGTGACCCCCAAAAAAAGTATGTGACCCCCCAAAAAAGTATGTGACCCCAAAAACAAAAAAGTATGTGACCCCCCAAAAAAGTATGTGACCCCCCCAAAAAAGTATGTGACCCCCAAAAAAGTATGTGACCCCCAAAAAAAGTATGTGACCCCCCCAAAAAAGTCTCTGACCCCCCAAAAAAAGTATGTGACCCCCCAAAAAAGTATGTGACCCCCCAAAAAAAGTATGTGACCCCCCCCAAAAAAAAGTATGTGACCCCCCCAAAAAAGTATGTGACCCCCCAAAAAAAGTATGTGACCCCCCCCAAAAAAGTATGTGACCCCCCAAAAAAAGTATGTGACCCCCCCAAAAAAGTATGTGACCCCCCCAAAAAAGTATGTGACCCCCCCCAAAAAAGTATGGGACCCCCCAAAAAAAGTATGGGACTCCCCAAAAACTATTCACACCCCCCCGAAAAGTCCTCACACCAGCTATAACTACTATAATCAAATTAATGCACATTCTAGAATCCCGATGCATTTGCATCGGGCTCACAGCTAGTATATATATATATATATATATATATATACAGTGCCTACAAGTAGTATTCAACCCCCTGCAGATTTAGCTGGTTGACACAAGCGGAATTAACTTGGCATTGTGACATTTGGACTGTAGATTAGCATGGAAGTGCCACAAAAACATTTTTTTTTATTTATTTTTTTTTTTTTTTTAAAGCGTTAAAAGTTAATTCAGAGGGTCATTTATTATTCATCCCCTTAAACCACCAGAATTCTGTTTGGTCCCCCTAATGGTGGGTTTACACACACCAATTTATCTGTTCAATATCTGAACAGATCTCTGGTTGCAGTGAAATCATGGACACATTGCTCCATGTTGTACACAGCCACAAAATGGAACTATGTGTCCATGATTTCACTGCAACCAGAGATCTGTTCAGATATTGAACAGATAAATTGGTGTGTGTAAACCCACCATAAAGTATTAAGAAGTAGTTCAGGCACAAATAACAATGAGCTTCACATGTGTGGATTAATTATCTCTTTTGCCAGCCTTTTATGACTATTTAAGACCCTCCCCAAACTTGTGAACAGCACTCATACATGGTCAACATGGGAAAGACAAAGGAGCATTCCAAGGCCATCAGAGACAAGATCGTGGAGGGTCACAAGGCTGGCAAGGGGTACAAAACCCTTTCGAAGGAGTTGGGCCTACCTGTCTCCACTGTTGGGAGCATCATTGGGAAGTGGAAGGCTTATGGAACTACTGTTAGCCTTCCACGGCCTGGACAGCCTTTGAAAGTTTCCTCCCGTGCCGAGGCCAGGCTTGTCCGAAGAGTCAAGGCTAACCCAAGGACAACAAGGAAGGAGCTCCGGGAAGATCTCATGGCAGTGGGGACATTGGTTTCAGTCAATACCATAAGTAACGTACTTCACCGCAATGGTCTCCGGTCCAGACGAGCCCGTAAGGTACCTTTACTTTCAAAGCGTCATGTCAAGGCTCGTCTACAGTTTGCTCATGATCAGTTGGAGGACTCTGAGACAGACTGGTTCAAGGTACTATGGTCTGATGAGACCAAGATCGAGATCTTTGGTGCCAACCACACACGTGGAGACTGGATAGCACTGCATACAACCCCAAGAATACCATCCCTACAGTCAAGCATGGTGGTGGCAGCATCATGCTGTGGGGCTGTTTCTCAGCCAAGGGGCCTGGCCATCTGGTCCGCATCCATGGGAAGATGGATAGCACGGCCTACCTGGAGATTTTGGCCAAGAACCTCCGCTCCTCCATCAAGGATCTTAAGATGGGTCGTAATTTCATCTTCCAACAAGACAACGACCCAAAGCACACAGCCAAGAAAACCAAGGCCTGGTTCAAGAGGGAAAAAATCAAGGTGATGGAGTGGCCTAGTCAGTCTCCTGACCTTAACCCAATTGAAAACTTGTGGAAAGAGCTCAAGATTAAAGTCCACATGAGACACCCAAAGAACCTAGATAACTTGGAGAAGATCTGCATGGAGGAGTGGGCCAAGATAACTCCAGAGACCTGTGCCGGCCTGATCAGGTCTTATAAAAGACGATTATTAGCTGTAATTGCAAACAAGGGTTATTCCACAAAATATTAAACATAGGGGTTGAATAATAATTGACACACACGTTTATGTTTAAAATTTATAAAAATTCAACTGAGCAACATAACTTTTTGGTTTGTAAGATTTATGCTTCTGTTAATAAATCCTACTCTCGTTTGGAGTTTAAAGGCTCTAACTTATTGGCATCTTATCAAACCAGCTAAATCTGCAGGGGGTTGAATACTACTTGTAGGCACTGTAATATAATATATATATATATATATATATATATATATATATAATATATATATATAGCAGCAATATGGTATATGGTGGTACATTACAGCACATGTATAGCAGCTCTAAGGTATATGGCGGTACATTACAGTACATGTATAGCAGCGCTATGGCATGTGGCAGTATATTACAGTACATGTATAGCAACGCTATAGTATATGGCGGTAAATTATAGAACATGTAGAGCATCACTATGGTATATGGTGGTACATTACAGCACATGTATAGCAGCTCTAAGGTATATGGCGGTACATTACAGTACATGTATTTATACAAAATCACTATACACCTTATAAAAATTCTCATGATTGAAAGTACATCGTTCCCTTAAGGTGTATATATAGCTGGAAGTAAGTAACACTCCTCTCAATTATTAATTAAGTGGACACCACTATGGAGTTGAAGTTACATAAAATATAGCTTTTATTATTAATATATAAAAGTGGACACATAAACGTTATGATACGAAGCACAAGGACAAGGACAAACCAAAACAACTGCAGTGGGGTGGTAACCCCCCGGGTACAACCATATTACCATAGGACACATTTCACAGTGGTATTAAGTTACTTGAGTAAGGGGTATATTGGTTGACAATTATTGGAGATACCAGTACAACAATCACTCACCCATGATATACTCTAGTGATGGACCGGATGGTTCCACGGGGGGCCCTGTCCTGCAGGGGCGTGCTGCAGGACAGGGCCCCCCGTGGAACCATCCGGTCCATCACTAGAGTATATCATGGGTGAGTGATTGTTGTACTGGTATCTCCAATAATTGTCAACCAATATACCCCTTACTCAAGTAACTTAATACCACTGTGAAATGTGTCCTATGGTAATATGGTTGTACCCGGGGGGTTACCACCCCACTGCAGTTGTTTTGGTTTGTCCTTGTCCTTGTGCTTCGTATCATAACGTTTATGTGTCCACTTTTATTTATTAATAATAAAAGCTATATTTTATGTAACTTCAACTCCATAGTGGTGTCCACTTAATTATTAATTACAGTACATGTATAGCAGCGCTATGGTATATGGCGGTATATTACAGTACATGTATAGCAACGCTATAGTATATGGCGGTAAATTATAGAACATGTAGAGCATCACTATGGTATATGGTGGTACATTACAGCACATGTATAGCAGCTCTAAGGTATATGGCGGTACATTACAGTACATGTATAGCAGCGCTATGGTATATGGCGGTATATTACAGCACATGTATAGCAGCACTATGGTATATGGCAGTACATTACAGTACATATATAGCAGCACTATAGTATATGGCAGTACATGTATAGCAGCGCTATGGTATGTGGCAGTGCATTACAGTAAATGTATAGCAACACTATAGTATATGACGGTACCTTATAGAACATGTAGAGCAGCACTATGGTATATGGTGGTACATTACAGCACATGTATAGCAGCTCTAAGGTATATGGCGGTACATTACAGTCCATGTATAGCCGCGCTATGGCATGTGGCAGTACATTACAGTACATGTATAGCAACGCTATAGTATACGGCGGTACATTATAGAACATGTAGAGCATCACTATGGTATATGATGGTACATTACAGCACATGTATAGCAGCGCTATGGTATATGGCGGTACATTGCAGTACATGTATAGCAGCACTATAGTATATGGCGGTACATTACAGTACATGTATAGCAGTACTATAGTATATGGCGGTACAGTACAGTACATGTATAGCAGCACTTTAGTATATGGTGGTACATTACAGTACATGTATAGCAGCACTATAGTATATGGCGGTACATTACAGTACATGTATAGCAGCACTATAATATATGGCGGTACATTACAGCACATGTATAGCAGCGCTATGGTATATGGCAGTACATTACAGTACATATATAGCAGCACTATAGTATATGGCAGTACATGTATAGCAGCGCTATGGTATGTGGCAGTACATTACAGTACATATATAGCAGCACTATAGTATATGGCAGTGCATGTATAGAAGCGCTATGGTATGTGGCAGTACATTACAGGACATGTATAGCAACGCTATAGTATATGGCGGTACATTATAGAACATGTAGAGCATCACTATGGTATATGGGGGTACATTACAGCACATGTATAGCAGCTCTAAGGTATATGGCGGTACATTACAGTACATGTATAGCAGCGCTATGGCATGTGGCAGTACATTACAGTACATGTATAGCAACGCTATAGTATACGGCGGTACATTATAGAACATGTAGAGCATCACTATGGTATATGATGGTACATTACAGCACATGTATAGCAGCGCTATGGTATATGGCGGTACATTGCAGTACATGTATAGCAGCACTATAGTATATGGCGGTACATTACAGTACATGTATAGCAGTACTATAGTATATGGCGGTACAGTACAGTACATGTATAGCAGCACTTTAGTATATGGTGGTACATTACAGTACATGTATAGCAGCACTATAGTATATGGCGGTACATTACAGTACATGTATAGCAGCACTATAATATATGGCGGTACATTACAGTACATGTATAGCAGCACTATAGTATATGGCAGTACATTGCAGTACATGTATAGCAGCGCTATGGTATATGGTGGTACATTATAGCACATGTATAGCAGCACTATGGTATATGGAGATACTCCGCTCCCCGCGGCCCCCCGCTCCTCCTAGCCCCCGCTCCTCCACAGTAAAAGTAAAAATAAAAAAATCCTTAGTTTGCTCACCTGTCCGCCGCCTCGCTCCACCTCCGTCTTCAAGGTCCTACAGGCCTTTAGGACCTGTCATTGCCTAAGAAACTGATCAGCTGATCGGTCACATGACCGCTATCTGCCATGGGGCAGGATGGAGAAGGGGGGCAGGATAGTGATAGGGGGAGGGGGGGGCAGGACTGTGTCGGGGGGGGCATGATGGAGCGAGCGGGGCAGAATGGAGCGAGCTGGGCAGGAAGGAGCGAGCTGGGCAGGATGGAGCAGGAAGGGGGGCAATATGGAGCCAGAAGGGGGGCAGGATGGAGCCAGAAGGGGGGCAGGATGGAGCCAGAAGGGGGGCAGGATGGAGGCGGGGGGGCAGGATGGAGGCGGGGGGGCAGGATGAGGCGGGGGGGCAGGATGGTGGCGGGGGGGCAGGATGGATGCGGGGGGAGCAGGATGGAGCCGGCAGGGCAGGATGGTGGGGAGGGGGCAGGATGGCGGTGGGGGAGCAGGATGGCGCCGGCGGGGCAGCATGGATGCGGGGGGGGCAGGATGGAGCGAGCGGGGCACGATGGAGCCTGCAGGGGGGCAGAATGGATACGGGGGGCAGGATGGAGGCGCTCCTCCTGCCCCCCTCCGCTCTTCCTGCCCCTCTCACTCCCCGCAGCCCCCCCTCCCTCTGCCCCCCCACTCCCTGAGGGCCCCCACTCCCCCTGATCCCCCCGCTCCTGAATAGTGATAAAAATAAAAAAATCCCATAATGTTACTTTCCCTCTGCCGGCGCGCTCCACCTGTCTTCTAGCTCCCAGGACAGGACCTGTCAATGCCTGGGAAACCGATCAGCTGATCGGTCACATGACCGCAGTTAGCAGTCATGTGACCGATCAGCTGATCGGTTACCCAGGCAACGACAGGTCCTTAAGTTCTCTAGTATCTAGAAGACAGGTGGAACGCGTCAGCAGAAGGTAAGTATCCTTATGGGATTTTTTTATTTTTATCACCATTGAGGAGCGAGGGGGCAGGGGGAGTGGGGGCCGCGGGGAGCGGGGGCAGAGGAGCGGGGCCGCAGGGAGTGAGAGGGGCAGAGGGAGGGGGGCCACGGGGAGTGAGGGGGGCAAGAAGAGCGGATCGGGGCAGGAGGAGCGGGGGTGCCGTGAGGGGCCGCAGGGAGCATGGGCAGGAGGAACGGGCGGCTGTGAAGAGAGACTGTTTGTCCCAGCTACAGCGGCTTTACGTGCCGCTGTAGCCGGGCCGGGCAGCAAATAGGCGCGAAATTCGAACTTTGAATTTTCGCGCCTATTTGCATAGTCTGCACTCACTGGCACCCGCGTCCCGCGGGCGCCAATGAGCGGCCTGTGTCTGGCGCACGATTTTGGCGACAGACACACGCAAAAAACCCTTAGACAATTATATAGTAGATCTTTAATTTGTCCAATTACTTTTGAGCCCCTGAAGGTAAGACTTAGTGATGGGCGAGTCCTAAATTACTCGGAATCGCTTGACTCTAGCGAGTCCAAGCCCGGGACTCGCTACTCGTTGTGAGTCTAGCGAGTCCAATGTTAATGAATGGGGAAGCGAGTGCGATTTACAAATCGCAGATGTGTCTCGGAAGCTTCAGACTCTATCTGCTACAATAGCTAAATCATGTTTAATAGGCTCCCGCTGTCACAGCACGGTTAACTCTCTGCTTACCAGCGCTGCAACAAGAAGAAGAAGGAAGACAGAAGACAGAACAGAGAAGAAAGAAGAGAGAAGACCTGGGTCTTTGAAGGGATATGTGGTGGTAATAAAGTTGGAGTCCTTAATGGTGTCTGTGTCTTTATTTTTAATAAATAATTTTTCTCTGTGTGGTGTTTTTTTTAACCCTTTATTGGAGATTCTTAGTGGCCGGGTCAAACCTGGCCTGACATTAAGAATCTCGGGCTTAATACCAGCTTGTATAACAAAGCTGGTATTAACCCCTTTATTACCCAGTGTGCCACTGCCACCAGGGCCGCTGGAAGAGCGGGGTTCAGCGCCAGAGGATGGCGCTTCAATGAACGTGCCATCTTCTGGGGCGGCTGCGGGCTGAAATTTGCAGCGGGGGGTGCCCAGAAAGCTTGGGCCTCCCTGCGCTACAGATTCCAGCCGCCAGCTGCTTAGCTGTACCTGGCTAGACATAGAAATTGCGCGGAGCCCCACGCATTTTTTTTTTATTATTTCATGAAATTCATGAAATAATAAAAAAAAAGGGCTCCCCTATATTCTTGTGTCCGGCCAGATGCAAATAGGCACCTGGGGGTTGGGGGCAGCCCGTCGCTGCCTGCTGGATCCAGCTGGTTCCAGAAATACGCCGAAGCCCACGTCAAATTTTTTTCTGACAAATCCATAAAACAATGTAAATAAAAGGGACTGCATCTTTATTAACCCCTGGACCATGGGCGAGGGGTTAATAAAGATGCAGTCCCTTTTTTAGGATTGTTTTATTGATTTTTCAGAAAAAAAAATTACGTGGGCTTCGCCATATTTCTGGAACCAGCCAGATCCAGCAGGCAGCGACGGGCTGCCCCCAACCCCCAGGTGCCTATTTGTACCTGGCCGGACACAAGAATATAGGGGAGCCCCTTTTTTTTTATTATTTCATGAATTTCATGAAATAATAAAAAAAAAAATGCGTAGACTCCGCGTTCATTGAAGCGCCATCCTCTGGCGCTGAACCCCGCTCTTCCAGCGGCCCTGGTGGCGGTGGCACGCTGGGTAATCATGGGGGTTAATACCAGCTTTGTTATACAAGCTGGTATTAAGCCCGAGATTCTTAATGTCAGGCCACGTTTGACCCGGCCACTAAGAATCTCCAATAAAGGGTTAAAAAAAACACAACACAGAGAAAAATTTTTATTAGAAATAAAAAAAAAAAAGCCATTAGGGACTCCATCTTTAATTAAAAAAATCCTCTTCCGTCCGACGTAGTCCAAAACGCGATGTCCTCTCTGCTACATCCCTGTGCATTGATATAGATGTCTATGCACAGGGAATGAGCAGACTGAGAACAATCTCAGCTCTGCTACATCAGGCAGCAGGCGGGCTCTAGGACCCTGGAGTTGCGGCAGCCTGCAGGACCCGAGCGAGCCCGGCACAGAGCAGACAGCCGGACTCATTACTGTGCGGTTTCCCTGCGATTACTTGCACAGTAACGAGTCCAATGCAAGTCAATGGCAATCCTAGTTGTCAGAGTCTCTGACAAAACTAGGATTGCCATTGATTTGCATTGGACTCGTTACTGTGCGAGTAATCGCTGGGAAACTCGCAGAGTGCCGAGTCCTGCGAGTCCCTTACTACTCGCAGAGTAACGAGTCCTAGCGAGTAGACTCGCCCATCCTTAGTAAGGCTATATTCACACACCTCATATTTGATCTTTATTTTGCATCTGTATTTTCAGTGAATGGATCACTCAAATGGATCCAAGCAAAGTCAATGGGGTTTTCACTTTTTGGCATTCAGACAAGGGAATCAGTGATGTGATCTGTTTTATTCCCCTGAAAGTGATCTGTCCAAGAGAAGGAGGAATGTTAGTTTCTGCAGAGTATTTTCTCATCCACTTTTCCCAGAGGAACAATTCTACATGGAGAAAAAAAAAACGCTTTAAAAACAGATCAGAAACAGATCAGAGACGGATGATCCATTTTCTGGTGAATTTTTTGAAAGCTGATCCAGTTTTGTAGCAGATAAAGGGGAAAAAAACACACCAGAAAAAACATTGTGAATATCGCCTAAGGGATTGAGTGTAAAAAATGCTTTAGTTCTCAATTTTCTGCAATCAGTGAATTAAAGCTTAAAGTCTGAACTTAAACTGCATCTGAACTGTCAGAATCCATTGTGGTGATGACAGAACAAGAACTAGAAAATGTCTGTGTCCAAATATATATGGACCTACCTGTAATTCTGCAAGTGTGAATAGCGCAGACATTTCTTTCTGTCCATCTGTGTCTCTAGTTCTATTCTCCCTCCATAGACATCACGCAATACACTGGACTGTTACCGGTGCCGGATCCTGGCACATTCCCACAATTTATTATTTCCTCATTTTTGGGAAAGTCGTTGAATTTTGTTGAGAAAATAGTAAAATAACTAGATGGTGGCCCGATTCTAAAGAATCGGGTATTCTAGCCTATGGTTAGCAGGTTATACGGGGGCTCAGTGGTTAGCAGACTATACAGCGGCTCAGTGGTTAGCAGAGTATACGGAGGCTCAGTGGCTCCTAGTCTGCTTCAGGGCAGAGTGCAGTGGTCAGGAGCAGAGTGGAGTGGTCAGGGGCAGAGTAGAGTGGTCAGGGGCAGAGTAGAGTGGTCAGGGGCAGGGTAGAGTGGTCAGGGGCAGGGTAGAGTGGTCAGGGGCAGAGTAGAGTGGTCAGGGGCAGGGTAGAGTGGTCAGGGGCAGGGTAGAGTGGTCAGGGGCAGGGTAGAGTGGTCAGGGGCAGGTGAGTGGTCAGGGGCAGAGTGCAGTGGTCACGGGCAGAGTGCAGTGATCAGGGGCAGAGTGCAGTGGTCAGGGGCAGAGTGCAGTGGTCAGGGGCAGAGTGCAGTGGTCAGGGGCAGAGTGCAGTGGTCAGGGCAGAGTGCAGTGGTCAGGGGCATAGAGTAGAGAGTAGGTCAGGGGCAGAGTAGAGTGGTCAGGGGCAGAGTAGAGTGGTCAGGGGCAGGCAGTGTCAGGAAGTGGTGGTCAGGGGCAGAGTGCAGTGGTCAGGGTAGAGTGCAGTGGTCAGGGTAGAGTGCAGTGGTCAGGGTAGAGTGCAGTGGTCGGGGTAGAGTGCAGTGGTCGGGGTAGAGTGCAGTGGTCGGGGTAGAGTGCAGTGGTCGGGGGCAGAGTGCAGTGGTCAGGGGCCCGATGCATCGGGAGCGCGGTGAAATGAATTGTGTGTATACAGGCGGGTCAGTGGGTAGCAGAGTATACAGGGGGCTCTGAGGGTAGCAGATTATACAGGCAGCTCTGTGGGTAGCAGAGTATACAGGCGGCTCTGTGGGTAGCAGAGTATACAGGCGGCTCTGTGGGTAGCAGAGTATACAGGCGGCTCTGTGGGTAGCAGAGTATACAGGCGGCTCTGTGGGTAGCAGAGTATACAGGCGGCTCTGTGGGTAGCAGAGTATACAGGCGGCTCTGTGGGTAGCAGAGTATACAGGCGGCTCTGTGGGTAGCAAAGTATAGAGGTGGCTCTGTGGATAGCAGAGTATGCTGTGGCGGGAGGCTGGAGGGGTGAGGGGAGGTGAGGCAAGAGGGGTGAGTAGAGATGCGGCTGGAGGGGTAAGGAGAGATGCGGCTGGAGGGGTGAGGAGAGGTGCGGATGGAGGGGTGAGGAGAGGTGCGGATGGAGGGGTGAGGAGAGGTGCGGATGGAGGGGTGAGGAGAGGTGCGGCTGGAGGGGTGAGGAGAGGGCGGATGGAGGGGTGAGGAGAGAGGAGGCTGGAGTGGCGACATCACCGTTCGGCACACCTCTCCTCCTCCAGGCTGCACACCAGCTGGCTCCGTATCCCCGGGGCCACTTGGCCTCCTGCTCGGCGTCCGGCACAGGGCTGACCCCCGGAGCCTCAGCCCAGTCCAGGAGCGGAGACCGGTCCGTGCGGCCGCCATTCCGCTGAGAGTCGTCAGGAGCCCTGGGCGCCGGAAGTGAGGGGGAGGAGCCTGCAACTGTGAAAATGGCCGAAGCGAGCATGAGGCACCCGGGAGACGACCGGCATTAGCCGGTCATCTCCCGAAGTGGTGTGTGGCGGGCGGGAGACGACCAGCTAACGTCGGTCGTCTTCCGCCCGTGATGTGTGTTTTAGGCAGCATAGGGGCAGCTGTAAGCGTGGCGGGGCTGCCTGAGTCCCGCTCCGCTTAGGGCCGGCATGTTGGTCCACCCTGGACGGGTGTAGCGCTGTGGTGATGTCACTTTGGCGATGACAAAGTGACGGAAGTGCTGGCTAAAGTGACGGAAGTGAGCCTTTGGGTTTTATATATTAGATATAGCAGCGCTATGGTATATGGCGGTACAGTATAGCAGCACTATAGTATATGGCGATATATTACAGTATATGTACAGGTGCACTATAGTATATGGTGGTATTTTATAGCACATGTATAGCAGCGCTATGGTATATGGCGGTACAATACAGTACATGTATAGCAGCGCTTTGGTATATGGTGGTACATTACATTACATGTATAGCAGCGCTATAGTATATGGCGATACATTACAGCACATGTATAGCAGCCCTATAGTATATGGCAGTATATTACAGTATATGTAGAGTTGCACTATAGTATATGGTGGAATTTTATAGCACATGTATAGCAGCACTATAGTATATGGCGATACATTAGAGTACATGTATAGCAGCACTATGGTATATGGCAATACTCAGCTCCCCCAAAAAATAAAAAAATCCTCAGTGAGGATACTCACCTGTCCACCGGCTCGCTCCACTCCGTCTTCTAGGTCCTACAGGCCTTTAGGACCGTCGTTGCCTGGGAAACCGATCAGCTGATCGGTCACATGACCGCTAACTGCCAGGGGGGCAGAATGGATCAACAGGGCAGGATGGTGACGGGGGGTGGAGTGGTGGCAGGATGGAGCGAGCGGGGCAGGATGGAGTGGGAGTGGGGGGCAGGATGGACCCGGGAGGGGGGCAGGATGGAGCCGGAGGAGCAGGATAGAGACGGAGGAGCACGATGGTGGCGGAGGTGGGGGCAGGATGGAGGCGGCCAGGTAGGTTGGAGCGAGCGGGGCGGGATGGTGGCGGGGAGGCAGGATGGAGTGAGCGGGGCAGGATGGAGCCAGCGGGGGGGGGGGGGGGGGGGGGAGGATGGAGTCAGGCAGGTGGGGCAGGATGGAGCTGGTGTGGGTGGGGCAGGATGGAGCCGGCGAGGGGTTAGGATGGAGCGGGTGGGGGGGCAGGATGGAGCAGGCGGGGGGGAAGGATGGAGTCAGCAAGGGGGCAGGATGGAGTCAGCAAGGGGGCAGGATGGAGCTTGTGTGGGGGGGGCAGGATGGAGCCGGCAGGGGGTTAGGATGGAGCGGGCGGGGGGTTAGGATGGATCCAGCAGCGGGGGGGGCAGGATGGAGGTGGCGGGGGGGCAGGATGGAGCAGGTGCGGGGGGGGCAGGATGGAGCTGGTGTGGGGGAGGCAGGATGGAGTGGGCGGGGGGGTAGGATGGAGCAGTGGGGGGCAGGATGGAGCCGGCGGGGGGGGCAGGATGGAGTCGGTGGGGGTGATGGGCAGGATGGAGCCGGCGGGGAGGGCAGGATGGAACTGGTGTGGGGGTGGCAGGATGCAGCCAGCGGGGGGGGGGGGCAGGTTGGAGGCGAGGGGGGGGCAGGATGGAGCCAATGGGGGGGTAGGATGGAGCCGATTGGGGGGGGTGGAATGGAGCCGAGTGGGGGGGCACGATGGAGCCGGTGGTGGGGGTGGGGGCAGGATGGAGCCGGAGGGGTGGGCAGGATGGTGGTGGCAGGGGGAGGGTCAGGATGGATGCGAGGATACTCACCCATGTGCCAGCTCGCAGGACCTGTCATTGCCTGGGAAACCGATCAGCTGATCGGTTTCCCAGGCAAACACAGGTCCTAAAGCCATGGAGGTAAAAGACGTAGATGGAGCGCGCCGGCGGACGGGTGAGTATCCTCTATGAGGCTGTTGTTATTTTTAGTAGAACCAAGCAGAGGGGGAGCTGCGGGGGGGCCGCAGAAGTGGGGGGGCAGGAGGAGCCACGGGGGGCAGGAGGAGCGCGGGAGCCGCGGGGGGCAGGAAAAGCCGCGGGGGGCCGCAGGTGCGGGGGAGCCACGGGGGGCAGGAAAAGCGGTGAGGGGGCCGCAGGAGCGGGGGAGCCGTGGGGGGGCAGGAAAAGCCGCGGGGGTGCCTCGGGAGCGGGGGAGCCGCGGCGCTCCCGCGCCCACCGCTCGAGGGTCTAGTGGGCGATACCGCGCCCACCGCTTGCCGTTTTGACAGCGGCTCGCGGTGGGCGCTAAAGTGCCACCGCTCGCCGACATCTTGGATCACCCTGAGCGAGTGTAGTGCCCAAGCCCCTTCCGTCGTGTGACGTCATTTTTGTCCCTTGAAGACGGAAGTGGCTTCGGGTTTTATATATTAGATAAATAAAAAATGCAGAAATGTAATTGTGTGTCTGTTGTTACAGATCTGATTTCTGGCTTAATCTGCTCTCCGCACACCACACTTAAGGCCACGTTACACACACAGATATTTGTTCAGATATTGGTCACAGATCTCTGGTTGCACTGAAATCATGGGCACATTGCTCCATTTTGTGGCTGTGTACAATGATTTCACTGCAGCCAGAGATCTGTGACCAATATATTTGTGTGTGTAACGTGGCCTTTACAGT
This sequence comes from Allobates femoralis, assembly GCA_033576535.1. NCBI lineage: Eukaryota > Metazoa > Chordata > Amphibia > Anura > Aromobatidae > Allobates > Allobates femoralis. The sequence goes on from JARQOC010000003.1 coordinate 12,572,189, forward strand.
TGTGACCCAAAAGTATTGACACCCCTGCAATTCTGTCAGATAACACTCAGTTTCTTCCTGAAAATGATTGCAGTCACAAATTCTTTGGTATTATTATCTTCATTTAATTTGTCTTCAATGAAAAAACACAAAAATAATTGTCCTAAAGCCAAATTGGATCTAATTCCACCAAACATAAAAAAGGGGGTGGACAAAAGTAATGGCACTGTTAAGGTCCTGTCACACGCGTCAATGTCGTCAGCGATCTGATCGCTGACGACATTGACGGCTGATTGCTGGTGAGCTGTCACACAGACAGACTCACCAGCGATCAATTGACCAGTGACATCATGGAAACGATTTAAATATCGTTTCCACGATGTCCTGCTCCCGCTGCCAGCCTGCTGGAAGCGGGAGCAGCCTGGTCTCCAAGGTACACTGCGGGTAACTACCTTGGATACCAGCTCCCAGCGCTTGTGAGAGGCGCTGGGAGCTGGAATACCGCTCGCTCCCGGTGTCACACGCAGCGATGCTGCGTGTCCACCGGGCGACAATCGCCAGGTTTTAGGACTGATTCTAAAACCTGGCGATCATCAACCAGCGATTTATCGCTGGTTGATGCAGTATGTCACACGCATCAATATCGCTGCAACGTCACGTGCAGCCGATATCGTGCAGGCGATATTGACGCGTGTGACAGGCCCTTTAGAATAATCATGTGATGCTTCTGTAATTTGTGTAATTAACAGCACCTGTAATTTACCTGTGGCACCTAACAGGTGTTGGCAATAACTAAATCACACTTGCACCCAGTTGACATGGATTAAAGTTGACTCAACCTCTGTCCTGTGTCCTTGTGTGTAACACATTGAGCATGAAGAAAAGAAAGAAGACCAAAGAACTGTCTGAGGACTTGAGAAACCAAATTGTGAGGAAGCATGAGCAATCTCAAGGCTACAAGTCCATCTCCAAAGACCTGAATGTTCCTGTGTCTACCGTGCGCAGTGTCATCAAGAAGTGTAAAGCCCATGGCACTGTGGCTAACCTCCTTAGATGTGGACGGAAAAGAAAGATTAACGAGAGATTTCAACGCAAGATTGTGCGGATGGTGGATAGAGAACCTCGACTAACATCCAAACAATTTCAAGCTGCCCTGCAATCCAAGGGTGCAACAGTGTCACCCGTACTATCCGTCGGCGTCTGAATGAAAAGGGGCTGTATGGTAGGAGACCCAGGAAGACCCCACTTCTTACCCCGAGACATAAAAAAGCCAGGCTGGAGTTTGCCAAAACTTATCTGAGAAAGCCTAAAACGTTTTGGAAGAATGTTCTCTGGTCAGATGAGACAAAAGTAGAGATTTATGGGCAAATGCATCAACATAGAGTTTACAGGAGAAAAAAAGAGACATTCAAAGAAAAGAACATGGTCCCTACAGTCAAACATGGCGGAGGTTCCCTGATGTTTTGGGGTTGCTTTGCTGCCTCTGGCACTGGACTGCTTGACTGTGTGCATGGCATTATGAAGTCTGAAATCTACCAACAAATTTTGCAGCATGATGTAGGGCTCAGTGTGAGAAAGCTGGGTCTCCCTCAGAGGTCATGGGTCTTCCAGCAGGACAATGACCCAAAACACACTTCAAAAAGCACTAGAAAATGGTTTGAGAGAAAGCACTGGAGACTTCTAAGGTGGCCAGTAATGAGTCCAAACCTGAATCCCATAGATCACCTGTGGAGAGATCTAAAGATGGCAGTTTGGAGAAGGCACCCTTCAAATATCAGGGACCTGGAACAGTTTGCCAAAAAAGAATGGTGTAAAATCCCAGCAGAGCATTGTAAGAAACTCACTGATGGTTACCGGAAGTGGTTGATCGCAGTTAATTTGGCTAAAGGTTGTGCAACCAAGTATTAGGCTGAGGGTGACAATACTTTTGTCTGGCCCATTTTTGGAGTTTGTGTGAGATGATCAATGTTTTGCTTTTTGCTTCATTCTCTTTTTTATGTTTTTTCATTGAATACAAATTAAATTAAGATAATAATACAAAGAATTTGTGATTGCAATCATTTTCAGGAAGAAACTGAGTATTATCTGACAGAATTGCAGGGGTTTCTGCAGGACAAAGTACCTCGTGGTCTGAGCCGCTGTCTTCGTATGATGGAAAAACCAGAGACACCGGTATGCATGGATGTAGTAGTAGCTAGTTTATTTCCTAGCTACTACCACATCCAGGCATACCGGTGTGTCTGGTTTTTCCATCATACGAAGACAGCGGCTTCGGACCACGAGGTACTTTGTCCTGCAGAAACTTATCGTGACCACAGTGACCCTGTGAGGTATGGTCCTTGTAGCAGCTGTATTGTTCTGAGCGATCAAGCCGGTTGTGTGCTACACAACCCTACCTGGTGAGCAGTTCCTATATTCCACCTTAATAATTCTGTCTCCTAAGGATAAGACCCTATATGCGCATTCTCACCCCTATTTTAGATTGCAGGGGTGTCAATACTTTTGGCCAGAACTGTACATTGTGCCACATTGTGTGTTTATATGGAGATCTGGCTAGCCGCCATTTACAGGGGTTCAATAATTGGGGATGAAAAGATTGTGAAGAGTTAATTATAGAGTTATACAAAATGTAAAGCGAAAGGTAAAGAAAATGGACTGAGGGGGGAAGAAGGAAAAACACATACAACAGCTAAAAATGCCCGAACCCCCCGCCCCGCTGGCTCCATCCTCCAGCCAGTAGATCCACCATAAGACGACTACAATCGGCTCCTTTTACCTCAGCGTATTAGTGGGGAGCAGCGAGGCCATTATAGAGGAGAAGGCGATCCCCCATCTCATCACAGCAGGACGTTACCTCTAATAGAGAAACCTGATATCTGCCTAGCGGAGAATAAATTGGGTGGTACCTGTACTGACTACAGTTCCTGATGTAACTCCGCAACTAGAAGTAGCCGTGGGATGTGACTAACCATACTCTAGACACCTCAACACGGCTGGAGAACCAGTTACCCCTAAAGAGGGAAACAGGAATGCTATCTTGCCTCACAGCAGAACCCCAAAAGGATAGAAAGCCCCCACAAATATTGACTGTGAGTAAGAGGAAAATACACACTTATGCAGAAAACAGAATCAAGCAAAGATGAGGCCACTTCTAGCTAGATATATAAAGACAGGACAGGATACTATTGCAGTCAGTATAAAATCCCTTCAAAAATATCCACCGCAGATAATAAAAAAATACCCTGAGTCTACTCAAGACTCGGCGCCTCTATATCTGCAGACCTCCCGTGAATCCTACAATGCTCAATATATATATATACTGACACAAAAAGCTGAACAAGCCAATAACAATGAATAGCACAGAATCCTAGGAAGAAAACTTCCTAACAGAGAGCAAGTTAACACAGTATGCTCTCTGGGCAGAAATAGACCAGTTTAAAAAATGAGCACACAGCATGTGTGCTACAAAAAGACTAAACCATACACTTAACTTAGAAGTCTTGCAGTAGGGCAGGAGAGACCAGACAGAGATGAAACACCTCCAGGAACATTGACAACTGGCAAGGACTGAGGAAAACCTGCATCCTTAAATACCCCAGTCAGAATTGCAATTATCCAATTCACCTGACCAAGAGTGCAAAACAGGATCAACTGCATTACCAGGCACAACCACAGGAGGGAGCCCACAAGCAGAATTCACAACAGAAACCTCATTCCAGGGAGAGTCCTGTACAGACCTGGATGTCTGATCACAAGAAAACAAGACTTTTCTCCCTGTTTATTAATGTAAAAAAACATTAAATCCAGTCATTGCCCGGCGCTATTAAGTAACTGCTGGTCACTACCGGATGACATCTGTGTTATGGGGACTCTGATATTACCAGGACGGTGATCTGAGGTCCTCAGAGCTGGAGGATTTCACCCTGAATCACAATAATGTACAGAAACACATACATTATATACTACTGGGGAGCAAACCGCGTGGAGACTGGTGGACGAGGCTGTTCCCCGGCGTCTTCTCCCTGCCCGCTCCCCTTGAGTGACAGGTCTCTCTATCATGTATGTACCGGGAGAGACCTGACAGTCCTATGTTAGTGGATAGGAGACAGCCCTAGGACACCACAGAGTATTACACACATATTTACAGGGAAACCAGAGGACCTGACATTCAGGGCAAATTTATTTGATGAAAATCACATTTTTGGGTAAAATTTCTGAACCAGAAGAAATAAAATTTCAAAAGATACAAAAATGTGTAATATAAAGAGATGATGATCACATTGATAAGAGCTCAGCACATTAGTAACAATCACTGTGACCTGGAACATGATGAAAGTCACAATCACAATAACCGGCACAAGCTCCTCCGACCCCACAATAATCAGGGACTAATCACATATTATATGGACATTAGTAACAAGGCCCCGATTTGTACAGAGCGGCCAGGATCTCACAGCCAGTTGGTGACTGAGGACCATAAACCTGGAAATGTCACACATAGAAGCTCGTACTGATAGATGGTGACGCCATGTCTGCCACAGTCACACCATTCTCACCACTTATGGACACTACACACATGGAATGGGGACTTACTCTGAACATAATATTTTGTGAGTAAACTGATATCGATATACTACATGGTATGCGCCTTGAAGAATCGTTAACAGTCCACCAATGATGAGATCTCCATCCTGGTAACAATTATTATCTAAAACATTAAGAACTTCTATTATCTTGAGATCACAGACTAATTGTGTTGATGGAAGCAGCAATAAAATGAGGAGACTGATCATCTCTCTATAAGAATGGTGTATAATCGAATAAGATGTAGATTCTTTTCTTTGATACATGATGAAGAAGCAGGAACAGCGGAGACACAAAGCACACGGCCCATAGGATCAGTGACATGAAGACGACGGTCATCTCCCCTCTTTTTATTCACAATGATGGGATATATTTTACATTGTCTGATCTCATCACACATTATTCTCGATCTGCTCCCCGATGGTTGTGATCTAAACCGTCTTTTCTCTGGATAATTGAAGAATAAGTTGAAGGAACAGAAATAAGAAATGTCTTTATAGTCGCTCTTATGATGCAGCTTATTTTTTGTGGCTTTAACAACACAACCCATTACTCAACTCTACTGAAAGATTGTGGAACTAGCAGACACATTAAGCCAATCTACTAAAAACACAAGTAATGCCAAAACTTAGAAGAAGGACTTGTAATACACCCCGGAAGACACATAAAGGAAGGTCACAGAAATAATTTTATTTCCCTTTTTTAAGGAGTGGGAATCCCGGACAGGTAAAGCTTATGCACTAAGTTCAATGGCTGAAAAACATTAATCTCTGGGGGGTTTACATCTACATATGTAGACAGAGTTCCATCCCCTCCGGGTTTCCTGTTTCTTCGGACTACATGAATATATTGAACTTGTCCTTGTCAACTCCCTTATCATGTGAAGTGCCATGGAATCTAATGGCGCTATATAATAAAATAATAATAAGAAGAAAATGAAAGACAGTTTTGCCACCACCAGTCCTGTGGCTATGGTCCATAGTTGGACAGGGGAATCCAGGGAAAAAAGGGTAAAGTCCTCACAATAAAGTCTCTGTAGGCTTGAAACATTTAACGGGTTACAAATAGGGATGAGCGAGTCTACTCGCTAGGACTCGTTACTCGGCGATTCTTAAGGGACTCGCTGGACTCGGTAATCGGCGAGTCTTTTAGCGAATACTCGCTCAGTAACGAGTCCAATGCAAGTAAATGGCAATCCTATCAGAGTTTGTCAGAGTTTACTTTCTCTCACTCGCTAGACTCGCTAGACTCGCTATATCACATCGCTATATAGCTTGAATCTCCCCAAACAGCAGCGAGTCTGAGCGAGTCTACGAGTCCGAATCCTAGCGAGTCTGCGATTCTGAGTCCTGTATTCTCTATTCGGGACTCGCGAATCCAGAATCTTTTATGTTACTAGTCAGCATTGCGTGTTAGGTCAGAAAACTTGTGAAGAAGGACAAGCATGTTAGCCAATCATAGTCAGTAATGCCATAGCAGCTTTGGTTGTGTCAGGACTATGATTGGCTGCTGTCCATCGTGATGCCTATGTCATGTATGACAGGCAAGGCAGTATATAAGGCTTGCCCCCGCCATTTTGGGCACATTCCTGAGAAGAGCTGACCTAGTGCAGGGAGACTTGGAGCAGATCTAGGGACAGTTAGGCAGTGTAGGAGTCACATATAACCCAAAAGTTCTTTTCAGAACTAACAGGACGGAGTGTAGGAGTCAAGATTCCTCACATATAACCCAAAAGTTATTTTCAGAACTACCAGGACGGAGGATTGCTGTACAGGACTGTAAGGAAGGGAGATAGGAGCAGCTTTACAGTGAATCCAGCACCATCCTTAGAGCTTAGTTCACCCAGCTTTCCACAGAGCTGCAATCCTAAGCTTTTTCTTATTTTTGGCACTAGTCTACCAGATAATTTTGGTGCCATTTTTCCACAAAAAATTTCCTGTGCCAGTGCGTTGCTGTACGGTGTCCTGCCTGCAGCTCGCACGGTACTTGTAACATTCCACGCAGCCAGCACTGCAGCCTAATAGTGCCTGGTTCTGTGTAATAAACAATTTTTTGCCTGTGCCAGTGCGTTGCTGTACGGTGTCCTGCCTGCAGCTCGCACGGTACTTGTAACATTCCACGCAGCCAGCACTGCAGCCTAATAGTGCCTGGTTCTGCGTAATAAACAATTTTTTGCCTGTGCCAGTGCGTTGCTGTACGGTGTCCTGCCTGCAGCTCGCACGGTACTTGTAACATTCCACGCAGCCAGCACTGCAGCCTAATAGTGCCTGGTTCTGCGTAATAAACAATTTTTTGCCTGTGCCAGTGCGTTGCTGTACGGTGTCCTGCCTGCCCCTCGCACGGTACCTTCCATCTGTCTTAAAATATCTTAGCCTCTAGTGTGTACCTTTCACGAAATAGTACCTGCTACTTGTTTTACACATTTAGAGCCACCAGAAATTCTAAAATGTCACCCAAAAAAGCAATTCCCAAAAAAAGCGTTGCTAAGGGACAGGGACGAGGTACAGCCATTGGTAGTCGTGGCCAACTATCCACCAGTTCGAGCAGACAGATGAGGATTGATCGATCGTTCCTCCTGTCTAACTTTCCCCGTCAGGAAAGTAAACGAGTATTGAGGCCGGAAGACGAAGACCATCTAACGTCTTGGCTGGCAGACAAGACCTCAACAACAGGTTCTTGCAGCACACAAGGTTCCTTGAGCACTGTGTCTACTGTTGGTAGGTACCATGCTGGGTCATCTAATCCACAACCTCTTCACAGTTCCTCAGACCAACAGCAGCCCCAGGAAAATGTTGACATGGGTCACTCAGATGACTTATTTGGTACATATAATCCTTTGCATGAATCTGGTTTGCCAGACTCAGTAGTAGATGAGATACTTGATGAAGAATTGTCCAATCATGGACAAATTTTAGAGACACCCCGGCCACATGAACGTGACTTTCAGCAAAGTCTTAGACCATCTCAGGAGTTGGAGGATGATGATGATGAGACACACTTGTCATCCGGGGAGCAAAATCAATCTTGTTATCGGGAAGATTTAGAAGACGAAGGGGTTGATGATGAGACCACTGATCCTACGTGGAATGTTGCCATACAGAGCCAGCAGAGCAGCACGGAGGAAGAAAGTGTGTATGTCCCACCAACAAAGGCACCAAGGCCTACTCCTCCCACCAGAACTGAAAGAGTCACCACTGTTGCCCAAACTGTGTCCACTGTGGCGCAAAATTTGTCGACTGTTGGACAAAATGTCTCAAATGTGGGCCTGAGTAATCCCTCTGTGAGTACAATCAAGCATAGAGGTCGGTCAGCCACTGTGTGGAATTTTTTTAAAGATGGGCCTTCTCATGAAAATGTGGTCATCTGTACCATCTGCCATGCAAGGCTAAGCAGAGGCCACGGGAAAGTAAACATGAGCACCAGCAGTATGCGGAAGCACATGGCTGGTCAGCACCCTATTCAGTGGTCAAAAGTGCAGCCTTCCACAACAGTGTCATCAGACCCAAAGACTGCCACGGTAACTCAGATCCGTCCGTCACAATCAAGTGTTGCTGAAGCTGGTCCAGCTCATATGTACTCATCCCAAGCAGCGGTTGCAGAGAGACTGAACACGAGTGCAGACAGTTCTCGGTCAGCAACATCCTTACAGTTGTCAGTGACACAGCTGTACGAAAGGAAGCAGAAATACCACTCTTCCCACCCATTAGCCAAAAAAATAAATGCCCAGATAGCTAAGTTGTTAGCAGTCGAGATGTTGCCGTTTAGGCTCGTGGGTACAGACTCTTTTCGTGAGCTTTTGGCTGCGGCAGTACCACGCTACTCGGTTCCAAGCCGCCACTACTTTTCACGTTGTGCCGTCCCCGCGTTACATGAGCATGTCATTAACAACCTCAAGCGTGCCCTCACCAACGCTGTAACCGGGAAAGTACACCTTACTACGGACACGTGGACAAGCAGTTCAGGACAGGGCCGGTACATCTCGCTCACCGCGCATTGGATCAACGTTGTGGAGAGTGTGCCAAACTCTGTTAGTGTTGCATCAAACATCCTACCCACGCCACGGATAGCTGGCACAAACTCATTCAGTGTCTCTGCATCATCCTATATGTCCAGTACAACATCTTCCGCTTCCTCGACCAATCCTCAATTGCCCTCAACATCACGGCCAAGTTGGGAGGTTTGCTGCAGCGCTTCAGCAAGATGCCAACAGGCTCTGCTGAAGCTGATCTGTTTAGGTCACACACCGCACACTGCAGTAGAGCTGTTGAAAGATCTGAAGCAACAGACAGATGAGTGGCTATCCCACTCCAACTCCAGACCGGTCTCGTGGTGAGCGACAATGGTCGTAACCTAGTGGCTGCACTAAAGCTCGGAAACCTTGTTCACGTGCCTTGCATGGCTCACGTGCTGAATCTAGTAGTGCAGAAATTCCTGAGTACATACCCAGAGTTATCTGACCTACTGGAGAAGGTGCGTCAAGTTTGCGCACATTTTCGTCATTCTTCAACAGCGGTTGGAAAACTTTCATTGCTTCAAAAGCAATTGAATTTGCCCAACCACAGACTCATTTGTGACATGCCGACACGATGGAACTCTACATTCCATATGTTATCGAGGATCAATGAGCAGCAGAGGGCAATATCCGAATATCAGTTGCAACATGCCCGTCAGACCGGCAGTCAGCCACGACATATTAGTACAATGGAGTGGGTGTGGATCGCTGACACAGCTGAGGTTCTTGATAATTTTGACTACTGCACAAAACTGGTGAGCGGGGATCAGTCCATCATCAGTGTTACTATCCCCATGCTGTGTCTGCTCAAAGAAACCCTCATTAATCAGAAAAATGAAGCATTGAGAGCCCAGCAGATGGCAATGGAGGCAGATTTAAACAGCGCAGTACCTAGCCAGCAAAGCCAATTTGACCAGGCAACATTGGCTCCTGAAGAGGAACCGGAGCAAGACGAGGAAGAGGATTTATTTTTTGTTGGTGCCGATGTCAACCCAGATGGTACTCCCAACCCCAGCTTTGTGTCTGTCCACCATGGGTGGGCTGGAGAGGAGGAGGCGGAGACAGACTTTGCGGATGCAATGGGTATTGAACATCGTTCTGAGGACACTGAAGACATGAGTCTATGCAGCTTGGGACACATGGCTGACTTCATGTGCACTTGTCTGCTAGAAGACCCACGAGTGATTAACATATTGCACAACGACCTCTACTGGTTGGCCACCTTCCTGGACCCACGTTATAAAGATAAATTCACCTCGCTGCTGTTTCAGTCACCACGTGGCTTGACAATTGACTATTTCAAGAGGGTTCTTGTGGATAATATGCTTCTAATATCACCGTCAGACAACTCTCTGCCCATAGCTAGCAACTCTGTGCAACAGCAGCCATTGGTCGGGGCACAATCATCCACGCTGTCCAGAAGAGATGCTGGAAAGATGTCCGCAAAGTGGGCTATGTTCAATAAGCCATCGAACCTGCAGCGCCATGTTGCTCCGGTAACCATCTCTCGGAGACAGAAACTTACCAACATGGTACAAGAATACTTAAGTGACAGTACCTGCTTCCTTACTGATGCCGCAGTCCCGTTTAATTACTGGGTCTCCAAGCTCCACACTTGGACAGAGCTCTCGTTGTATGCCTTGGAGGTGCTGGCATGCCCTGCGGCTAGTGTGACATCAGAGCGGGTTTTCAGTGCCGCTGGGGGTATCATAACTGATACCAGGACACGTCTTACTCCAGAGAATGCAGACAGGCTTACTCTAATTAAGTTTAATAGGAACTGGATTTCACAAGACTTCTTGAGCCCTGAAGACGACAGTAGTCAAAGCTGAAGTGCCACGTTCAACATCAATATGATATAATAAATCATTGTATTATATTGTGCCTTTTTGGTACAAGCAGTATGTACAACACCAGTAACGATTTGCCTAGCCATGTTCCTGCAACCTGGTAATGAGGCTGCTTCATCATAAACCAACACTATACCTTTACTTCAGTTTCATTAACCATCAGAACACATTTTGACAATGAATCAACCTTTATTTTGTGTTAGCAAACATTCAAAAGCCCCTTGGGCAAATTTTTGGAGCCACCCAGGCTAACAAGCTGATCATGGCCCTTAGGCCTGCACTTATACCTAAATTGCCAAACAGCCCCTTGGGCAAATTTTTTGAGCCACCCAGGCTAACAAGCTTATCATGGCCCTTAGGCCTGCATTTATACCCAAAATGCCAAACAGCCCCTTGGGCTAATTTTTGGAGCCACCCAGGCTAACAAGCTTATCATGGCCCTTAGGCCTGCATTTATACCCAAAATGCCAAACAGCCCCTTGGGCAAATTTTTGGAGACGCCCAGCCTAAGAAGGTTATCATGGCCCTTAGGCCTGCATTTATACTCAAAATGGCAAACAGCCCCTTGGGCAAATTTTTGGAGCCACCCAGGCTAACAAGCTTATCATGGCCGGTAGGCCTGCATTTTTACTCAACATGCCAAACAGCCCCTTGGGCAAATTTTTGGAGCCACCCAGGCCAACAAGCTGATCATGGCCCTTAGGCTTGCATTTATACCCAAAATGCCAAACAGCCCCTTGGGCAAATTTTTGGAGCCACCCAGGCTAACAAGCTTATCATGGCCCTTAGGCCTTCATTTATACCCAAAATGTTAAACAGCCCCTTGGGCTAATTTTTGGAGACACGCAGGCTAACAAGCTTATCATGGCCCTTAGGCCTGCATTTATACCCAAAATGCCAAACAGCCCCTTGGGCTAATTTTTGGAGACACGCAGCCTAAGAAGGTTATCATGGACGGTAGGCCTGCATTTATACTCAACATGCCAAACAGCCCCTTGGGCAAATTTTTGGAGCCACCCAGGCTAACAAGCTGATCATGGCCCTTAGGCCTGCATTTATACTCAAAATGCCAAACAGCCCCTTGGGCTAATTTTTCCAGGCACCAAGCCTATGCCTCCATCGTGGGCATTGCATGTACTATGCTCCTAGTACAAGCAATTCTATTGTATGGGCCAAGCACCCTGCTTTCTGAAAAAAATGTATATGAAGCCCCTTGAGCTAATTTTTTTAGGCAACAAGCCTATGCTTGTATTGTGGGCATTGCTTGGACTATCATCCTGCTGGAGCCTGGTGAAAGGTCCCACTGTACGCTCTGTAGAAAACGCGTAGACGCGATGTGTAGCAGGTAGATGTCCCAGCCTCTCACATGTGTGTTCCTAGTCTTGTTGCCATAGCGAGGCATTAAGTAACCCCCAAACACAGGCACTGTTTATTTGTCAGCAACATTTGTATGTGGAGTCATGATTTTACACTTAGTAACCAAGGTGGCTTCATGCTCCATGCGGGCCGTAAAGTACTTGCTAATGATGCTCTCTCTCCCCTGTCCTCCACGCCAAATGTCTCGGGGTAATCCTTGACTCCTCCCTCTCCTTCAAGCCCCACCTCGAGTTCCTAACCAAATCCCTGTGACTGCAACTCAAAAATATTTCAAGAATTTGCTCGTTACTCAACCCTGACACAGCTAAAACACTCATTAATGCCCTCATCATCTCCCGCCTTGACTACTGGAACCTCCTTCGCACAGGCCTCCCTGCCAACTCTCTTGCACCTCTCCAATCTATACTAAACTCTGCTGCCCGACTAATCCATCTGTCCTCACGCTACTCACCTGTCTACACCCTCTGCCAAGCCCTTCACTGGGTCCCCGCCCCACAGAGAGCTCACTTTAAAACACTGACCATGACATTCAAAGCCTTACACAACCTATCCACACCATACATCTCCGACATGATCTCCCGATACCATCCCTCACGCAACCTGCGTTCATCCCAAGAACTTCAACGACACTCCCCCCTCATCTCCTCTTCCCACAACCGCATACAGGATTTCTCCCGGGCATCCACCATGCTCTGGGAACCTTCAAGAAACACCTAAAGACTCACCTCTTCCGACAGGCCTACAACCTGCCATGACACCCCGCTACACGCCCCACGACCGACACCTTCCCCACCCTATTGTATCCCCACCCACCCCTCGTAGAATGTGAGCCCACGCGTACAGGGTCCTCTCCTCTTGTACCTGTATGACCTTATTGTCTATGTTTATTGTACTTGTCCTTGTCTACCTTATCCTCATGTAAAGCGCCATGGAACCTATCGGTGCTATATAAATAAATAATAATTATAATAATGATGATGACTTTAAGCCCACCCACAAAACAACCTACACATCCATTCCCTGAAAAAAGACAGACACAAAGCAGTTTTTGTAAACTGGGTATTATTCCGCCATAATGGTAAAGCATTTTTTTTTTTTTTTTTTTTTAGTTAGAACTTTGTAAAAAGTAGGAGAATATAAGAAATAGTAACATAAAGAAACTTTTAGGTTATATCATCTATGTAAACCAGGGAAGGGGTTCAAACGTATACAATATCTATTATATAATCGCGAATCGGAAAAGCGCCCCTCCGCGCGCTACTTCCGGCGTGGTCATGTGGATACGAATTTAACATTGGGCGCAAAGCGCCCAATGCTGCGCGAGCAATGGCCGCGAGGCCATTGCGAGTCGCTGGCTGAGGGCGAGCAATGGCCGCTAAGCGGCCATTGCGAGTCTCTGCCCCAAAATCCAACCACAGGCTCGGCCACAACCTTAGCGATTTACCGCTCAGGTAGCGCGAGCAATGGCCGCGAGGCCATTGCGAGTCGCTGCCTGAGCCGCAACTCGCTCCCCGGGACCATGGAGCGGAGGTGGCACAGCCGCCTCCGCTCCCCGCTACCCACAATTTGCCGCCCCCCATGTCCGCACAGCCCCCCCCATGTCCGCACAGCCCCCCCATGTCCGCACAGCCCCCCCCATGTCCACACAGCCACCCCCATGTCCTCCACACAGCCCCCCCATGTCCGCACACCCACCCCGCAATGTCCGCACAGCCACCCCGCACCTAAGCTCCTACCCCCAACTCCGCCGCCCCTAAGTCCCTACCCTCTAAGATCCGCCGCACCTAAGCCCCTACCGTCCGCTGCCAAGACCCCACCCGCCGCACCTAAGCCCCTACCCCCTAAGTCCGCCGCACCCCTACGCACCTAAGTCCCTACCCCCTAAGACCCGCCGCACCTAAGCCCCTACCCTCCGCCGCCAAGCCCCCACCCGCCGCACCTAAACCCCTACCCCCTAAGTCCGCCGCACCCCTACACCCTAAGCCCCGACCCGCCGCACCTATGCCCCTACCCCCTAAGCCCTGCCGCACCTAAGCCCCCACCCGCCGCACCTAAGCCCCTACCCCCTAAGTCCGCCGCACCCCTACACCCTAAGCCCCGACCCATCGCATCTATGCCCCTACCCCCTAAGCCCCGCCGCACCTAAGCCCCTACCCCCTAAGACCCGCCGCACCTAAGCCCCGACCCGCCGCACCTAATCCCCTACCCCCTAAGACCCGCCGCACCTAAGCCCCGACCCGCCGCACCTAATCCCCTACCCCCTAAGCCGCGCCGCAACTAAAAGCCCCGCCGCACCTAAGCCCCTACCCCCTAAGCCCCGCCGCACCTAAGCCCCGACCCGCCGCACCTATGCCCCTACCCCCTAAGCCCCGCCGCACCTAAAAGCCCCGCCGCACCTAAGCCCCTACCCCCTAAGCCCCGCCGCACCTAACCCCTACCGTCCGCCGCCGCACCTAAGCCCCTACCCCCTAAGCCCCGCCGCCTCCTAAGCTCCCGCCGCTTTCCCCCGCCGCTTTCCCCCGCCGCTTTCCCCCACCGCTGTCGCTAACACCTAAAGCCCTACACCCGAAGCCCCGCCGTCCCCTAACCTAACGTCCCCGTCGATCACTTACATGCCTTCTTAGTCATCTGATCGTCCGTCCGATGGCTTATATTATTGCTATTGATGATGCGATTATTATTTAAAAATCTTTAAAAAAACAATAAACATATTTTAGATACCCGATGCATTTGCATCAGGCTAACAGCTATAACTACTATAATCAAATTAATGCACGTTCTAGAATCCCGATGCATTTGCATCGGGCTCACAGCTAGTATATATATAATATAATATGTAATATAATACAATATATATAATAATGACTATTCAGCCACTATCTCCATCCACATCTTTCTCAACCCTCGTCCATGGCTCCCATATCTGTGTATTCTGTGTTTTCATTGTTGACCTTAAGATTTAATTGCAGCCAATAAATTAGGACATTTTGGCTCATGGCTCAACCAATATTCTATGTGTGGGTAGTGTTGGTACTCGATTTTTTGACATTACATTTGAAATTTAACCATTTGTCTGCCCAATTACACTGTGCCCTGCCTTAGGCAGGACAGCTATTTAGGCACTTGAAGACACATTAGTGGCCACAAGTATAGCATTTACTTTTTGTTGTAACTTTATGTGGACAAAGCTATAGCCTGACACTTTGAGGCAAACACATTCTTCAGGGTTGTTTGCCATCAGATGGACACAAAAAGACGCAGTGTGGGCGGCCTTGGTTTCAAAGCACATAACCCAGATCTATAGGGCAGGTGAGCAAGACAGGAAATGTAGTCATGCAGCATAGGTGACACATGAGCATTCGGCGTTAGTGCCCTACACTCCTTGTTGCTGCCATGTATGCTAATCAGGAATGTCTTGGTAAATAAAACCCACAAAACATATGGCTTGGATTTTGAAATGACTGTAATGGACATAGAGTATGGGGTTGTTTTTGATCAGCAGGTCACACATCGTTGGTGCCAAACAAGGTGGTATTCCCAGATGGACAGTTTTACAATTATTCCAACGGGGCCGAACACAAAGCCGGGAACAGCAAGGGCAAACTTCTTGTTCCCTAAAGTACCTTGGACATAAAAGCCTGTTGCACATAAAATATGGCCCCTTTAAGTTTGATTTTATACAGCATTAATACACTATGTTTTTCGGCGGATTCTTAATGTGGCCATCAGTTAACAACAAAACAATTAAATTCACATGAGGGCCCTAATATCTACACCATCACCTTGCAGGCCCAAATATACCCATGGGAAAACTGAACCACACATATTTGTAGTGATACAGAGTATGTCCTCAAATGTGTATGACTGTGTCAACAATTTGTGATGGCGTACAAACAGTTTAGTGCAAAAGGGGTATATCCTTACAACGTTATTTACCCTAAAAACACACACAATTAAACGTGTAGGGATGTATGTGGCCCTTATGCAAGTGGAGGGAGGCCATTAGGAACACATACAAATGATGCTTACGACAGGCAAACCAGACAAGGCCACACACCTTAGAGGCCATTGCAGGGAAGAACATGGCTTTGTTCCACAAACATGCCAACAATAATAGCTAATTGTGAGGTCACGGAACATTGTGTCTGCCCACCCTGCTTATTTGTCCCAACGTCACAATGTGACTATAAATGTGTATGTCCTGGATCATTGCCAAAGGTAATAGAAATCTGTTGCACCATGGCAGAAACAAACCCCAGTGTGGGTATGTAAACCAGCACACTCATTATAGAGCTTCATACGTACACTGTGTGCCCTCGTGGACAGGGTCCTCTCCTCTTGTACCTGTACGACCTGATTGTCTTCCTTTACTGTTTTTTGTAGTTAACCATTATCCTCATGTAAAGTGCCATGGAACCTAATGGCGCTATATAAATAAATAATAATAATAGTAGACAACAGTGCTGCAGACACATACCTTGGCATACGGGCCACCGGTCCAAGGAAGGACAGCCGGTCGTAGTGCTTGTAGATCAGCTCTGGAGCTGCTCCCGGGTCCCCCTCTGCGATCTGGCGATGTTGTTTGCGATGTTGATCCCGGCAGCTCCTCCAACGTTTTTGAAGATGGTCAACTGTGAAATGATTTCAAACCGGGTTTAGACATGTGTAATATTTGAAACACCAAAAGTATGTGTACAAATCAACAATAACATTTTATTCATGTTGTGTGTGTAATGTGTATACAAGTCACAGTGACACGACAGTGTGGAACATCATCAACAGCATTACGGACATTGAGCTCACGTGGACACTATCACAAATGAGGCAGGACACATGTCAACGCATCGAGAAGGTAATAGTGCGGGCACCAGACTATGCTCATTAGTGGTATTAATATACACCCAACCCCCTGGCCGTAAGAGCCAGGAGCACCAGCCCTTAAACTAAGTGTACTGTTGTGACCCCATCCAAATATAGGCAACTATGCGACGGCGCATGATAACACATTGAGGGTCCTGTATACCCTGCTATGGGGGGCCTGTATACCCACGAGGGCCCTGTATACCCACTGCTGGGGGCCCTGTATACACTGGGGCCCTGTATACCCACTGCTGGGGGCCCTGTATACTCACTGCTGGGGGCCCTCTATAGCCACTGCTGGGGGGGCTGTAGACCCACTGAGGGCCCTGTATACAGGGACTGACTGGCACCCTACAGTTTGGGTGCCAGCCCTCCCTCACCGGTCCGACACAGGTGAGGACGGGGGTGGGGGGGGGTGATGACTGGCGGCCGCCTTACAGTCACCGCAGCTCCCGCAGTCTCCTAGGGCTCGCTCCCAGCCGCAGCCTCGTGCTCCTCACAGCCGCTCACTCCCGGCCGCAGCCGCGCGCTGATGACGTCATCGCGCGGCCAGGAGCTTGCGGTTCCAGCTGCTGCTTCGGGGTCATGCGCTGCTTCATGCTCCTGCAGCCGCATGACCCGTGCCCCTGCCTTGTATACCATAATATGGGGGCATGTATACCCATCTGGGGGCCTGTATACTCTGCAGGGGGAGCTGTATACTCTGCTGGGGGGCTGTCTACCAGTGATAGCCGCTGTATACGAGGATGGCGGTCAATATGTTTTCACAGTTTTTGGGGGCAAAAATAGGGGGGTCGGCTTATACACAGGTCGCCTTATACACGAGTATATATACAGTAAATCCAATATATAACGGGTGAATTCATTTAACTTACTCATATTGCTCTGTTCATCATGGCCACTCAGATGGAACGCAGGGAACATCACTTGGGCGATCTCTCTCCAGGCAGTAGTCCTCATGATGTTATCCCCATAGTCAGGGTCTGTTGGGAGCCATAGCAGTGGCCGAGCCTCCACCAGAGGAATCAAACGCAGCATGTTCACAGTGACACGGCCGGCCATGATTGCTCTGTGGAAGGAATTGCTGTGTGTGTGCGTCTGTCACAGCGAGTCGTTTCCTCTTTGCTTAAAGCATGGTGTGTGAAGGAGAATCGCTTCCCCCTAGCATCATCGGCTCCAAATAAGAGAAAAACCTGCGAGTTTGGACTCGCACACTTTCAGAGACACATCAGCGATTTGTAAATCGCATTATTCGCTATTATTCGGTTCCCTATTCATTAACATTGGACTCGCTAGACTCGCAACGAGTAGCGAGTCCTGGACTCGGACTCGTGCGGGTCTAGCGATTCCGAGTAATTTAGGACTCGCTCATCCCTAGTTACAAACACACAATTTCCCTACGGGTTTCTCGGGTTAGGAGGCCTGGCCTTACCTTCTTTCCACCCCAGGCACTTTCTGTTCCCCACTTAATGTGCATGGGACTGTGCCCAGTTCCTCCTCCCTTCTGTACACTACTATTTACTGACCATTTACATAAGTCACTATTTACCCTGCTGTTTCACACTTTTGTATTTTATACCCATTCTCCATACCTGGATGGGGCCTAGCCTTGGGTACTGCGACATGACCTGCGTGGAATAGGTGTGTCATTTTGTGTACTCAATTCTGTGTCAGGTGGTAAAGTGGGTAGTTGTCTGCGAGGCCTTAGGCTCACTGTAGGACTGGCAGGTTCACTGATTGTAGCAATCTCTGGTTCTGGTACAACAGGCTGTACGTCTTGTACTTGAAAGGGTTCTTCCCCTCTTCTTGAGTCTTCTGCAGGTGAAACTTGTTCTGCAACTGGTTGATAAAAGGAGAGTACTGGTACTATGATGGCTCCATCACACTGAGGCCAATCTTCTGGGAAATCTCCTAGTACAGTATGGATTAGTCTCTCACTCGTTTCTTCAACTGGAGTTGAGTAGGAATCTTTTTTCTTGTGGTTTCAGCTGTTCTGGACATTTCTTGAGGTGATCTCTTGAAACTGTCAAGGTTGTTCTTCCTTCATTACGGCTAATTACGCAACTTTTGCTGTTATCAAAATTAGATTGAATCAAAATCTAGCTTATGAGTTTTTCTTTTTCTTTTTAGAATCATCTCTCCAGGTATCAAGGGGTCAGCTGACGCATGTTTGTTGTAATCTCTTTCTTGTTTCTCCCTGATGTGTTCTAAGTTCTTTTCCACACAGTCTTGTACCATTTATACTGCTACTGACGGGTAGAGTCCCAATCTTCATCAGAAGCATCTGGATTTGGTACAACAATTCCCATCTCTAGGTCATCTGGGAGTTTTCCAGGTCTTGCTCACATCAGGTATGCTGGTGTGTAGTTGGTGGAACTTACAGGTATGTGATTGTACATGTCCATTACGTCAGGTAGTTTCTCTGACCAATGATTTCTTTCTTCCAGGGGTAATGTTTTCAACACATCGATGACAATGTTGTTCATCTTCTCACTCAGTCCATTTGTTTGTGGATGAAAGGTTCTGATCTTTTTGCAACCGTATAAGCCCAAGAATTCCTGAAACAGTTGAGATTCAAATTGAGAACCTTGATCTGTCAATGCCTGCTCTGGATATCCGTGTGGTCTACACAAGCAGGTTTGAAAGGTTTTGGCTGCTGATGTTTCTGCTGTTAAGTCTTCAACTGGTATTACTACTAAGAATCTGGAGTAGTGGTCTACCATGGTGGGTGTAACCTGATCTGCTGAGTGTCAGCTTCACATGATCCAAGGCTACTATTTCAAGAGGCTGCTTGGTGACAATTGGCTGTAATGGTGCTTTTTGGCTTCCCTGGTCCTTTCTTCTCAGGTGACATAGTTCACAATTTCTACACCGTCTCTCAATGGAACTTCTCATGCCAACCCAGTAAAAGCAGTCTTTCAGCAACATTTCTAGCTTCTTCCAACTAAAGTATCCTGCATCATTGTGATACGCTTCCAACACCATCTAGACATCTCCTTTGGGTACCACTATCTGCCAGACCATCTCATGGGTTCTGGGGTTGATGTGACGTCTGCACAGTTTCCCTTGGTAGACAAACAGTTTTCCTTTATCGTTCCACAGGTATTTTGCTTCTTGTGGAGCATCTGGACTCAGGCAGGAATGTTCTTTAGTTATCAGCTCCTTGACTAAGCTGATAGCTGGGTCACTGTCCTGTGTCTCCTTCCATCCATGGTGAGGTAACGGGTTCACTGTTGTCTCCTGATTAGGGATGGGCGAATCTACTCGCTAGGACTCGTTACTCGGCGAGTAGTAAGGGACTCGCAGGACTCGGTACTCTGCGAGTTTCCCAGTGATTACTCGCACGAGTCCAATGCAAATCAATATCAATCCTAGTTTTGTCAGAAACGCTGACAAAACTAGGATTGCCATTGTTTGCATTAGACTCTGCTACTGTGCCAGTGATAGCAGGGAAACTCGCAAAGTAATTGCTGTTTCTTTGCGAGCCGAGTCCAGCTGTCTGCTCTGTGCAGCTCCAGGGTCCTAGAGCCCACCTGCTCACAGACATGATGTAGCAGTGCTGAGATTGTTCTCAGTCTGCTCATTCCCTGTGCATAGACATCTATATCTCTGCACAGGGGATGTAGCAGAGAGGACATCGCGTTTTGGACTACGTCGGACGGAAGAGGATTTTTTTAATTAAAGATGGAGTCCCTAATGGCTTTTTTTTTTATTTCAAATAAAAAATTTTCTCTGTGTTGTGTTTTTTTAACCCTTTATTGGAGATTCTTAGTAGCTGGGTCAAACGTGGCCTGACATTAAGAATCTCGGGCTTAATACCAGCTTGTATAACAAAGCTGGTATTAACCCCTTTATTACCCAGCGTGCTACCGCCACCAGGGCCGCTGGAAGAGCGGGGTTCAGCGCCAGAGGATGGCGCTTCAATGAACGCGCCATCTTCTGGGCGGCTGCGGGCTGCAATTTGCAGCGGGGGGTGCCCAGAAAGCTTGGGCATCCCTGCGCTGCGGATTCCAGCCCCCAGCTGCTTAGCTGTACCTGGCTAGACATAGAAATTGCGCGGAGCCCCACGCATTTTTTTTTTATTATTTCATGAATTTCAGAGTCAGAGTCTCAGAGTCAGAGTCTCAGAGTCAGAGTCTCAGAGTCAGAGTCAGACTCAGACTCAGAGTCTCAGAATTTCATGAAATAGTTTAAAAAAAATGCGTGGGGATCCGCGCAATTTCTATGTCTAGCCAGGTACAGCTAAGCAGCTGGGGGCTGGAATCCGCAGCGCAGGGATGCCCAAGCTTTCTGGGCACCCCCCGCTGCAAATTGCAGCCCGCAGCCGCCCCAGAAGATGGCGCGTTCATTGAAGCGCCATCCTCTGGCGCTGAACCCCGCTCTTCCAGCGGCCCTGGTAGCGGTGGCACGCTGGGTAATAAAGAGGTTAGGGCCAGCTTTGTATTATCAGCTGGCCCTAAGCCCGAAATTTATGGCGGTCACGCCAATATTAGACATGACCGCCATGAATTTCTATTAAATTGTTTTAAAAAAAACACAACACAAAGAAAATGTTTTATTAGAAATAAAAAAAAAAGCCATTAGGGACTCCATCTTTAATTAAAAAAATCCTCTTCCGTCCGACGCAGTCCAAAACGCGATGTCCTCTCTGCTACATCCCCTGTGCATAGATATAGATGTCTATGCACAGGGAATGAGCAGACTGAGAACAATCTCAGCTCTGCTACATCATCTCTGTGCACAGACATTCATGTCTGTACACAGGGAATGATAGAGAAAATTTCCCAAAGAGGGAAAAAAAACGATCATATAGTCATTTCTATGAAAGTATAAATTTTATTATTAATTAAGGGATGTGCGGTATATGGGGTGGGGACAAGGTAGAAAACCAGCATGATACAATATTAATTTTTTACATTGTTCAACAACTTCATACATGTATACACCCAACATACAATTTCGAGTTTCTTTAATTACATATCACAAGGTAGTATACATATGTTGAATTTCAGGTAACGGAAAAGCATTTAAACAACAATTCTATTCCGTGCAATATTCAACCTTATATATTGCCAAGAGGCAACAAGGCGTGCCTGGGGATATATCTACAGCAGTAGACTGCAATTAATCAATTGGTTTTTTAGGTATGCAAAAATTTATCAATATGACCAGCATATCATCCCCCACATAGTGGATTCAATTCATAGAATAAAGATCATCAGTATGTGTAAGCCAAATTGTGAACAGCACCTCAATGATATAGATAGAGGAAATCTACAATTGCCTATTTACAGCAAAATTGCCAGGGGATGTATATACAGCATAAATAGCAATTTAAAATTTCGGTACGATCAGTCATGGTTGATTATATGTCCGGACCTATTCCAGGTATACTAGGTAATGGTATATACATTGAATAATGGCATAGTATATCTTGCCATGATGTACTGGATACAAAAACTGTGGTGTTTTCTAATTACACAGGGAATGAGCAGACTGAGAACAATCTCAGCTCTGCTACATCAGGCAGCAGGCGGGCTCTAGGACCCTGGAGCTGGCAGCCAGCACACAGAGCAGACAGGACTCTTATCTGTGCGAGTTTCCCAGCGATTACTTACAAAGTAAACGAGTCCAATGCAAATAAATGACAAAACTAGGATTGCTTCAGGCTGAAGCTTCCGAGACACATTTGCGATTTGTAAATCTCACACTACTCGCTATTACTCGCTTCCCCATTCATTAACATTGGACTCGCTAGACTCGCAACGAGTAGCGAGTCCTGGGCTGGGACTCGCTAGAGTCAAGCGATTCCGAGTAATTTAGGATTCGCCCATCACTACTCCTGATATCTCGGACTTGTTTGATGACACTGGGATGCACTCATGCTTTGGAAGGCCGGCCGCACGATTACCTGCTCTGCCTCCCGTCGGTGGAGCGGTGAAGGGGCGGGTACTGCTGCGCGGCTGCAGGAAGTCACAGTGTCTCTTCCAGCAGTCCTCCCTCAGCCTCAGCGCTATCGCGGTCACGGTGGGGGCGGCTGGAGACCCAGGCAACAGGGCCCCCGGGGAGCTTGGGGCCCCCCAGGTGACCTCTCAGCCCCTACCTGACGGCCACACAAGGTAGCTGACCGGATAACAGCGTAGCGGCGCTGGGTCGGGGCCCCCACAAGCGCCGGGCCCCAAAGCGACCGCTACGTCTGCTATGCCGGTAGTTACGCTCCTGGTCCTACCAGGAGATCTTGCATGGGTGCTGCTATCTTCGTGTAGGCCTTGATGAACATCCTGTAGTACCCGACCAGTCCTAAGAATTGGCGTACCTCTTTAAAGGTAGTTGGTTCTGGCCAGTCCTTGATGACGGTGACCTTGTCAGGATCTGGTGCTACTCCTTGCACATTGACCACATGCCCAAGGTATTGGACTTTCGGTTTCAACAAGTGGCATTTGGACGGTTTTAGCTTCATCCCGTACTTTGACAATGCTTGAAACGCTTCACTGAGATGATGCAGATGGTCTTCATAGGTCTTAGAATACACTATGACATCATCCAGGTAGAGAAGCACGGTTTTGAAGTCTCTGTGGTTTAGGCAGCACTCCATTTGTCTCTGGAACGTACCTGGCGCATAACACAGCTTGAATGGCATGCTGTTGAACTCACATGGTCCCATTGATGTCATGAAGGCTGTCTTCTTGTGGTCTTCTTTTGCAACGGAGACCTGCCAGTACCCACTAGTAAGATCTAGGGTCGAAAAATAATTAGCAGACTTCAATGCAGCAAGTGACTCTTCCATACGGGGTAAGCATCTTTGTGTGTTGCGTAATTAATTTGCATATAGTCTACATACATTCTCATATTACCGTCTTTCTTTTTAGCCAGGTCTAGTGGAGCTGCCCAGGGACAACAACTATGTCTGATGACCACGTGTCCTTCATGTCCTGCAAAATCTCTTTAGCTCGCTGGTAGTGTGCTGGTGGCATAGGCCTGTATCACTCTTTAATGGGTGGATGGTTTCCTGTGGGTATGTGATGGTGTACCCCTTTTATCCTCCCAATATCAAGGGGATGCTTGCTAAATACCTGTTCATACCCTTGAACTACCCAATAATCTCTGTGTTTCTGGTGAGAAGGTGTGTGATCAGTTCCTTCATGGAGTTCCTGACACCAATTCTCTAACTGCTTTTTGGAGTTGTGATCCTCATTTGAACCTGGCTGAGTCAGTGGTTCTACTGCATGTATTGAGTTGTTGTCTACATGGTACAATTTAGCAACAGTTAAATACCTTGGTAGCTTAACTTCATCATCACCATAGTTCAGTATGTGCAGAGGTATCCTTCCTTTGCGTACATCAACCACGCCCTGGCTGTCTGGAGTGTAGGACTACTTTCAGACATCACTGGCTCCACTACCCCCTGGTAGTCCTGCCCTCTGAGGCCTATTGCTGCCTGACACCAAATCATCATTTCACTTCTTGGTGGTACCACAATAAGAATTGGGTCTGTTACCCGTACACTACCAATTTCACCACTTTTTAAAGTTACCTGTTGCTTGTACATGAGGGCTCTGATTATCTTCTGAAGAACCCTTCTTTCTCTGGGAGTAGCAGTATCTGCGGTCTGTTGGAGTAAAAACAGCACTCTAAACAATTACCAATTACATTTGTACCAAGTATAATATGTGGGTTTGTCTCATTAGGATTAGTCTCAACCACAATAAGTCCTTGGTTCTTTAATTCCACCCTTCCCACCTATACTGTTACCTCCCGATACCCTCTATGTTAACAGGCAACCCATTGGTAGCTACTATACCCAGTCTAAGGTCTAGAGGGTTAAGTTCAAGTTCAGGCAAGAACCGTTTATAAAGGATAATCGGGAACGTTGTCACTTGGGATCCAGTTTCGATCAAGGCAGATGTAGGGATGCCTTCCAGGATGATGGAGAGGTACAGATGATCTCCCACGTACCTGCACAGCCATTCGCATGGGTCTACTCCTGGGGTTTGGCCCTCGGCCCCAGGGGTTCCTCGTTTAATGGACAGAACCCGGTAGATGTGTCCCTCTATGTTGCACTTGTGACAGATGGGCTGCTCGTTGGAACTGTAGCGGTCGGTGGTTTTCCCTTGAAGCAGTGGTGTCTTCTTCCTCATCCATGGGAAGTCCTCCAGGCTGTCAGAAAGCTGTATCTTTCCTTGTGGCTGTGTCTCTGTCTTGGGATGCCTGGCACTCAGGAGCTGGGCCAGATCTTTGCTTATCTGGTGCACCTCAGAGCACAGGCTGTCAAACCGGTCAGGAGTTACAACCTGCATGTTGGCCTCCTCTACTGGTGACAAGGAAGGTGCTTCTTGTGAGGAAGGTGTATTAACCCATCGCGGCTGCAGGGCTAAGTCTGGTATTGTTGGGAGTTGCTGTCCCTTAATAACCAGTTCTTTTAGGGTGGCAAACTCTGCATCAGGGTTTTGGAGAGCCCACCAGCGTGCTTGTTTGCAGTCATCTGGTGACCTGAGCCCCCTTACGAACTGTTCAATGAGCATTTTATTTTCATCATGCATACTGATGGGATCGGCTTGTTTAAGGGTTCTCAGCGCCTCCTGCAGGCATAAGGCGTAATCTAGGACACTTTCCTGTGCCCCTGCTTGCATTGAGAAAACAGCATCCTAAGTTCACTCTCAGTATGATGTTCAAAGACCATTTTTAGTTTTTCAATGATTTGAACAGTAGACTCCTGATCTTCTTCTGACCAGTTTTGAGTTTCCAGCTCTACATCACTACAGACACCCTCTTTCTACCAGTCATCGCATACATGTCCAACACATTACTGATCTTTCTCCTGAATGCCGTAAGGTGCCTGGCTGGCCATCATACTTGGGCAACCAGGCTGCATTAAGAACATATGGCAGTGAGATCGGCATTATCGGGGCTACTGGTGCAGGTGCCGGTATTGCGCCACTAGGTAGATTGTCGAGTGCGGGCTCGACAGGTTGTCCGTAATGGGCTCCGCTAGCAACGACGGGATGGTTTACATTAGTGACCGCTATGTTGTTTGCACTCATTCTCGCTCCCCTATAGTAAATCGTTGCCAGTCTCTGAAAAGTGGAAGTATGTAGTCGGCTCCGCAGGCAGGGAGTGGAGCACCTCAGGCATTTCCGGATCAGGCTGCTGCATTCGGTGGTTTTCGGCAGAGCATGGGCTATCTTAACACCCTTGCAACTGTAATGCCCCTTTCATAAAGTTTATGGATGAATGTCGTGATGCCACCTGTAGGTCCGGTGATGGCACCAGCGCTGCCATGACCTCTGGGGTGATGGGCAGCAGCAAGGTGTTGTGGCTCTCTACAGGAAGAGCTGGGTCCCCGGGGCAGCGCAGTCTTTGCGGTGCAGAACAGGCTGGAAGAATGGACACGCACACAAGAAAGTCTCTTCCATACCTTTACTGGTGGTTTGCAGGTAGATGTCCCGGGTTGAAGGATACACCTCAGGATTTCCACACCAAGTGGGGTATAGGCCTCCTTGTCTCGCTCCCTTGTCCTGAAGTCTGGTGTGTATGAAACCAGGTCTGACCTCTCCTGTGTCTCCCACACTCGTGTTGCTGCACTGAGGGCTCTCGCTTGGCTACCGCTACCTCTCCTCTGGCTTCTGGCTCTCAAATGGGGAGTGCTGTGGGTATCCAGGAAGCTAAGTCTCCCCGGTGTACTGGGATTCTCTACTGGGCTAATCTTCCCCTTGCAGACTTGGACTCCAGACCAGTGTTCTCTTGGGGTGAGCTGGTATGGCCCCTCTGCCCCCGATGTGCTGTTCCTTGCCTCTGCCTTCAGTCCTTACTCTCTGGATCCTCACACTGGTTCTGGCGGTGCACAGGTTTCAGGCCTAGCACGGCTCCGGTAACCAGTTTTGCTCACTAGGCTCTGAGCTGATCTGTACAGTTCTCCTAGCGACTACACACTCTGGCTAACTATGTCCCTAGCACCTGTATTTATAGGGGATCTGGTTTAACAGCAACTAGTGGGGCTTCCCCTACAGGCCTGGAGTGGAAGGTGTTGTGTGTATGTGGGTACCAGGTGTGGAAATCTCTTGGTGTACTAGTTGGTTCTTTGGTTACTCGGCACAGGGCACCACGCTTTATTGGATACCGGCTCGCAGGTGTCAACGATGCCTTATAACCTTTACAAACAGTACTGGGCCAATTCTGACATTACCCACCGCTTGGACGATAGTTTTACAATCTGTGCTAGTAATGGTCAGCCCTTACCACAGGTGGGGTTCTAGGAAGTAACTATTAAGGTGGGGCACATAGAGCAAAGTGCCCATGGCATGGTAATTGTTGATGTAGACCAGCGAGAAAGTAACTTAATTCTCACTCTAGGCACAATTGTTATTGAGAATTGTCTAGGGGAGATTATTGTTTTGTTACAACAGGTTGCTGAGACTACCAGCTTCAGGCAGCAGAGAGTCCTACAGAAATAAATAAAGGCCCTGATGCAGAGGCAGCAGGTGGAGCGTTCTGGTGGAGAAGTCGGCAGTGTAAGAGTAAGTGACTCGGTCCCCATTGCAATACCTCAGAGAAGAGAAATGTTAATCTGGTGTAGGGAAGAAATAGGCCTTAGAGGGCAAGATTACCAAGCCCTGATGGATGTACTCAGATAATAGGCCCACTCTCCTGACAGCCAGGAGGGTAGTTAACGTCTGCAAGGGGAGGGTACCTGTACGTATTGTAAGAGGGCAAGGGGGCGCATAGTGGATGGCAGGTAAGTGTCACAGGCCCACCTGAGGTCTGTGATGTAAGCCGGTATTAGCGTCTCTAAGTGGAGAGCAACACTGAGGGTGTTGTTAGTAACCAAGGGGGCCGGCTTACAAGTCCTGAGAGTGACGGGCGGGTCCAGGACTCACATACCCTCCCAGGGGCGTGGTGTCCAGCTATGTAAGGGGGGTTGGACTTAGGCACAGAGGAAAGGTGATTAGGATTCTGTGTTTGCTGTGTGTTTTTCCCTGTGGAATGGTTTATGAGCAAATAAACCCTTCTGGTCTCACCTATGCAAAGCTGCCTCCTCGTGCTTCCTGACACCGCCAGCGAGCTGATACGTTACAGTATCTTAAACCTGTGAGGAGGAAGAAATTAAACTGCCACGGTATGCTACCATTGCTAAGCTGTACAATGTCAGTAACAACGCCATCATGGCAGAGGAACCCTTGAACCCGTCTGACCAGGTAGAGGACAATGGCTTTCAGGGACAGCTGGAGAACTGGTGCTAGAAGCTACATGTAGGTGAAGTGACCGGCAGTAAGGCCGCGGGTGTGTGTCTATGATCTGCTTCAACAAAATCCCCATACTCGGATTTACCGGGAGGAAACATTTCTTTACTATTAAACATGGTGATAACACATTCAACTGGTTTGGCTGCACACATAGGGAAGGTTGAATACCCTGATATTCAGCTCCGGATGCACGGCAAAAAAAAAAAAAAAAACAGTACTGGCATTTCCCTAGCTTTCCCTCAATGTACGTTACCAGTCTATAACAGCAGAAGGTGTAGCTCCCACGTCGCAGGCCTTGGGTCTAATGGTGGCGATTCCAGGGGAAGCGATGAAGGGGGGTTTCCTCAGTCCTCTCCACAGGTACCGGTTTATAGTCTCTCAGTCCGAGGAAAAAAGAAAGGAAAAAAAAATATAGATTTCGAAGATGGCTCCCTTGTGTCCGTCACAGTCTCTGAATATGAGTGCGAGTATATGAGAATATGAGTCTCTAGGAGTGCGATGCTCCGCAGTCAGGTTAGGCTCATGGTAACAATGTTCTACAGCCTGAGGGTTGTCGCAACGGCTTCCTCGGCGTGATCTTTCCAGAAAGGTGTCGCAAGGAAGCCCTCTCTCGAGAAACACCTACAGGCAGGTCTGTCCTGGTTGAGCTCCGTCTCCTTCTGTCTTTCCCGCACTTTTTCTTCCTGAGCACACGGCTGTTGTGGGAGGGGATCAGCAGTCGGTGTCATTATCTCTGCAGTAATTTCAGCACTTGTCCACAAGGGGGCAGTATCGGACTGTGTAATGTCCACTTCAATGTCCATTTCAATAATAATACAGTCAGGGCTATCCACTCTGTTACATAGGCACCGACTCCAACCCCTCACACCAGAAGCATGGACTTTACCGGGTAGTTCAAGAATACGAACAAGTCTTTAGTAAATATCCTTTAGACTTTGGGCAGGTAAAAGGTATACAACACAACATCCCCACAGGTGACCAGCCGTCCATCAAAGAAAGGTATCAGCCTGTTTCACCAGTTCACTATTGATGTGCCAAAGAGATGTCACGGTAAATGAAGGAGGCTGGGGTGATTAGAGATAGTTATAGCCCCTGGGCAGCTCCATTAGTCCTGGTAAAGAAGAAAGATCGTGCAATGAGAATGTATGTTTACTACAGGCAGGTTAATCGCATTACACATAAGGATGGTTACCCATTACCATGAATTGAAGAATCAATAGCTGCACTGAGATCTGCTAACTATTTTTCCACCCTAGATCTCACCTTTGTGTATCGGCAGGTTCCCATAGCAGAGGCGGACAGAGAAAAGACTGCCTTCACGACACCGATGGACCTCTGTGAGTTTAACTGCATGTCGTTTGGACTCACCAATAATGTTCCAGAGGTTGATGGAGTGTTGCCTTGGGCACAGAAACTTTGAAACCATGCTGCTGTACCTAGATGATGTCATAGTCTACTCAAAGTTGTATGAAGACCATCTGAGGCAACTGGCTGAAGTATATCAGGCATTATCCAAGTTTGACATGAAAGTGAAGATGTCTAAGTGCCACCTACTGAAGCCCAAGGTACAGTACCTATGACACATAGTTAGTGCTGAAGGTGTGGCACGAGACCCAGACATAGTCACAGCAATCAAGGACTGGCCGAGGCCCACCACCATCAAAAAGATATGACAGTTCCTTAGACCAGTAGGCTACTACCACACGGTTTATCAAAATAGCCGTGTCATTTCAAGACCTCTTGGCAGGCCAGTCCAAGAAGGCCAAGTCCCCGGGTCCTCTGTTGAAATGGGTGGCAGAGTGGAAGACTCACAGATGTCAGCAATATGGGATTGTGAGCCGCATTATCCCAGGTGAAGAGAGTCAATGAAAGAGTGATTGCCTATGCCTGCAGGAAGCTCTGTCCTACCGAAAGGAACCCCAACAACTATAGCTCATTCAAACTAGAGTTCCTTGCCATAGTCTGGGCCATGACTGAATGCTTCAAGCACTTCCTGGCTGCAGCGAAGTTAACAATCTACATAAACAACAGTAAAATGACCCACCTGGAAACCGCAAATTTAGGAGCACTGGAACAGCGATCGATGGCATGCCTCTCCAACTACAACTTCACCATCAAATACCGGACAGGCCACAAGAATGCCATTGCTGATGCGCTGTCAAGCATGCCCCATCTGCAGGATGTGGAAAAAGACCTGGAGGATCTGGAAGAGATAGAGCTACCGGCTTGCCACCGCAAAGGTGTGTCCCAGTCTTCCCATGAGGCGAGAAACAAGCGGCCTGTCAAGCAAGAGGCCACGTTCAATCCCCTGCCCCACCATGGTTGGGCAGAGACGCAAAATAGAGACCCAGCCATCGGTCTAGTCAAAGAATTGCTCCAACAAGTCAACTCACACCTTGGCCCAGGTGCCACGCCAGCGGCGCAACAGCTGTGGAAAGAAAAGGCCAAGCTATTCATCTATGCTGGTCAGCTGTGCAGGTGGCTTATTAATTCACAAACCCATGAATTGATGTGGCAAATAGTAGTCCCAAAGAGAGATGCCTAGATGGTCCTGGAAGCGTACCATGATGGAGCAGGGCACTTCGGGTGGAAGAAGCTAGAGGTGCTACTGCGTGAAAGATTTAATGGATTGGCATGAGCAAGGCCATTGATAACTGGTACAGAAACTGCGACCCGTGAAGCCTGCAAAGGAAGGATCGTGACAGTCAAAGAGCTCCTCTACAGCCTATTGTCACTAAATAGCCACTTGAACTTGTAGCCTTGGACCATGTGAAGTTAACCCTGACCCGGCCAGGCTACATCTAAGCCATCACCATTGTGAACCACTCTTCACGTTTCATAGTCATAGGGCTGATGAAAGACCTGACAGTGAGAACAGCATCAAGAGCCTTCCAAGCCCATTTCTGCAGACCCCATGTCTACCCTAAACAGGTTCTTACAGATTAAGGGCCAGCATTCAAGACAGAAGTGTTCCAGCAGTTTTGCAACTTGTACAGGTGCAAAGAAATAAGAACAACCCTATCATCCACAGACCAATGGCATGTGCAAGAAAATTAACCAGGTAGTAATAGACCTGTTGAAGACACTGCCACTGGAAGAAAGAAGTATGTGGCCAGAGGATTTGCCAGACTTAGTGGACTTCTACAATTATTCCCTGTGAACTCCATCAATTGTACTCCTGCCTAAATGATGAGAGGACAACCTGGCAAGCTGCCCATAAACCTGGACATGGGAGTGCTAACACCCAAAACCTACCCACCCGAGACAGATTGGGATACACAAGGGCAACAGAAGTACCGTCAAGTGCAAGAGTGTGTTGAGAAATACCTGTCCCAGGCCAGAGAAAGGCAAGAGGAAACCTACAACAAAAACACACCTTCAGTACCCTTAACAACAGGAGAGCAATTTATTAAGAGAAAGCGGCGAACCAACAAACTGGATGACCAGTGGGAGGCAGAGCCATACCCTGTGTTGCCTTCAAATTTTGATAATGCCAAAACCTGTCTAATCTGCAAAGATGATGGAGAGACCTCAGCGGCAGTTTCCATAGACCACCTAAAGAAATGCCCTGAATAGCTGAAAAGCAGAGAAATACCTGCAGAAAAACTTCAACCCCAAGAACCAAAGGAAGAGATGATTCACACTGTTCTGGGATACTTCCCAAAAACCTGGACTCAGATAAATGGAGCCACTGTGGTCCCAGTATTGACTTTTCCACAAGTAGCCCTACCTGAACCAGTTGAGAGCCAAGAACTCAAGAGCAACCTGAACAACCTGAAGCTGCTGTAAGACAAGAGAGTCAATGCCATGCTATTGGTGAATCTGTCAGTGCCATGGTGAGTCTAAGAGGACAATCTGCCATACTCATACTTCGTAGGTCTACAAGTAGACTAGTGGATAGTGCATACACAACACCAGTGGTAGACACTACAGACCAAAATAGACGATCAGAGACACATGTACTGCATACATTCACTCGTAGTAACTTAAGTCAGATTCCAGCCCGTTACAGGGAATATTATTTAATTAAGTGGACAAGTTAACCTGTTTGAAAATGTAAATATATTTTGTTTTTCATGCAATTAAGTAAATAAGCAATCACCAAGCGTACCGCACCTACAGGACTTACTGTATGAACTTTTACACATTCTTGAGCTGTAACTTTAAAAATGGACCAATAAGCCACAGGACTGATTGTGGTAAAGACAATTTGGTATTTAACTCTTCATCAGCCAATGGTAGAAGGACTAAGCGCGGCAATCAGGGTACCTTTACACGCCGCTACAACAGGATGGATACAACCCGCTACAGGCTACGATTGTAGCTTGCGTCGTCAATATAGCCCGTAGTAGTGGCGTGTGAAGACGGTAGGAGGCAGCCGGCAACAGATACATCTGTTTCCGAGCACTGCTCTGAAACAGGTGGCTACAAAGCCGATTGCAGCGAGCTGTATCGGCGTGTAAAGAAGCTACAGAAGGGATGTCTGGACACCAGGCCATGTAGCTGGAATGTAGCTAGGGCGTGACACAGGCTCCGTGTTACCGCGCCCCATCTGCGATCATTGGTGGAAGATGCTGCGTTCCGATTGGCCCTTGCTTCACAGCCCTCCATCTTGGTTGAGCTGTCACTTCAGCACTATAGATACGCGCCGTATGCACGATCATACATTAGTACAATTAAACGGACACACACTTGCGGAAAGGAAAATTAGAAATGCGCCATGATCCTCATACAGTGTGCACATTCTCTGAACACATATTAAGGAATAATGCTGTACACAGCACATTGATGCAGGACATATTCCTGTCAGGTGGTTTGAAGGACACTGTCACACACATCTTGGACATGTGGCCTTGGGAGCTCCTCCACTACATTCACATCTGTTAGCACATATATCAACACCATTGGGCCTGTATTCACACATAGTTAGGCAGACATGACACAGATAAAACTTCAACTGAAAACGCACATACTGTGTGTTGTAAGCCGCTACTGTGTGTCGCACAAACGCAACTTAGCGCAATCGCCACCCGCCGCTGTCACAAGCGCTTATCGTGCGTGACAAGCCAAACACTTCTAATACGCACACATAGCCCGGAACTGCTACTTTAATACACACGGGGTATGTGAGTGACCACCGCTTCAGCGTGACGCTTTACCATCGATTTAGATGCATACGCCATGTCACAAGAGCTTATTCCGTGCCACAGTCCGATCACTAGTACGTCACGTCTCAGCCATCTGCCCTTTCCGTCATGCCCAATCACAACTCTCTAGTGTTGGCCAATGGTTGTGGTTTGGGCGCGGCGTACAGGACTGTGGCACTCCTATATGTTTTACCTGCTGCCTTTGTTACGCCCAGATTACTATGTGGTGGCGGCGTGTGAAGATGGTAGGCTAAGCTACAGATGGCTACTTGAGACACCCGGCGATGTATCTAGCTGTAGATGTAATGTAGCGTAGTGCACCTTGTGGCGGCGTGTACAGGTGGTGCGTTTCCTGTTTGTAACCGTTTGGGCGTGCTCGTGCACGTGAAGTAGCGGGTTGTATCCATCCTGTTGTAGCGGCGTGTAAAGGTACCCTCACTGTTTTTCAAATTTTTCTTTTTTTTGTAATTTTTCCTTTTTTGGACTCTGTTCTTTCTTGGTATTTGTAATTTTTCATTTCAGAGACTCTGTTCATTACACAGGCCTGCAATGAAAAAAAATACAAGAGAAGTTTTCACTGATTTTTATGTAATTTTTTGTGCTGATTACGAAAATGAGCTTCATTTTTTTACACCACTAAGGGTACCTTTACACGCCGCTACAACAGGATGGATACAACCCGCTACTTCACGTGCACGAGCACGCCCAAACGGTTACAAACGGGAAACGCACCACCTGTACACGCCGCCACAAGGTGCGCTACGCTACGTTACATCTACAGCTAGATACATCGCCTGGTGTCTCAAGTAGCCAGCTGTAGCTTACCTTACCTCATTTACACACCGCTACAACAAGCTAATATGGGAGGACCTGGTGCAGCAGGGACAGCACATAGGCGTGCCACAATTGTGGAGTACGAGACGTCCGTACGCTGATAGGACAAAGCAATAACATGATGATTGGTCAGGCATCGCAGGAGGCTGTTTAATACATGACGCTCGAGCAATTGTGTAGTGTGACTGGTCAGCTCCTTAAATATGCCGCCCTATGCAGCGTCTACCAATCATAACGCAGGAGCTTCCACCAATGATCGCTGAAGGGGGCGGTATCCCGGAGCCTGTGTCACGCCCCAGCTACATACCAGGTACATCGCCTGGTGTGTAGACATCCCTTCTGTAGCTTCTTTACACGCCGATACAGCTCGCTGTAATCGGCTTTGTAGCCACCTGTTTCAGAGCAGTGCTCGGAAACAGATGTATCTGTTGCCGGCTGCCTCCTACCGTCTTCACATGCCGCTACTACGGGCTATATTGACGACGCAAGCTACAATCGTAGCCTGTAGCGGGTTGTATCCATCCTGTTGTAGCGGCGTGTAAAGGTACCTTTAAGGATTTTTTATAAACCAAGATCGATATTTTTGCTAAATCCTATTTAAAAAGGAATTCTGTCGAACAATTGTACATGTAATATCTGGCAACAGTGGTTTTTATCCATTTAAATTTACGGCCCCCCCATCGGTATACAGAGATCCCCTACTGGCACATTTTTTAGAATTTTAGAAAAGTTTGGAGATCTGTCTCTTAGCAGGATTCTCTCCTATATTTTCAGGTCATAATTGCACACTTTCTTTTTCAAGAAAGGAATCAATGTTCTGATGTTTCTTACTGACATCAGTGCACCAGCTGGGATAACCTGAAGCTTTCCACTTATTCCTAAGATGTAATGTAATGTACTGAGAAAACAGACGATCCCTGGTATTAGAAAATCCCAAATTTCATAGATGTGAGCTATCCTATACCCTTTTCTATGGCCACCTCAAGCTCTATAGTGCACCATGTGCCTGTCAGAGAACGTTCTTCATCACTATATGTGCAGTCCGCTGTCTGGGAATTTACAGCACATGTGTAGCAAGGAGGAAACATTAATTCTTTGTTGAGTTTTACCAGCAGAACAGGAAAAAATAAATCCCTTGGAGGGTAGACCTTGACTTTGGAAATACCAAAGTAAATTTTAATGAACCCAAAGCCTTCATAGAGAATGTGTGGATGACCAGCGGGGTATGTTTTAGTTTTGTTTACAAAGGGGTACAGACTGGTGAAATCATAGTAATGCAAAGTCTCACTAGATTTCAGTTGGTGTTAAAGTTTAATGGAATTAGTACGTCCCCCATAAAGAGCATCGCGGGGGTCTAAAGGGTGAGGAATTCCATTTGGAGAAGAAATGATTGAAAATTAGAATCTTTTTAAACCATTTCATTCCATTCATGTTCCCACAGTACTCTCACTGTGTAGCCACACCACTGCAGGTAATGCTTTTTAGCCAAAAAGGCATAATATAATTGCCCGTATGAGGTGTTTGGGACCTTATTTGCATTGTTTTTATTGTAGCAGATAGGGCAACCATGGTAAAAACACCCCTGAAATTCAAAGGCAATATGTCTGTTGTTAACATAGGCATAGCCGTCTAAAAAAAGTTTCCCGACTTGTTTTTTACCCCCTCTCAAAGCGTGTTGGATGACTTTCTATGTGTTATACATACATGAGCCACTGTATATCGGGTGATGAAAAAGTTTTTTTGTCTTGTGATAATTATCACCTGGTAAAATGCCGATGGTCTTTTTTGGAAAGAAATTTAAACCTGTACATTGACAACATACTGATGCCAGGGTGATGAGCTGAAAAGGATCAACATATCTGATTCAAATAATTTTTATTAAAGTTTTCATGATAACAAGAAAATCAGATCAAATCATATAAAGATAGAATATAATACAGTATATGGGGTTAAGTCACATTTGAGTAACAAATAAAACAAGTTAAGGAATACAAAAAAAAAACAAAATTGTCTAAAGAGTATAAATATTAATAGCAGTCCCAAGATAATCATTTTATTAAACAGTACTATCTTTAGATTAAGTTATCATCATTATAAAATAATAAATGATCTTAACAAAACAAAATAAAATCAAAACAAATATAACTAGCTACTAGCCAGAAAAAGAAACAAGTAATATATATATAACAACAAATCAAAGAAAATAAAGGAGTTACCAAACACCGACACAAAATAAGATTGAATATGTCAAAAATGTCTGTAATATAAAAGGTATATTATATACATATATGGCGCAAGGAGAGATAAACAGCACCCATAGAGTGCCCAGGTACCAACAACTATTTCTGCAAGTCATAAAAGTAAATAAGCTTTTACCAATGTCAATGGAATATGGGATCTACTTTGCTATAAATTTTGTCCAGAGGTCCCACTTACTATAGAATTTATGTAGACACTGTGTTTCATTGAGTAAACAAACTCTAATGACTTTTGCACATTTATAGTCTCAATGATGTCCTGCTACAGTAGGAACCACAGGCTGCCCTAATAAGAGCTATAGAGCTTTTAGCTGCCACTAGAATATGAATTAACAGTGGTCTACAGGTTTGTGGAAACTTGTCAATTTCAAACAAAAGAAGTACCAATTCTGGAGTAATTACAATATTAAGAGCAAATACTGAATTAATCAATACCTGAATTTCTTGCCAAAAGTTACGTATATATGGACATGACCAAAATATATGGTACATATCACCAAGTGTTCCACAAAGTCTCCAACATTGATCAGAATTATTATGGTTAATAATATGCAATGTAAATGGAGTCATATACCAACTAGTAAGAATCTTGTAATGCGATTCCATAAAAGAGACACGTGCTATATTTTTATAGAAAATAGATAAGGATTTTAATACTTTTTCCTCAAACTGAGAATCCATAGACTTAAACTTATTTTTCCAAACATCAATGAATTTTAAAGAACAAGGTTGTGTTCTTCTTTGAAGATCACATAAAAATTTTTAGTTTTCCATTTATGCAAATGCTCTGAATTTTTCAAAATGGTCATAATATTACTTGGAAGATGTAAATCAACAGTAGACTTGTTAAAATTTTTTCTAATAGCTTCCAAGTTCTCTTTTCCTTGTTTTAAGATTATATTGTTTGGCCAAAAGTTCAAATGATTTTAACTCACCATTAGTAAATAAATCCGCAATATTTTGAATACCCTTGGATTTCCAAGTATCAAAATGAAGTCTAGATGAAAATGCCCCCAGAATGTCTACTGTCATCCAATCAATACTTTCAGGTGGAAAAGTTTTCCTAGAAAGAACTGCAAATTTCCTCCACACTTGAATGTAATCCTAGTAGTGACCTCCTTAGGTAGTCGCTTGGCAATGTCACACAAATAAGCCACCAGCAGGTCAGTAAATTTAGCATTAGGGAAATTCAACTCCTCCAGACCCACCCATGTAGGTTTAGCCAAAGAACTCCAAAATTTCTGACTCAACTTAACAACAGTGGCTTGATAATATGCAGAAAGGTTGGGAAGTAGGGATGGGCGAATCCTAAATTACTCGGAATCGCTAGACTGTAACGAGTCTGAGTCAGGGACTCGCTACTCGTTGCGAGTCTAGCGAGTCCAATGTTAATTAATGGGGAAGCGAGTATTGCAGCGATTCCTCTGCTATTGTTTATGTTAGGTTGAACCGAATTGACTGTCAAAAATGATACAGTGATAGCGAGTTTAGAGACTGAGAAAAATCCTGAATGCTCTCGGATTGAAACTCTGAATGCATGCAAATGAGCCAAAAATCGTTTTTCTCTTGGATTCTAAACTCTGAATGCATGCAAATGAGCCAAAATCGTTTTTCTCTTAGATTCTAAACTCTGAATGCATGCAAATGAGCCAAAATCGTTTTTCTCTTGGATTCTAAACTCTGAATGCATGCAAATGAGCCAAAATCGTTTTTCTCTTAGATTCTAAACTCTGAATGCATGCAAATGAGCCAAAATCGTTTTTCTCTTGGATTCTAAACTCTAAAAAAACTAGGATTGCCATTGATTTTCATTGGACTCGTTGCTGTGTGAGTAATCGCTTGGAAACTCGCAGAGTACCGAGTCCTGCGAGTCCCCTACTACTCGCAGAGTAACGAGTCCAAGCGAGTAGATTCGCCCATCCCTATTGGGAAGACCTAAACCTCCATTATTTCTATGTTTTATCAAAATAGATCTTGCTATCCCTCGGTTTAGTTTTGCCCCAAATAAAGTTAAGTAACTGCGTTTGGAGTTTTTGTAATAATTGTTTTTTAATAGGGGTTTGTACAGTTCTAAAAATATACAGGAGTTTTGGTAGATTCAAACATCTTATAGGAATTTATTCTTCCCAACCAAGATAACTCCACCCTAGACAGATGTAATAAATCTTTTTGAAAGTATATTATACATATCAAGAACATTTTGATTAGCACAATCTTGAATTGGTTTCGTTAATTTAATACCTAAATATGACATAGAATCCAATTGCCATTGAAAACCAATTTCTTCTTCAATATTTGTAATAACTCAGAATCCAAATTATGGCAAAGGACTTGTGTTTTACTCATATTAATTTTGTAAAGAGATACCCCAGCAAATTGATGAAAAATTTCTAAGAGCTTCCTGACCGAGCCCAGTGGATCAGTTAACGATAGTAATATGTCATCTGCAAATAGTGAGATTTTATACTGTCTCCCATTAATTGGAATGCCCCTTATCCCATCATCCATCCTGATCCTCTCAGCAAGAGGCTCTATAAAAAGATCGAATAGAGACGGGGACAAGGGACACCCCTGTCTTGTACCATTGGAAAGATGGAATCTTCCTGATAAGAGACCATTACTTAACACCCTTGTGGACGGTTTAGAATAAAATGCTCTAATGAGATTCAAAACAGTACCCCGAAAACCAAATTTTTCCAAAGTGGAAATAAGTAGCTCCACTGGACCCGGTCAAACGCCTTTTCAGCATCAATTGAAATATAAAAGGCTGGAATACCTGTTTTCTCTGTATGTGACAGAAGATTAATTGTTCGTCTTGTGGCATCCTCTGCCCCTCTATCCACAATAAAACCCACCTGGTCTCTATGAATAATGTGGGGAATAACCTTTTGAAGTCTGGTAGCTAAGGCCTTTGCTAAAATCTTTATATCCGAATTCAACTGAGAAATGGGCCTATAGTTAGCAATTAAATCTCTTTCACCCTTTTCTTTATAAATAAAGAAATCGTAGTTTCCTGCATTTCTTCTGGTATGTCCAAACCTACAGATACAGAATTAATAAATTTTGTGATATATGGGGTTAATATTGAAGAAAACGTTTTATAGTATGCATTAGGAATATCATCAGGGCCCGGGGCCTTGTTATTTTTAAGGGAGTGGATAGTAGCAACCATTTCATTACTAGTAAATGGGGAGTTTAAGTAAACTATATCATCTTCCGATATTGCTGGAAGGTCAACGGACTCCAGAAAAGATTTAATTGTATCACTTGTAATTTGAGGTTCTAGTATATTGTCTTTGAGATTATAAAGATCTCTATAAAATTCCTCAAATAATCTCGATATATCCCTAGGAGTCTTAAATATTTTGTTGGTTTTATTTTAATTTGGAGAATTTTAGTCTTAGATCTTTCCAATTTAATTATTTTTGCAAGGAATTTAGAGGGTTTGTTCATTTGATGATAAAAGTTTGACTTAGAATGTAAAATGAATTTTTCATACTCATTAGTGACAATAGACCTAAGTTCCACCCTAAGGTCCAAAATCTTTTTCTGAGTTTCAGATGAAGGCTTAAGGGCTTGAGAATGTTCCAGATCTTTAATTTGATTAATAATATCATCTGTTTTTTTTTAAATTTTGTCTATGAATTCTCGCATTTAATTGTATTAACGACCCCCTAATCACAGCCTTATGGGCTTGCCACAAAGTAAAAATAGACATACCATCAACATCATTTTCTTTGAAATAATTTTGCCAAATCTAATTTCAATTTTAAGATTATGTTCTGGGTGACTTCAGCAGAAAAGTATTAGCCCTCCAAGGTTTGTTTGGAAAATGGTTACTTAAGACTTGAAATGTAACTGAAGAATGGTCCGTCCAAACCCTAGGGTGAATAACAACTTGTTTAATTTTATGAAGAGTAGAGATATCTGATAGGACCAAATCTATTCTAGAAAAAGATCCGTGAGAGTTAGAATAGAACGAATACTCAATCGAGGAGGTGTTAAGACACCTAAAGGCATCATAAAGTTCCTGAGTATTAATCCAAGAATCCAGGGTAACATTAACAGATCTCCCCTTATTTGATGAATCCAATAAAGGATTAGGAATAGCATTAAAATCACCGAATATTAAAAGTGAGCCCTTCTGGTGATCCCTTATTAATGAAATGAGTCTATTCAGAAAACTGATCTGGCCTTTATTTGGGCATAAACTGTAACTAAAGTGAAAAGGACATTATTAAGTTTACAAATAACTAATAAATATCGTCCATCAGGGTCAGCTATAACTTTCAATTCCTCATAAATGACTGAATTTTTAATAATTAAAGCCACACCTGCCTTCTTTTTCTCTTTATTGGATGACAATAACACTAGTTGGGAATAATTTATGGGTAAATTTAGGCATTTTCTCTAGTGCAAATTTTGTCTCTTGTACTCCAATAACATCAGCATGGTGTCTCTGTATGTCCCTCCACAAAAGATATCGCTTTTGAGGTGAATTTAAGACCATTGACATTGGTAGATAAAAAAATTATTGTCATGCTGGATATTGGTGCTTTTCACCAGACTATAAGAACCCAAGACCTCCAAGTAGGCCACTCCATCACGCCACAAGTGAATGCAAAAAATAAAACAATCATGTCAGCATATAAAGGCAACTCCTATTTAATAAAAATTATAAACTTTTTAAACAATTAACTAAATAGCAATAGAAAAAAACAAAAAACCCTTAACAGGAAAGACTATATAAAAATCCTCCCTCAAAGGCTAACGATCTTGGCCCTAATTAGAGCTCCATGTGTATTGCAAACCAACAAAATGTTTTCCAGAAACTAAAATCACCCCCTCAAACCTCTTTCTCAATGTGAGTCGTTGGAATATTTAATTCTCTGAAAATCTTCACAACCATCTTCTAGATCAGAAATTGTAAAGGTCTTTCTGCTTAAATTTGAAAAGTACATTATTAGTAGGATGAACCCAATGATAAGAAATGTCAGATCTTCTAAGAGCATCAGTTAGGGGCTTAAAATATCTCCTCCTTTTCAGCGTTTCCTTAGATAAATCAATAAATACTTCTAAATCTCTGTATGGAGATGGAAGTGAACCATTTTCTCTAATCGACTCCATAAGTCTTTGCTTAGTTCTATAAAACGAAAATCTAGCAATGACATCTCTGGGTTTCTCTTCAGATATAAATGAAGGTTTAGGTAATCTGTGGACCCTCTCTAAAGAGTACTCCACTTCTGGTAAGGAAGGTAAGGTTTTCTTCACTATGGTTTGAACATGGGACATAAGATCTATACTATTAATTGTTTCAGCTATTCCACGAAATTTTAAGTTACTTCTCCTATCTCTATCCTCTCTGTCAATCCATTTGT
This sequence comes from Allobates femoralis, assembly GCA_033576535.1. Taxonomy (NCBI): domain Eukaryota; kingdom Metazoa; phylum Chordata; class Amphibia; order Anura; family Aromobatidae; genus Allobates; species Allobates femoralis. Next base: position 12,613,708 of record JARQOC010000003.1, read on the forward strand.
TATGCAAAAATTTGACCTCCTCTTTAAGTTTGTCCTGTTCAAGTTGCATGGCTCTAGTGTTTCTATAAGGGTTTCCACCTCCCTTTCCGTTCTCTCTGATCTGATGCAATATGTGCCATAGATGTTTGTAATATCCTCCAAATCAGCTTTAAGGGATCTATTATAAGTTTTAAATAAATTGTGAAAAAATTGTTTATCTAAAGGCTGCCCGTTGTATAATCAAATGAAAATTCCTGATCTGAGGAATCTCCTCTCGCCCTCCGTTTCGCAGGACTAGAAGATACGGGTGAATCATCCTCCGAACCTGAATCCTCCTGTAAGTCATTATTAAGATGAGATTTCCCTTTACTCGAACCCCCCATCTCTTTCGTTTTAGACAGGCTAGGACCAGACTCTTTAATGACTGATGTTGATGTTATATGTGTGTGTATACTTATGTGTCTGTGTATACTGTTGTGTCTGTGTTACTGTGTGTGTGTGTGTGTTATACTGTGTATACTGTGTGTGTGTATACTGTATATGTGTGATACATATGTGTGTATTTATTGTTTACTGTTATGTGTCTGTATACTGTATGTGTCTGTATACTGTATATGTCTCTATACTGTATGTTTGTGTTTACTCTATATGTGTGTGTATACTGTATATATGTGTGTGTCTGTATACTGTGTGTGTGTATACTCTATATTTGTGTGTGTGTATACTGTATGTGTGTGTGTATACTGTATGTTTCTGTATACTCTATATGTGTGTATACTGTATATGTGTGAATATACTGTATATGTGTGTATACTTTTGTGTGTGTATACTTTATGTGTGTGTCTACTGGATATGTGTGTGTATATTGTATGTGTGTATACTCTATATGTGTGTATATACTATATATGTGTGTATTCTGTATGTGTGTGTATACTGTATGTGTTGTGAGTATACGTATTGTGTGATATGTATGTGTGTGTAGTATTGTATATGTGTATATGTAATGTGTGTGTGTATACTGTATATGTGTGTATACTGTATTGTGTATACTGTATGTGTGTGTATACTGTAATGTGTGTGTATACTGTAATGTGTGTGTATACTGTATATGTGTGTGTGTATACTGTGGTGTTTGTGTATACTGTGTGTGTATACTGTATGTGTTTTGTACTGTATGTTTGTGTATACTGTATATGTGTGTGTATACTGTATGTGTGTATACTGTATGTGTATACTGTGTATGTGTGTGTATACTGTATGTGTCTGTATACTAAATATGTGTGTATACTGTGTGTGTGTATACTGTTATGTCTGTATATACTATATATGTGTGTATTCTGTATCTGTGTGTATACTGTATGTGTGTGTATACTGTTTGTACTGTATATGTGTGTGTGTATACTGTGTGTGTGTGTCTGTATACTGTATATGTGTGTGTGTATACTGTGTGTGTATACTGTATATGTGTGTGTGTATCTAATATATAAAAGCCGAAGGCCACTTCGGAAAACCCGAAGGTTACTTCCGTGATGGCCTCCGGACCATGGTGGTGACGTCACCGACTGCAGGCTAGACCGGGCGACGCCCTGGCTACAGGAAACAGTGGAAGAACGTTCCACTCTGGAAGTTTCGTCCGCTCTTGCGGCCCCCCGCACCTGCTCCTGCCCCCCCGCGGCTCCTGCGGGCCCCCCGACGCTGTTTCTGCCCCCCCACGGCTCCTGCGGGCCCCCCCGTGGGTCGTCCTGCCCCCCCGCCACTGCTCGGGCCCCCCGCTGGTCGTCCTGCCTCCCCGCGGCTCCTGCGGCCCCCCCGCGGCTGCTCCTGCCCCCCATGCCCTTCGCGGGTCGTCCTGCCCCCCCGCGGGTCGTCCTGCCCCCCCCGCTGGTCGTCCTGCCCCCCGCGGGTCCTGCGCCCCCCTGCTTGCTTCTAATAAAAAAAAAAACTCAGAGGATACTCACCCGTCCGCCGGCGCCCTCCATCTACCCCCTCTAGCTCCATACCTTGAGGACCTGTGGTTGCCTGGGATCACCTGATTGGTTTCCCAGGCCCCAACAGGTCCTGCAAGCCGGCACATGCCTGTATATCCTCTCATCCATCCTGCCCCTCCCCCTGCTACCACCATCCTGCCCCTACCCCCCACCGGCTCCAACCTGCCCCCCCTTCTCCCCTCCATAGCCCTCCCCCCACTCCATCCTGCCCCCCCAGCTCCATCCTGCCCCCCACCCGCTCCATCCTGCACCCCCGCCCGCACCATCCTACCCCCCCACCGCCTCCATCCTGACCCCCCACACCAGCTCCATCCTGGCCCCCGCTGGCTCCATCCTGCCCCCCCCACACCTGACTCCATCCTCCCCCCCCGCCCAGCTCCATCCTAACCCCCCCGCGCTCCATCCTGCCCCCCCCCACACCAGCTCCATCCTGCCCACCCATCGGCTCCATCCTGTCCCCCCCACGCCACCTCCATCCTGCCCCCCCTCCATTCTACCCCCCCCCGCTCCATCCTGCTCCCCCACACACACCAGCTCCATCCTGCCCCTCGCCGCCTCCATCCTGCCCCCCAGCACCATCCTGGCCCCCCCCTCTATCCTGCCCCCGCCGCCTCCATCCTGCCCCACCCCCCCCTCGGCTGCATCCTGCCCCCCCAGCTGCATCTTGCCCCCCCACCAGCTCCATCCTGCCCCCCACACACACCAGCTCCATCCTGCCCCCCCCATCACCTCCATCCTGCCCTCCCGACGGCTCCATCCTGCACTCCCCGCCCGCTCCATCCTGCACCCCCCACCGGCGCCATCCTGCCCCCCCCACCGCCTCCATCCTGCCCCACCCCACTCGGCTGCATCCTGCCACCTCCACCGCCTGCATCCTGCCCCAGGCCACACCAGCTCCATCCTGCCCCCCCACACACCAGCTCCATCCTGCCCCCCCACCGGCTCCATTCTGCCCCGACGCCGCCTCCATCCTGCCCCCCCGCCATCACCATCCTGCCCCCCCGCTGGCTCCATCCTGCCCCCCTCGCTGGCTCCATCCTGCCCCCCCACAGCTCAATCCTGCCCTCCCACACACACCCAGCTCCATCCTGCCCTCCCCACCGCCTCCATCCTGCCCTCCCGCCAGCACCATCTTGCCCCCCCGCCGGCTCCATCCTGACCCCCCGCCGGCTCCATCCTGCCCTCCCCCGCCACCTCCATTCTGCCCCCCCAACACCAGCTCCATCCTGCCCCGCCCACTCCATCCTGCCCCCCACACCGGCTCCATCCTGCCCCCACGCACCTCCATCCTGCCCCCACGCCACCTCCATCCTGCCCCCCCCCATCAACATCCTGCCCCCCCGCTGGCTCCATCCTGCCCCCCCCGCCGCCTCATCCTGCCCCCCGCCACCTCCATCCTGCCCCCCCTCCCCTCGGCTGCATCCTGCCCCCCCCGGCTCCATCCTGCCCTCCCGCCAGCACCATCCTGCCCCCCCGGCTCATCCTGACCCCTGCGCTCCATCCTGCCCTCCCCCCCACTCTCATCCTGCCCCCCCCACACCAGCTCATCCTGCCCGCCCACTCCATCCTGCCCCCCCCACACAGCTCCATCCTGCCCCCCCACCGCTTCCATCCTGCCCCCACGCCACCTCCATCCTGCCCCCCTCCCCTCGGCTGCATCTGCCCCCCCCAGCTGCATCCTGCCCCCCCCGCCACCATCCATCCCCCCCCCAACACCAGCTCCTATCCTGCCCCCCCCACATTGCCTTCATCCTGCCCCCCGCCGCCTCCATCCTGCCCCCCCCTCGGCTCCATCCTGCCCCTCCCGCCGCTTCCATCCTGCCCCCCCGCCACCTCCATCCTGCCCCCCCCCTCAGCTGCATCCTGCCTCCCGCCGCTTCCATCCTGCCCCACCCGCCACCTATCCATCCTGCCCCCCCTCGGTGCATCCTGCCCCCCTGCTGCATCCTGCCCCTCCGCCGCCTCCATCCTGCCCCCCGAGCTCCATCCCTGCCCCGCTCGCTCATCCTGCCCCCCCGCCACCATCCTGTCCTGCTCCCTCCATCCTGCCCTGCTCGCTTCATCCGGCCCCCCTGCCACCATCCTGCCCCGCCAGCACCATCCTGCCCCCCTCGCCGGCTCCATCCTGCCCCCCGCTACCATCCTGCCCCGCCGCCTCCATCCTGCCCCGCTTGCTCCATCCTGCCACCACTCCACCCCCCGTCACCATCCTGCCCCCTAATCCATCCTGCCCCCCTGCCAGTTAGCGGTCATGTGACCAATCAGCTAAATGGTTTCCCAGGCAACGACGGGTCCTAAACCCCTGTAGGACCTAGAAGACGAAGGTGGAGCGAGCCGGCGGACACGTGAGTATCCTCACTGGGGATTTTTTTTATTTTGTGAAGGGAGGAGCGGGGGGGAGCAGAGTATGGCCATATACAATAGTGCTGCTATACATGTGCTATAAAATTCCACCATATACTATAGTAAAACTCTACATATACTCTAATATACTGTCATATACTATAGTGCTGCTATACATGTACTGTAATGTATCGCCATATACTATAGCGCTGCTATACATGTAATGTAATGTACCACCATATACCATAGCGCTGCTATACATGTATGTAATGTACCGCCATATACCATAGCGCTGCTATACATGTGCTATAAAATACCCCCATATACTATAGTCCACTTGTACATATACTGTAATATATTGCCATATACTATAGTGCTGCTATACATCTGCTATACTGTACCGCCATATACCATAGTACTGCTATATCTAATATATAAACCCGAAGGCTCACTTCTGTCATTTTAGCCAGCACTTCCGTCACTTTGTCATTGCCAAAGTGACGGCACCACAGCGCTACACCTGTCCACAGTGGACCAACATCGCAGGCCGCCTAAGCGAAGTAGGACTCATGCAGACCGCCACGCTTAAGGCCGACCTAACACCACTCCTAAAAAACATCAGGGCGGGACGACCGCCGTGATGTGGCAGCCTAGAGGAGCAGAGGTGTGCCAAACTATGTCGCGCTCCAGCCCTCTTCCTATCACCTCCAGCCACCTCTCACCACTCCTGCCTCACCTGCTCCTCACCTCCAGCCTCCTCCACGTTTACTTGCTATCTACAGAGCCGCCTGTATACTCAGCTCCACAGAGCTGCCTGTATATCTGCTACCCTCAGAGCCCCCTGTAACTGACCATTGCCGCCTCTATACACACAATTCATTTCACCGGCTCCGATGCAATTGCATCGGGCCTGACACTGCACTTGCCCTGATCATGCACTCTGCTGATCACTGCACTCTGCCCTGACCACTGCACTCTCCCCTGACCACTGCACTCTCCCTAAAGCAGACTATTAGCACTGATCCTCCGTATACTCTGTAATCCACTCAGCCGCTGTATATCTGCTAACCACTGAGCCCCCGTATACCTAATACCATAGGATAGAATACCCGATCTTAGAATCGGGCCGCATCTGTTTATAATAATGACAAATTTATGACTAATGTCATGACAGGAATGTGTAATACACATAGGACTGTTCTCAGTCAGAGAGATAAACTCTGAATCAGAGAAATAAGCATGAAATAAACCATGTCATATCTGGGAGACGAACCAGAAATCAAATTAAACAATGGAAAACCAGATAAAATTCAGTCCCAATGACACAAATGGTTGTGACAGGAACAATGGTTATTCAGAAGGTCGGGCCTTTCAGTCAGGGAGAAATAATCCCGAGTAAAGTCAGGGTCACCAACAATTGATATTAGTCCAAATAAAGTATTATGAAAAGGGTAAATATAAGTCACCTCCAACAAGTAGAATGAAAGAGGAACCAGATAAAAAATGTCCTTCAGGATTAACATGGATCCAGCTCAGCATTGGGATCAGCGAATTCTGAAGATTTACCTGTAAAAGACAAAACGATCATGTGTTCTTGTTGGTAAGAGCTTTGGGAAAAATAGCTCCTGGTACTGGTTATTCATGGCGAATTCTGCTAGTGGCAGATGTTCCACCCAATCAGATTGATGCTCAGAGACATAACAACGTAGATTCTGTTCGAGAGCTTGATTAGCGCGCTCGGTTTGACCATTGGTTTCAGGGTGATAGGCAGAAGAAAAGGAGTAGTCAATTCCAATCCGTTTACAGAATGCCCTCCAAAACTTAGAAACGAACTGGGTGCCCCTGTCAGAAACAATATTCACAGGAACACCATGCAATCGCACAACATGATTAATAAATACTTTGCTCAGGGTCTTGGAATTAGGTAACCCGGACAGCGGAACAAAATGACAATGCTTGCTGAATCTGTCTACCACTACCCAGATACAAGTCTTCCCTTCTGAGAGTGGCAGGTCAGTAATAAAATCCATGGAGATATGAGTCCAAGGACCCTCAGGGGTAGGCAAGGACTGGAGCAACCCGGCAGGGCGGTTGCGGGGAGACTTAGCGCGAGCACAGGTTTCACAAGCCAGTACATATTCCTTACAGTCCTTTACTATGGTTGGCCACCACAAACTCCTGGTTACCAGTCTGATGGTGTTATTGATACCAGGGTGCCCTGCGAGGACGGAATCATGAGATTCCTTAAGAACTTGGAGGCGAAATTTGGTAGGGACAAATAGTTTCTGGGAGGAGTAGTGTCAGGGGCCTGTTCTGGAGATCTACGAATCTCTTCCAGAAGGTCCAAAGACACAGCCGAGACAACAATCCCCTTGGTTAAAATGGGAGTCGGTTCAACGTTCCCGACTTGTATGGGGCAAAAACTTCGAGACAGGGCATCAGCCCTTACATTTTTAGTACCTGGTCGGAAGGTGATAACAAAATCAAATCTGGAGAAGAACAAGGCCCACCTAGCCTGTCTAGGATTCAGTCTTTTTGCTGACTCCAAGTAGGTCAGGTTTTTGTGGTCAGTAATTACGGTAACCTTATGTTTGGCGCCTTCGAGGAAGTGGCGCCATTCCTCGAAGGCCCATTTGATTGCCAACAACTCTCGGTTACCTATGTCATAATTCATCTCGGTAGATGAAAATTTTCGGGAAAAGAAGGCACACGGACGAAGCTGAGTGAGGGATGCAGTGCCTTGTGACAGCACTGCCCCCACTCCAACTTCAGAGGCATCTACCTCTACAATGAAGGGGCGGTCCAGATCAGGCTGAACCAATATAGGGTCAGAGGAGAAACATTCCTTAAACTTAGAAAACGCATAAATTGCTTCAGGCTTCCAATTAACCACATCCGCCCCTTTACGCGTCAAATCAGTGAGTGGTTTGGCTATCTCGGAAAACCCTTTAATAAATTTGCGGTAATAGTTAGCGAAACCCAAGAATCGCTGCAGTGCCTTCAGAGACTTGGGTTGTACCCATTCCTTAATGGGTTTAATTTTGGCAGGATCCATGCGAAAACCTTTAGCAGATATAATATACCCCAAAAAGTTTATCTCCTCCTCCATGAAGACACATTTCTCTAATTTGGGAATAAAGAATGCTCTCTGAGTCTCTGGAGCACCGTACGGACATGTCGGACGTGCGACCAAAGACCAGGAGAAAAAAACAGAATGTCGTCCAAATAAACGACCACATATACACCACTAATGTCTCTGAATATATCGTTCACGAAATTCTGAAAAACTGCAGGTGCGTTGCTTAACCCGAACGGCATTACGAGATACTCAAAATGGCCGAGAGGCGTATTGAACGCGGTCTTCCACTCATCGCCTTCTTTTATGCGGACCAGGTTATATGCTCCCCTGAGGTCCAGTTTAGTGAAATACTTGGCTCCCAACAGCTGATTATAAAGATCAGGGATGAGTGGAAGAGGATACTGGTTTTTCACAGTGATCGCGTTTAATTCGCGGTAATCAATGCAAGGTCTGAGGCCGCCATCTTTCTTTCCCACAAAAAAGAAACTTGCCCCTACTGGTGAGGTGGACGGTCTAATATACCCCTTTCTCAGACTGTCTGCTATGTAATCATTCATAGCCTGACGTTCAGGACCAGAGAGGTTAAATATTCTCCCCTTTGGGAGACGAGAAGCAGGTATCAAATCTATGGCGCAATCATACTTTCTGTGAGGGGGTAATTTCTCTGATTCCTGAATAGAAAATACATCCTCAAAATCTCTAAAAGCATATGGTACAAATGGAGGAGTCTTGACCTTCACTTGGTTCACAGATAGCGAGATACAGTGTTCCTGACACTTTGGGCTCCAGCGCACGATGTCACCCAAGTGCCAGTCTATGACTGGGTTATGTTTACGTAACCATGGCATGCCCAGGAGTACTGCAGATGATAAATTACTGATTGCAAAAAATGACACCTTTTCAGCATGTAACAACCCCACCAGCATTGACACTTCCTCAGTGACAAATTCCACTCCAACCTGGATGAGGGAAGTGCCATTAACTGCAGTGGTTCTAATGGGGGCATTAAGCCTCAGCAGTGGTACACCAAGAGTTCTCGCTACATGGAGATCTATGAAATTCCCCTCTGAGCCACTGTCAACATAAGCCTCCACACACACAGATTTCTTAAGGTAAGTCAAAGAAATAGGTAACAGGACTTTGGCCGCATTTGCGGGCAATCCTACCTGGGCACCTGAGCAGGCATAGCCAGAGCCCCCCAGGTGCTGACATCCAGGGAATGAGGCCTTCTGATCTCCAGCATTCATGCAGAGGACTTCAGATGGTGACTTGTGCAGCATGTTGGTATGAGAAGATGGGAGTGTTCCTCCACAGGACTGAGAAGCTGGACACAGATGCATTGATGGAGGCAATTAACAGCTGACACAGCTCAGAGTAAAGAAAAAAAAAAACCAACAGGTAACCATTGGGAAAAGGAGAGAAAAAAAAGTAAGGGAATGCGTTTAAATATATATATAGTCGATACCTATATATATATATATATAAAATGGTATGGCCAGATATAATATGACGACCGTCCGCTGTAAGGCTGAGCTGCTGGTAGGCAGCACCCCGAGAAACCCCGAGACCCTTAACCCCTATACAGGGATCTGGAATTATAGCGGAGCCCAGGGGGTGGCTGCCTATGGGAGCAGCAGAGCAGGGAGGTCGTCTGGGAGGGGAAAAAATCAGGAAGCGAAGAACGTAGTCAGGAGTCCGAGTCAAAACCGAGAGGGCAGCGAAGGTACAAAATCGTCAGGCAGAAGCAGAGTCAAAAATCCAGGCAAAGGTCAAGGGCAAAACCAAGAGGGCAGCTGAGGTACAAAATCAATAGGCAGAGGCAGAGTCAGAAATCCAGGCAAGGTCAGAGACAAAACTAAACACACACTATATCACTGGGGAACCAAAACTATATCTGGCGGCCTGCAAGACAGGCTCCAATGTATTTGAAGGGCGCGGCTACCTCCCATAGGCTGGAGCTCACAACCTGATGACCTCATCCGAACCGCCCCTAGAGCCAGGCCAGATGGAGATGCACGACTGGCTCCACCCAGCCCACCTCTGACAGAAGAACGCAGGCTGCGCCTAACGGACACCTCTGCAGGGCCCGCTCTTCTGCGACCAACACCACCCAGAGGGGAAACACAGCGGCGCTCAGCGACAGAGGCAGACGTCGCTGGAGCAGGTCCATATGAGGACAAGGCCTTCCTATCACCAGCACCACCAGACGAAGGAATCCGGCTCCTCCCAGCGGCGAGGCAGGAACACCGGCCACCGAGTCCGATGGCGATGTGACAAAAACGAAACGTGTACAAAAGGGTTTCCAAAGGAGTTCAAACAGCACACTGTTAAATACTTGGATGGCTACCCATCCCACAGGTGACAACATATTGATAACATTGTTCACAACAAAAAGATTATCAATAATTCACGGATTGTCCCTTACAACCCGTACTTATCAAAACACTACAACTGTCACATCAACGTAGAAATCTGCGCTTCAATAAAAAGTGTAAAATATCTTTTTAAGTACATCTACAAGGGGCATGACAAAGCTAACATCAAAATACAACAGAAAACAGTCAATCACGATGAATCATCAATAGGGATGAGCGAGTATGCTTGTCACTACTCGGTACTCGCACAAATATCTCGGTACTCAGGGTACTCGGCGAGTACCGAGTAATCTCGCGATACTCTTGCTATGCTCAGGGTCCACCTCCCTGCAGGTTGGCGCTCTTTAAAGAGCGAGCTCGCATGCATGGATTGGCTGACAGCCATTGTAAAGCCACAGCCCTGTTGGTTGTGGCTTTACAGTGATTGGGTGACCGCACAGCGTGATCAAGTCTTTATAAGACCTGACCATGCTGTGCTCGTCACTCTGCTCCACAGACAGTCAGTGTAGGGAGAGCTGCTGTTGATTGAGGGACAGATTTGTGGCCTTTTAGCTAGTGTAGGCGCAGGGCTGACATTATAATTACCACAACAGTCCTTCTGAGGACTAATACAGCTGTATACAGGCAGGCAGGGAGGCAGGGTATATAGCAAACTTCGTTGCGCCAGTATACCAGCCTGCATCACATCTGGGGCTGGTGTACAGGCTGGAAATCTCACCCATCCTAAAACAGTGCTTTTAGGGATTAATTTAGCTCTCTATAGGCAAGAGTGGGTTGTAGCGGAAATTAGGATACGCCAAAACACTCTGTATTCTCGTAAGCGTTTGTGTCTGACCGGTACACCTGGTGGGATTTAATCTCTAATCTCTGTGTCCAGCTAAAAACCAACTATTGTCTACATTCATTTACCATTTGTGTGCGCAAGGAGTGGGTTGTAGCGGAAATTAGGATACGCCAAATCACTTGGTATTCATGTCAGCGTTTGTGTCTGACCGGTACACCTGCTGGGATTTAATCTCTAATCTCTGCGTCCACCTAAAAACCAACTCTTGTCTGCATTCATGTACCATTTGTGTGCCCCAGGAGTGGCTTGTAGCTCCAAGTAGTATACGCCAAAACACGGTATACGCATCAGCGTTTGTGTCTGACTGTTCCAGCTGCTGGGATTAAACCGCTGTAATCTGTAATCTCAGTGTGCAGCTAAAAACCATCTTTTGGACGCATTAATTTAGCTGTATGCAGGCAGCACAACATTGAAAATGCGCAAGGTCAGTGGCAAGGGAGAAGGAACTGGACGTGATGGTGGATCAGGAAGAGGCCGATGCAGTGTGCAAGCTCAAATTGCACCACGACAAACAACCACATCATCTCGCTCGACCTTCCTGTCCCAATTTCTAGGGGACTGCAGCAGTACACCACTATTAAACCAAGACCAGTGTCAACAGGTTGTTAGTTGCTTCCAGTCAGTTTGGCACCACCACAAATTCCCTGTCTTCCAAACGGTCAAGTGTCGGTAGCTGTGAGACTGGCCCGCGCATTCCAGACCCTGATCCTCCTTCCTCCAACCATGCCGAGTGCCCGACCCCGGACATAACTGATCCCACACTTGGACACTCTGAAGAGCTGCTCACTTATCCATTCATAGATCCTGGCCTCTCACCAGCTCCAGTTGAAGTGGAGATCGTATGTACCGATGCCCAAATATTTGAGCAGCCACGGTCTCACGAAAGCAACTGTGTGAACGTGTCTCAACAAGAGGTGGACAATGATGAGATACAATTGCCAGAAAGTCAGGAAGAGGACCAGAGTGCGGAAGTGGAAGACGACGTGGTGGATGATCCAGTAACTGACCCAACCTGGCAGGTGGACATGCAGAGCGAAGACAGCAGTGCACAGGTGGAGTTAGGTGTAGCATCACAACAGGCCAGAAGAAGCAGGGTGTGGCCACAGGCAGAAGGCAGGCAACCCTTCCTCGGAACAAAAACACGACAGAAATTGCCAGTACAACTGTTAGGTCTTCCCGAGTCTGGCTGTTTTTTAAAATGTCTGCAGATAATACCAAAAAGGCCATTTGCAACACCTGCCATGCCAGCCTCAGCAGGGGTAGCAAAACTAGCAGCCTGACCACCACCAGTATGATCAGGCACATGTCAGCAAAGCACCCAACTTTGTGGGATGTACACCAGAGTCCAGGAGCAGTGTCTGCGGGTGACACCACTACGTCTTCCACTGTTGTGCATGCAAGACAATCCCCTATCCATACTGCATGCGAAGATGCCTCCGGTCCTTCACCTGTAGTTGCACAAGCAGAAATAGTACCATCATCAACCACGTCCTTGTCCAAGTGCAGCGTTTAGTTATCCATACACCAATCTTTGGAATGCAGGCGCAAATACGCTGCCAACACTCCACATGCCACAGTTCTAAATGCACACATTTCGTGACTGCTTGCGATGGAAATGTTGCCTTTTAGGCTAGTGGAGACGGAAGCATTCCGCAACCTGATGGCGGCGGCTGTCCCACGTTACTCGGTCCCCAGTTTGAGCTTGGGACGGAACACGTCCTTCCGACACCAAAGATTGCAGGCCCTAATTCAGTCAGGGTTTCACCCACAGTGTACAGCTCCGGACTCTCATGCTCCTCAGCCTCCTCCTCCACTTCACCCTCCACTCCAGTCCCAAGCTGGAAGCACTGCAACACTACTTCGGCTAAGCGGCAACAGGCTGTGCTGAAGCTAATATGCGTAGGTGACAAACCCAACAATGCTGAAGAGTTGTGGACAGCTCTGAAACAGTAGGCAGATCACTGGCTCACACCGCTGAACCTACAGCCAGGCATGGTCGTGTGTGACAAAGACCAGAACCTGGTGGCGGCTCTGAAGCGAGCTGACACATGTTCCATGCGTGGCCCATGTGCTCAACCTCGTGGTTCTTCTTAAATCCTACCCGGAGCTGTCAAATCTGTTCATCAAAGTACGCCGCCTGTATGCCCATTTTAGAAAGTCACCTACTGCCTCTGCTGCCCTTGCCGGCTTTCCGCGGCGTTTGCAGCTTCCCGCTCACAGACTGGTGTATGATGTCACCACACGTTGGAATTCCACACTGCACATGTTGGTCAGGACTTGTGTGCAGAAGAGGGCAGTTGTTGAGTACCAGCATCAACTAGGCCGTCGGTATACGGTTCAAACTCCACACATAAGACCTCAGGAGTGGACATAGATGTCCGACATATGTACCGTCCTCCAAAACTTTGAGGACTCCACCAAGATGGTGAGCGGCGATGACGCCATCCTTAGCGTCAACATCCCCCCGATTCCCTGTCTTCTAAAACACTCTCTGCTCAAAATCAAAGACGATGCATTGCAGGCGGAGCACGATGAAATGGAGCAAGAAACCGTACTGGGTGATTACACACAGCTCAGCCTCATCTCATCCCAATGTGGAGGACTATGACGAGGAGGATGAAGAAATAGAGCTACTTTCATGCGGAATTGACGGTAATACATGCACAACCGTCAGACCGTCGGTTTAGCGTGGATGGCCAGAGAGGCAGGGGAGAGGAAGAGGAGGATGATGAGGCCAGCATGGACAGTCATGCTGTTGGTGAGGACCCTGAAGTCTTGCCTATTAACAGAGTGGCGCACATGGCTGTCTTTAAGTTACTCTGCCTATCTCGTGACCCTCGCGTTATCAATATCTTGCTGGACACGCATTACTTGTTGGTGACACTTTTAGACCCACGCTACAAGGAGAACTTTATTTCTCTTATTCCCGAGGTGGAGAGGCCTACAAAAATGCTGCAGTACCAGAAGGCCATAGTCGCGGAATTAGTCAAAAAATTCCCTTATGAAAACGCTTCGGGCAGAGGTCACGGTTCGGTGGACAACCAAGGCGTCCGGCCGAGAGAGGCACAAAGTAGGGGAACACTCTCAAAGGACATTTTTCTCAGCACCTCCCGTAGCACAGGCCCTGAGGTGCGGGGCAGTGTCACAAGGACTGCAAAGTTTGTGAAGATGCTGAGGGAGTACCTTGCCGATCGTACAAAAGTGCTCCTAGACTCCTCTGTGCCTCATAATTATTGGGTATCCAAGCTGGACATGTGGCAGGAATTGGCTCTCTACGCCTTGGAAGTCCTGGCCTACCCTGCCGCTAGCGTTTTGTCAGAGCGTGTTTTTAGTGCCGCAGGTGGAATCATTACTGATAAACTCACCCACCTGTCAACTGAAAATGCTGACAGGCTGACTCTGATCAAGATGAACAAGGGTTGGATTGGGCCTGACTTCACCACACCACCACCAAATGCTAGCGGAATTTAAATTTTGTGCCGGTAAATTAACATGCACCTCCTCACACCCACACATCGGTACACACTTCATGACTTTGGCTACTTGCTATACTGCTCCTCCTTCTCCTCATCCGCCACCATCATATGATCAGTGCGACCGTGGTTCATAATGCCACGAAAACATAATTTTTTTACATCATATTTATGATGATGATGACTCTAACCATTCAAAAGTTACCCAGCAGTTTCATGTATACCCCCCAGGGGTAAATGTTTTAGTCCATGCTTACAGAATGGGCATTACAAGTACAGGAGACCCGCTCCTTTGTAATGGGAACAATATTTAGAGGCTCTTCTCCATGTTTCTTTCCAGGGGCATTGGGGTGCCTCCCAATTTTTGTCTGCCCTGACAAAGGGCAATACTACAAAATACAAAGTTTCTTAAAATGGGCACAATATTTAAAGAGGCCCTCATGCACATCTCTATCCAGGAGCATTGAAGTGCCTCCCAAATTTTGGCTGCCCTGCCAAAGGGCAATACTACAAAAGACCCACTTCCTTAAAATGGGCACATTATTTAAAAAGGCCCTCATGCACATCTCTATCCAGGGGCATCACAGTGCCACACAATTTTTGGCTTCCCTGCCTAGGGCATTACTACAAAAGACCCACTTTCTTAAAATGGGCACATTATTTAAAGAGGCCTTCATGTACGTCTCTTACCAGGGGCATGGGAGTGCCACACAATTTAAAAAAAAAAAATCTTTCATGTAACCCAAAAAACTAACATACACCAACTCTGTCTCACAAGTGGGGATGAGCACTTAATATTTTCTCCAGGAAAATCCATTTTGGTTTCATTTTGTACCGTTTTCTTGACAGTCCATAAAAGTGGCGTAATACTCTGACAACATTGTTCACAACTGTGACTTCGGAGTCTGAAATGCTTACAGGGGTCTTCCCCATGCTGTTCCCATGTCATTTAAGCACTGTTCTGATACTTCTGTGACATTTTTAGAGTTTATCCATGCTGTCGGGGGTCATGCCAGAAAAATGCTCGGGTCTCCCATAGGATAACATTGGGCTCGGTGCTCGGGCCGAGTACACGAGTATCTCAATATGCTCAACCCGAGCATCGAGCACCCGAGCATTTTAGTACTCGCTCATCTCTATTCCTGAACTATCTCCGTTGCAGTGTCTTTGGGCATGGTGTTGCAGAGGAACTTGGAATTCCCCACCTTACGGTGTTTACTGCTGGATTGGACCCTGCACAGTCTTGAACCAGGTGTCCATTCGCTGTGCTTTCCTCTGGAGTGAGCATGGTGTCGCTCAGTTCTCCAGGTGTTCCTGCGACTCTCCTCAGACCCTAGCCTTAGGCCTGGCACGAGTCAGCGATCCTGGGACGAGCTCTGCAGCCTCTAGTCTACCAGGATGCCTTCCTCAGTCCTCCTAGAAACTGATCAGCTGTACTAGAATTAGCTTAGCACAGCTTGATCCTCCAGGTACTCTTCACAGTCCTCACGGAAACTGAACTACCTGGCTCTGCCCTGAACCAGAATTTATAGGAGAGCTCATCCTGCACTTGGGCTTGGTCTCCCCCTTCTGGCCTGAAGGTAGAAGGTGTTGTGTGTGGTTTTACCTGCCTGATAAGAAGACCCGTCTGTTTCTCTCAGCGTGACACCACCACCTGGGGGCAGTGATGACACAGTGGCATTAAGACCCTGGGGTGTCACACATACAAACACCCTCCCAACCCCAGGCCAGTAGGGGGAGCTTTAAAGCCTCGGTTCAGGGCAGGTCCCCTATAAATTCTGGTCTGGGGACAGGGTCAGGAAATTCAGTTCCTAGGAGGACTGTGGAAGCCATCCTAGGGACTGTAGCCGTGCTAGGCTCGTCCTAGGTGACTAACTAGCCCGTGTGGGTGACCCGCGGTAAGGGTCTGAGAAAGTGGAGGAAAGGTGTAAGGAGTGGAGTGGTACCAGCTCGCCTCTGTACCTAGTGGAGCACGGACATCAGTGTCTAGGGTCACCAGTGATTCGATACCCAGCAACCAAAACTGGAGGGCGGGTGATTTCAAGATGCTCATCCACCCAGAAAGGCCAGGAGACACAGCCGCAATAGTGAACTTGGGAGAGATAAAGAAGAGAGAGAGGAGTAACCCAGAGAGAGCTCAAGCCGCCTGTTATACGGCCAAGACACAGTGTGAGAAGGAGGCCTAAGCATAGCTTCACGCAGCCAGGGCTCACAAACACAACAGCACAGCAGGGAGGCCTCAGCCCTTGCCTGGTGTGGGCAGCCCAACTTGCTCCAAGTCTTCCGACCCGGAACACCACTTGTGTACTGTACCTTGGATGAACCTGCCTCTTTCATCAGTAAAGGTAAATGTTACCCCTGTGTCTGTCAGTTACTTGCATACTGAACCCTGCACTCCCCATGAACTTTCCCTTTCATAGACTGCTCATCCTGAGCCTGCAGTGCCGGAGACTGATTTTACAAGCAGGTAGTGGAGATTGCCTGAAGGTGCTGAGAGCATTATACTAACACTACCAATACCACAGCTCTGGGGAATAGCCCTACATGTGGAGGGCTGAACATCCTGGCTGCCAATGCTCATCATCCCCAGAGGTCCTAACTGCAGTGATGGCTACAGCTGGTCGCAATCCACGGGTGGTGTCACGACTCTCATATTCTTTTATTTATTTTTGCTTTAATCCATCTTTATAATCCCCTTTTTACTGCTCGCCCAACGAGGGGATCACGGAGCCAGGTCAGATCACCGTGACACCCCGCAACCTGCAGACAACAGAAGGCCCGGTTCCGAGTACCCCACGGTCCTTGCCCGGGGCGAGACACACTCTTAACGTAGGTTAAGTGTTGTTCCCAGCCAGCGGGCATTCCGGTAAGCTTTTTGGCCCCAAACAAACAGGGAAAGCTTTAGGGCCATTTTAAATGTCAAACTTAGGGCCCTTTCACATCAGCCGCGGTTTTTTTCGCTGCCGCACCTGCCGCAAGTGCAAAACCGCACTTGCCGCACCTGCCGCAAGTCCCCCTATACTTTCTATGGGGATTACCGCAACCGCGCCGCAAGTGCATCGGTTATGCGGCAATTGCGGCAGATGCGGTTTTTTCACCGCATCTGCCGCAAATTTCAAAAAACGCTGATGTGAAAGGGCCCTTAGTCCCGAAATTATCCGTCAACTTTTGGGGTAAATCAGCCATGTTTGTCCAGGATTTGAAATGAACAATCATGTTAGGGGAAAGGTCACTCATTTCTAGTCATAATTGTAAAATCTTGCCTGGTCATGAAGGTGAAAGCAGGGTTGGGGTGAAGGCGTTATGTTAAATCTCAGAGCTATGACTCTCCTATATTATTCACTGTTCTATGACCTATAAGCTCAGATCTATGATTTATTGTACTATTCATGTCATATGTGTTCATGATTTCCTTCCTTGTATTTTCCTGTATAACCAGATGACATATCAGAGCTGTGGTCACAGCTGTCCCCTCCGCTCCCCTCCCGCACCTCACTACATGGATAAATCTGTGATCATCCAGATGTCAGTTACCTGGATACATAATTACACAGGATGGAGGGAAAATAAAGACAATAGAAAATAAAAATGACCCAGGTGAGAGAACCGTCCGCCTCCTCACACTCACAATGCGGCTCAGTGTAGAGTCCCCGGCCATATGCCGCTCATTCAGATCATAATTACAGGGGAGAAAACAAACTATAGCTATAATGGCGACTGTAGAGAAACAATATGTCTTTACTTATTTCCATCCCATGGACTTTCTTTGTAATTGTAATGGGAGACTGAACTTCACTTAACCCTTCTGATGTACAATAACAATGATATTGGTCACCGTGTTAGCCTGAAAAATGAATTTAAATGTTTTTATGCCCAAAAAGACTAAGTTATTCTAGGAATGAAATCTTTATTGGCTATTGTTTTTGGTTACACAATAAAGGAATAATTTCAAAAATATTTTTGCTTTTTGGGGGAAACATAAAAGTAATTACATTGGCTGACCTGTCTTTAACATGAGAAAAAATTATTAAATAAAGTTGTCTGCAATAAATTCTTGAAATAAATATGCATTTATATAAGGTGATTTTCTTTTTGCATGATGAGGCTACATTGAGATATGGGGATCTTCCAAATCTGAAAAGTCTAAGTTAGTATATAGGGTTGTAAGAGACTTTGGTTTACTGAAGAATATTTTTTTTAACATTCTTCTGTTAACTCTTGAGAAATTGTGACTTGATGGATGAACGCTCTGTAGGAAAATCTTGTGCAGCCTAGATGGATCTTCTCCAAGCCTAGAAATATCCACCATGGTCTTCTCCAAGCCTAGAAATATCCACCATGGTCTTCTCCAAGCCTAGATATTTCCACCATGGTTTTCTCCAAGCCTAGGTATTTCCACCATGGTCTTCTCCAAGCCTAGGTAGGTCCACCAGGGTCTTTTCCAAGCCTAGAAAGATCAACCAGGGTCTTTTCCATGCCTAGATAACTCCACCTGGCTCTTCCATAATCCTAAATATTTCCACCAGGGTCTTCTCTATCCAATCCTGAATAGGTTCACCAGGGTCTTCTCCACCATTATCAAGGCACTGAGTTGCTGATCTTCCTCTTAAGCTCCTGTCACACACAACGACGCACCAGCGATCCTGATAACGATCCTATAGGGATCGTTGGTGCATCATTACCTGGTCGCTGGGGAGCTGTCAAACAGTCAGATCTCCCCAGCGACCAGGGACCAGGGAGCCACCTCCACATCGCTGGAAGCGATGTAACTATAACTAGCGCTGGTAACTATGAAAAACAACGGGTATCTAGGCAGCGCGTGCTGCTTAGATACCCAGTGTTTATCATAGTTACCAGCGTCCTCCCTGCTTAATGCTAATAACTATGATAAGCACCGGGTATCTAGGCAGCGTGCGCTGCCTAGATATCCGGTGTTTATCATGGTTACCAGCCAGTGAGGTCACTAATTGCTGGTTTCTCGCTGTCACACGCAGCGATGCGTGCTGACCAGCGGGAGACTAATGACCAAAAGACCCAGAGTACTTTGTAACGATCAGCGATCTCACAGCAGGGGCCTGATCGCTGCTAAGTGTCACACTTAGCAAGATTGTTAGCGAGATCGCTGTTGGGTCATAAAACCTGTGACGTTACAACGATCTCGCTAACAATCTAATTATGTGTGATGGGGGCTTTAGCCCTTTTCCTTCTATTCTTCCAATCATAATGTCCTTCTCCAGTAAGGCTGGCTTCACATTTGCGTATGGGAAAGCAGCGTATTGCTGCGTTCCCATACGCAGTCAAACGCATGTGCACTGTGTTCCTATGTTTAACATAGGAACGCATGGTGCCTGCGTTTGCTGCGTTCGGGTGCGGATGCGGACGATATCTGCTGCTTCCGGTGTCCAGCATCCGCACCCGGGACGCAGCCAGTTGGGTTTTTTTTGTGCGTTTGGGGACCTTGGACAATCAGCAAGCGTCCCCAAGCGCACAAAAAAAGCATTGTCTTCAATGGGTCCGCAGTGTCCTCTGCATGACACCGCAGGAGAACGCTGCGGACCCATTGAAAAATCTCCCGGTGGCCGCCGGTGATGTCACAGGAGCTCACCGACGGCCACCGGGAGATCAGCTGAGGCTCTGCTGTCCTCCTTCTCCCCGCCGCCTGTAATACCCTAGAGATGTCGGCGGGGAGAACAGCTGATCTGAGAGCTGTTTGAATCTTCCCGCGCCGACATCTCCTCACAGTGTCGGCGCGGGAAGATTCAAACAGCTCTCAGATCAGCTGTTCTCCCCGCCGACATGTCCCGGAGCTTACCGGCGGCCGGGGGGGCGGAGATCTCCGGCGCTGATCTCCGCCCCCGGCCAGCCCCCGGACAGCGCCGATTGGCTGCCGGGCTCCCTAGTGATGTGTCCGCAGGCGGACATTATCCGCTGCGGACACATCAAAGTGTCCCTGCTTTTGACAGCGTTTGTGTCTGCATGCCATCAGCATGCAGACACAAACGCTAATGTGAAGGCAGCCTAATTGCTTTCTTTATATGATGTGTAGAGTCGTAACTTAGTGATCTTTGTTTCTAGTGACATGTCTGGCTTGATTTGTTCCTGAATTGATGTGTTTGTTCTTCTTGTCATCCATGGTGTAGATAACAATTATCTCCAGCTCCACATTATGAAGGCGATGATTCTTCTTCTGTCTTGTTTCTTTATCATCCAGGTCTCACTTCCACATGTTACTACAGAATAGACCAGACTATGTACGAGCCGTGTCTTCATCACCAGTGAGATGTTCCTTGATGTGAAGACCTCGTCCAGTGACTTCATTGTTGATTTTTTTATAGCTTTTCTCCTATTGACTTCTGGTGTTGTCGCTGCATCTTGAATGAATATTGATCTGAGTAGTTTGAAATCCTTTAAAACTTCCAGGTCGTCGAAGCCGATCCCAAATGTATCCCGGTCATACCTGGCAGTAGTTACCTAGGGGGATAGTAACATTTTATTGGCTCCATCCTCTAGGATTAAAATTTCTCTATTTTAGGCTAGGGTCACATTTCCGTTTTTGTAACTAAATCCTGATCCGGTTTTGAGCTTTAAAAAAGCTCAAAACCGGACCAGGAAACGCTCCTCATAGGAGCCTATGCAAAACACCGGATGGCTTCACAAGCCATCCGGTGGCCGGATCCGGCACTGCTGCCTGCGTTTAAAATCATGCAGGCAGCAGTTTTCGCAGCGTTTACCGGGCCGCACTGCGGTTACCGGATGGCTCAGGATGTGTAATCCTGAGCCATCCGGTAACTGCCGAGGTTGCGGATCCCGGCTATTGGCGGGATCCGCAACCTTAATAAAGAGTTAAATTGTTGATCTCAATGACTGTTTAAGGTCTGTAGGGGGCTTAGACCCCCCTACAGACCGGCCGACCACTTATACAGTGTTCTTGTACAATTTCACAATGGGCACGGGCTCTTCGGAGCAAAGTGCCCCCCCCCCCCGTATCACTATACAGGGGTGCATACACCCCTGTATTACAATGATGCATTAATGATGTGTAGTCCAAAAAGGATTTTATCACTCGCAATGTAAGTTTATACTTACAGCATGTAAGTTGTAGGCAGAGTCCAGCGAAATCCATAGGCGGGGCTGTGTGCAGCAGCCTCCGCCCGCTTCATGTTGATGGCCGCCCCCTCTGGCCGTAATCCACTGTTGTGAGGGCGGATACGTCGTTAAAGGGGCGTGGCTAACCTCGGCACATAGTTAGCCACGCCCCTTTAACGACGTATCCGCCCTCACAACAGTGGATTACGGCCAGAGGGGGCGGCCATCAACATGAAGCGGGCGGAGGCTGCTGCACACAGCCCCGCCTATGGATTTCGCTGGACTCTGCCTACAACTTACATGCTGTAAGTATAAACTTACATTGCGAGTGATAAAATCCTTTTTGGACTACACATCATTAATGCATCATTGTAATACAGGGGTGTATGCACCCCTGTATAGTGATACGGGGGGGGGGGGGGCACTTTGCTCCGAAGAGCCCGTGCCCATTGTGAAATTGTACAAGAACACTGTATAAGTGGTCGGCCGGTCTGTAGGGGGGTCTAAGCCCCCCTACAGACCTTAAACAGTCATTGAGATCAAAAATGTAACTCTTTATTAAGGTTGCGGATCCCGCCAATAGCCGGGATCCGCAAACTCTGCAGTTACCGGATGGCTCAGGATTACACATCCTGAGCCATCCGGTGACCGCAGTGCGGGATTCAGCACACATTTTTGAAAAAAATGTGTGTGCCCGCCATTGCGTTCACCGCATCCGGATCCGGATGCGGTGAATGCAATTTAGGTTTTCAATGTGACCCTGCCCTTATATAATAGATAAAACTATCTGACATTTTAATTTCTCTATTCACGTGGATTTTACAGGGAAAATCAATTCGCTTTGAAATTACTGTCTGCAAATTTCATGTCACTTAGGGTACCGTCACACTTTGAGACGCACCAGCGATCCTGAAAGCGATCCGACCTGGTAGGGATCTCTGGTGAGATGTCAAACAGTCAGATCTCACCAGTGACACAGCAACGATACGGCGGTCGTTTGGAGCCTGTCACTCTCAGGCGTAGTATTGAGGTTGTTAGTCATTGTCCCTGTCAAACACAGCGATGCACGCTGCCCAGCGGGAGCCCGACAACCAAAAAATTGTCCAGAACGGTTTGTAATGATCAGCGATCTCACAGCAGGGGCCTGATCACTGCTGCGTGCCAAATGTAGCGAGATCCTTGTTAAGGTTGCTGTTGCTTCACAAAACTTGTGACTCAGCAGTGATGCACCCCGCGGCTGTGGGACACTCAGAGCCGAGCTTTGGTACTTCCGGGGAGTCACAGGGGTCGAGGCCTGGCTCCGTGGCCCTGGGGTCAGCTAAAAATTTGGAAAGTTTGTGGTCTGGAGATGATTGTCGCCGCGTGTAAAGGAAGAAAAGTGGTGTGCAAATTAGCGGGATCACCCAGAATATATGAAAAATAATCAATCATTTAAAATACTCTGAATATAAAAGTCAATGTTTGACACAATTGTTTTAAAAACCCAAACACCCTTGTAGGGTCTGTATCCTAGGGTTATTGTCTGGATTTTTTGGGAGGGATTCTTTCTAGAAAAAGAGAGAAAGGGGAGTGTTCAAATTAGCAAAGTTTACTCTCTCTTATGGTACATTTACACGCGGCAACAGGAAGATCGAAACCGGCAGGTGTCGGAGACAATTGTACCTTTTACCTTCAAAACACCTTGCAGATACCTGAATTACACGCAGCCACTTCAAGGTGTTTTGAAGGTAAAAGGTACAATTGTCTGCGACACCTGCCGGTTTCTATCTTCCTGTTGCCGTGAGTAAATGTACCATTAATGGCCACTTTACACGCGGCAACAGGAAGATAGAAAACGGCAGGTGTCGGAGACAATTGTACCTTTTACCTTCAAAACACCTTGCAGATACCTGAATTACACGCAGCCACTTCAAGGTGTTTTGAAGGTAAAAGGTACAATTGTCTCCGACACCTGCCGTTTTCTATCTTCCTGTTGCTGCGTGTAAAGTGGCCATAAAGGATTTTTTGCCTGTTTGGTGTCACAATTCTCTCACCTTTATTAGGCGGTGGGGGATAACTGCTTTCTCTTGTCCTCTCTTATAGAGGACCCCATAGCTAGCTCTAGTGTATAAACATATATCAATTTATATTTGTACAAGACACAGCAAACAGTTAAAAACAATTAAAATGCATTCAATTGCAAACATGAAAATCACAACCCCCCAAAAAATGGACAGAATACAAGCAGTAGACAATATAATTCAAATACAATTCTTATTACACCTCCCTGCAATCCAAAGAGTGACAAGTGAATTAGGGATGAGCAAGTATACTTGCTACTATTCGGAACTCGCCGAATAGCAGCGGTATTCGTGTACTCGCTACTCGCCGAGTAAATTAGGATTACTCGGGAGTAGCAATTACCGAGTATTTTTGCAGTGTATCTGCAAAAGTACTGTAAAAGAGTTGAAAAGTGGTTAGAAAATAAAAAAATCAGATACTCACCTTAACCGACGGCTGCACCGGGACCGGCTGATGGACATCTATTCATGGTAAAGGACCTTAAAGGATCTTTCCAATCAGATGGCTGGGAGAGATCTGGCCAATCAGATGCCGCTATGTCACAATCACGTGATCGCTAGCAGCCACCTGATTGGCTAGATGGAAAGGTCCTCTCAGGCACACCGAAACCTTTCCATGTGGCCAATCAGGTGGCCGCTAGCGATCACGTCATTGTAACATGGCGGCATCTGATTGGCCAGATCTCTCCCAGCCATCTGATTGGCTGGAAGAGTGAAAGGTCCTTTAACATGAATAGATGTCCATCGGCCGGTCCCGTTGCAGCCGTCGGTTAAGGTGAGTATCCGATTTTTTTATTTTCTAACCACTTTTCATCTCTTTTACAGGACTTTTGCAGTGTATCTATTGATACACTGCAAAAGTAGTCAGAATCACTATATTCGCAACGAGTAGCGAGTACCGAGACCTACTCGTTGCGGGTATAGTGATTCCGAATAGTACGGTACTCGCTCATCCCTAAAGTGAATGTAACCAACGTTGGCAAGTATGCACACTATGGGGAACAATGTTGGAGCTCGAGAAAGCCCAGTAGTTCGGCCAATGCTGATACCTAGACAAAGCTCAAAATGCTGATAATGTACAAATGCAAAAAGAACAAATCCATCAAAATTCAAACAGTAAAAGCCTGAGCAGCAAATGGCAAGTCCTGAGCTAATTTACCTAGCCATAGGCAGGGTAGTGATCCAAAATAAATTGCTGCTAAACAGCCGGTGATTGGAGCAGGGAGAGGGGTTGTGTGGAAGGACCCCACGCGTATCGCCTCAACTATTGCGGCTTCCACAGGGGATAAAGTGCGCTGATTGTTGTGACGCCACCCGCGGTATGCGGATATTGGTGGCCGTGGCTGCTATATCGGACCTCTGGAGATGATGGAATGGCAGCTGTGATGGTTTCAGTCCCCAAGGGTGAAATGGGTCCCCAAGGGCAACCAGTATAGTCTATGATGGTTGTAGGATATTGGAGTTGCAGGACTGATGGCTGACAGATACAAGGGTTGAAGTCTCCATTACCTTTACTGGTAGAAGTAGCAGGTTCATCAAGGGTACCGTCCTCAATAGATGTTAGGAGTCTGGGTGGCCTGGAAGCAAGTTGGGATTCTCCTCACCCGTTGAGTTCTGAGGCCTCCATGTTGGCGGGTCCTGACTGCCTGTAGCTAAGCTGCGACCCTCTCCTCCTGCTTACAGTTTATTGCCTGTATGACAGGCAGCTCAAGCCCTCTCTGGGTTACACTCCTCTGGCCACTCTCCCTGGGCTCTCTAATGCAATGTGCCTCCTAGACCTCATTGTGGATGAGAGACCTGGAATCTCTTGCCCTCCTGTGTTGACTGCTGGGCCTAGAGTCCCTCACAATGCCTGGCGCTCTGCACTGAAGTGAGCCTGGCTACTGGCTCCACCTTCCATGCCTGCTTCTCCACTTCCTCAGACCCTCTCCTATGGGTCCCTCATTCTGGCTAGTCTCTGTCCTGGGATGAGCCTTATGCTGATCCAGTCCATGGGACCTCTTCTCAGTCCTCCTAGAAACTTAACTGCCCAACCCTGCCCCGGACAAGAATTTATAGCAGGGGACCTCCCCTTGGACTCGGGTTTAAGAGAATCCCCTCATGGCCTTGAGTTGGGAAGATGTTGTGTGTGATAGCTTACCTTGTGTGGACACCCTTCCAGGCATGGCATGGTCCCCCGGGGGAGGCAATGCCATTGTGGCAGCTGAACTCTGTGGTACCACATTCCCCCTTGGTTAAATTCAGTACTCCTGGAATGAGGAAACACTTTTTTAAACACAAAACATAAAACGACAATGACAGTAGATACTGAACACAGTCTCGAAAAGGAAAAAGTACAAAACCTAGACAAATTTTAAAAAACAGTCACTACAGCGCTTAGTCCCTTCACTGATGGCTGAAGAAAAGTTATTTAATAAAGTGTCTTTACCACAACCGGTCATGTGGTTTATTGGTTCATATTTAATTAAAAGTTCAAGAAATTGTAAAAATTCATACAAAAATTCCCATAGGCATGATACGCTTGGTGGTTGCATTGTTACTTAGTTACTTGAAAACACACATATACACACAGTTACATAAAAAGAAAAACCAAACATATTTACATTGTAAACCTGGTTTCACTTGTCCACTTTTCTTGCTAAGTCCCTGCAACAGATTGGGGCCAATCCTAAATTACCACGTGTGGATCTACACAGTACAGGGGTCTCTGATTGTCTGTCTTGGTTTGTAGTGTCTACTATTGGTGGGGTGTGTGTGCTATCCACTGGTCTAGTTGTGGACTTAGGTGGTACGGGTATGGCAGGTGGTCATTCTTGACTCAACATGGGACTGACAGATTCACCAATAGCAAGTGGCTAAATTTCCGGATCTGCTGCTGGTGGTGGCTCTTCAGTTCGGCCTGGAGTCTGTATTGGTTCTGACATGACCACTTGAGGGAAGGTCAGTACTGGGACTACAATGGCTCCATTAATCTGAGTCCATGTCTTTGGGAAGTCTCCCAGCATGGTGCAGATTATCTCTTCCTTTGCTGGTTGGGGTGTAGGCAGAGTCAGGGGCTTTTCTTGGCTTTTCAGCTGTTCTGGGCACCTTTTTATGTGGTCTCTGGAGACTGCTGCAGAGGTTTCTCCCCTGTTTTTGCTGATTAGGCAGACTTTAGTGTTGTCAAAGTGGTCATCCAACTTATGCATGCGCCACTTTCGCTTCAGGACCTTTTCACCTGGGACTAAGGGGGTCACAGGCGCATTCTGGTTGTAGGTCTTCTTTTGCTATTCCATGGCCTGCGACAGGTTTATTTCCATAGAAAATATAAAAGGGGTGGGGGACAAGAGGCGCAATAGTGCCCTATCACTGGTGACACTGTGGAGAAGGGTGGTATTGTGGAACCACTCACCTGGTGCAGTTGTGATCCCCACAACTGGTTTGTAAGCGTGAAGCAATCAAAGAGACCTCCACCGACCACTGAACAGTGGTGAAATCCAGAATAGAAGATGGGAATGCAGGTGTTCCACGGTCCACGCTGCTCCAAATGCAAAAACTCACCAAAGAGTCAAATTTTCCTTGAACAAAATTCCAAGCTTTATTTTCTTTCTTCTACGCGTTTCGGCGCCTAGCCTGGCACCTTCATCAGGGATATCTCTGATGAAGGTGCCAGGCAAGGCGCTGAAACGCGTAGGAGAAAGAAAATAAAGCTTGGAATTTTGTTCAAGGAAAATTTGACTCTTTGGTGAGTTTTTGCATTTGGAGCAGCGCGGACTGTGGAACACCTGCATTCCCATCTTCTATTCAGGTTTATTTCCACACATTCCTCAACTTGACGGTATTTCTGCTGGCATTCTGTATCGTAGTCTGTATCTAGCAGGCTCCCTCCAGGTGCCAGGACTCCCATTTCCAGGTCAATAGGCAGTTTGCTGGGTTGTGCTCTCATCAAGTAGGCAGGGGTGAAGTTGGTGGAGTTTACAGGAATGTGGTTATACAGGTCCACCAGGTCTGGCAACTTTTCTGGCCACATGCTTCTCTCCTCTAGTGGGAGTGTTTTCAGAAGGTCTATTACCACCTGGTTCATCTTTTCAAACATGCCATTTATTTGGGGGTGATACGGCGTTGCTCTGATCTTCCTGCACCCATAGAAGTTGCAGAACACTTGGAATACTTCAGCCTCGAATGCCAAACCTTGGTCTGTCAGCATCTGTTCAGGGTAGCCATGGGGTCTGCAGAACTGCATCTGGAAGGCTCTGGCCATTGTTCTGGAGGTTAGGTCTTTTACTGGTACTACCACCAAGCATGAATAGTGGTCTACAATGGTGAGGGGTAGACGTAGCCTGACCGGCTTGGGATCAGTTTCATGTGGTCCTGAGTCACCAGTTCCAGGGGCTGCATGGTTACAATAGGCTGGAGAGGAGTTCGCTGACTGTCAGGATCTTTTCCTCGCAGGTTGCATGGGCCACAGTTTCTGCACCAGGTCTCAATAGCCGCCTTCATGCCCACCCAGTAGAATCTCTCACACAGTGGCACCTCCAGCTTCTTCCATTTAAAGGGTCCCACTCCGTCATGGTATGTTTCTAGAACCATCTGTGCGTCTCTCTTAGGGACTATTATCTGCCACACAAGCTCTTGGGTCCTTGAATTGATGTGCCGCCTGCACATGTTGCCTGCATAGATAAACAGCCTGCCTTTCTCTTTCCACAGCTGCTGCACCTCTGGCAGGGCATCTTGGCCAGGGCGTGCGTTCACTTCTAGCAGTTCCTTGTCCAAGCTGATGGTGGGGGTCACTGTCTTGCATATCCGACCAGCTATGGTGGGGCAAAGGGTCAAAGGTGACTTCCTGCATCACAGGCCGCTTGTCTCTCACCTCGTGGGAACACTGGGACACATTCTTGTGGTGGAAAGGCGGCAGCTCCATCTCCTCCAGCTCCTCCCGGTCTCCTCCCACATCTGGAAAGTGGGGAATTCGGATAGTGCATCGGCAATGCTTTTCTTGTGCCCTGCCCGGTATTTGACGGTGAAGTTGTAGTTGGAAAGCTGGGACACCCAGCGCTGTTCTAGGGTGCCTAGCTTCGCAGTCTCCAGATGGGTTAGTGGATTGTTATCTGTGTAGATGGTGAATTTTAATGCAGCCAGGTAGTGCTTGAAGCGTTCTGTCATGGCACAGAATATAGCTAGGAACTCCGGCTTGAAGAAGCTATAGTTGTCAGGGTTTTTCTCTGTAGGACGGAGCTTCCTGCTGGCATCGGTGTACAGCGCAAACGGTTGGCTGTAGTCAGGGTAGGCCAGGATCTCTTCCCCTGTCAGGACCCACTTCAACTGTTTGAATTAGTCTTCTCTGTTTCCCCATTACAGCGGGCGACTAGGGTCTTTCGCCTTCTTGGACTGGCCTACCAGGAGGTCTTGCAGGGGGGCAGCCATCTTGGTGAAACCTTTGATAAACCTCCGGTAGTAGCCTATCTGCCCGAGGAACTGCCACACCTCTTTGATGGTGGTGAGCCTTGGCCAGTCTTTGATTGTGTGGCGCCCTGCTCACGCAGGTAGCCACAAACTTCTCTAACACTAGAAGTCCCGGGAATTTCAAGATCCCCCCTGAAGTCCTGAGAGAGGGTCAAATGACCCTCAGTCCATATTGACACCTCAATTAGCATCCTTTCATTTGTAAATGTGCTCTTGCCTGAGGAATCTGCAGGGGGGATTATCTAAGATAAGAGTGTGTAAACAGAAGAATGCAAACTATTCCTGAGTGTGGGGGATGCTGCTTACAAGAAAGAGATACTGGCTTCACAGTGCCTTTTTTTGCCTGTTCGTTTGCTTCCTTTGTTTTGCAGGGGTTGGTGCAGAGAAGATACAGTCATCCAGAGAATGGCAGCAACTCACCGGGCAGGTTTCAGCAGTATTTCTTTATTGTTTATTCCATAAAAACAGACGGTTATGCAGGGGTGGTGGAGGGAAGATGGGGGTCGCAACAATGGGCCCTTTTGACCTCCATCCTCCCTCCACCACCCCTGCATAACCACCTGTTTTTATGGAATAAACAATAAAGAAATACTGCGACATCGCCTTAGCGTCGCAATATGTAACAGGGCGATGATTCAGTGTTTCTCAGTTCAGAGATTTCCCAACTAGCCTGGGATGCATGTGTAATGCGGTAATAGCGATGTCTCAGGTGACAGGAGCTATAGAAAATATAGCTCCCTGCCTCGCCCGGGAATCGCCTCTGAACTACAGGCTGGTTCTGAGGCGATCCTTCACAGACATCCACCGGTGACATGTCCGCGCGTGTCATGACACCAGCGATGCCCCGGCGATGTGCACGCGCACGTGATCGCCCGCACATCGCCGGGAATCATCTCCCCGTGTGACGGCCCCATTAGGACTGATTCACACATCTGTGCCTCCGGCACATGTGGAGTCTGTGCTGACACATGCCGTAGGCACAGACATCTTGAAGGATTGACACCTGTTCTGGGTTTTGGAGTCACTCCTGGTTTTGACACACAAACTGGATGGACACTGATCAGGAAAACTGATCAGGAACTGAAGTGTGTCCCTACCCAAAGAATATGAGCTGCTCCTGAGGCCGGTTTCACACATCCGTGTTACCACGGACGTGTGGAACAAGGCCGTTTGGGGGCGGCACATAATCCCATGTGTCATGGACATGTGACATGATGGGTGCTGTCCGTGTGCGATCCGTGGATCCACGGATCGCACACGGACAGCCTGTTACCTCATACTCACCTCCCTCCAGCGCCGCTGCTCCTCTCATTTCCGGGCCGCTCTAGGGCTCAGTGAAGTGAATATTCATCCGTTTTGAAACGGATACAATCGGATGACAGAAAATCGTAATGTGAAAGCAGCCTTATGCATAAATACATACCCATTCTCTATCAGGATGAGAAATTATCTAGAATTCTGAATGATGGCTATAGATGTGTACCCAGGAGAGGGAGAACCCTTGGAATTATACTGACACCAAGTATGTTTGTAAAGGAAAAGTTTACTCCAACTTGGTTGAGACATGTGGGTTCATACAGGTGTGGAGGTAACAAATGTGTCGCTATATTGAGAAAACAGATATTTTTGTTAATAATGTGACCAACAAGACATATAAGATCAAAGCATAAATAAATTGTAACATGTGGTATACATGGCCACA
The DNA here is from genome assembly GCA_033576535.1 of Allobates femoralis. NCBI lineage: Eukaryota > Metazoa > Chordata > Amphibia > Anura > Aromobatidae > Allobates > Allobates femoralis. Next base: position 12,644,079 of record JARQOC010000003.1, read on the forward strand.
TGCATTACATGTCAGAGATATTACATGGGGTGTACGACCAAGTCTCTCAAGAAACGGCTTAGTGAGCATATCACTGCTGCAAATCCGGACTCAGCATCTAGCTGCCGCAATGTGTCAGGTCTCTCCAGGCATTCCTTGAGGTGCATGGGGGGATCAAGGGCATATTGCATGTTAAGGGAGTTGAGAGAGTACCCAGACCGCCGAGGGGTGGGGACTGGGAGCTTGTATTGTTGTGCCAGGAAGCATCGTGGATCCTGGTGCTTAATGAGCATTACCCAGAGGGATTAAACTACCGCACGGATCTATTGTATTTTTATTGATCCCTTGCGGTTTCTCATTGCTAACATGTTTATATAAAGTCTACGATGCATATGGGGTAATAGTTATTAGTGATACTTACCATGTTTGTCATTGAAATTTGTCATTGTTTTTATGCTAACTTGTCTCACGCTCATGGCATTGGGAGCAGTGTAAACACTTGTAAAATCAGATGGAAAGTGGTGTCTCACCCTTTATTTCTTTATCTGCTCTGTAAAAATGAGCGATGTGGCGGGACACTTTTTTCTATGGTTTCTCACTGCATCTGTTATATTTTTATGCAGAATGTTGATCTGTTTGTTCCCAGTGAATTTACAGATTAGCAGCCTTTGTCTAGTTAATATAGGGTTAAAGTGAACCCACATATGAGTGGGTTGTCCAAGTTCTTATTTGGGGTAATTGAGTCGGTCGACAGGGAATGGGGTACTCGGATACCGGGACGAGTGGTTACTTAGGTGGGGGATCACTGGTGGTCGACCCCCAGTTCGGTGCCCTGGACCCTCAAAGGCGAGGATGGGGGTGATGGGGGAATTGGTATCATAGCGCCACCTGTGGTACCTGGTAATAGGGTTACCAGCACTGCAGCCAGCCGCTGAGGTGATGGAAAGGCAGCGTTGGGTAGTACAGCTCCCCACAGGCAGAGCTTTACCTCAGGGCAGCAAGGGTTGATGAGGGGAGTTGTAGTCCTCACCTCTTTGATGCTGTGGAGGCCCTCTGGGTGACAGAGAAAAGGAGCACAGACACCGCTTCAACTCAAATGTTTCTTTACTGGTACCGGGCAAATGATAACATACACAGTACAGTCTGGTTTAGCGAGGCGTAGCCACAGATTTGGAGGTAACTTTGCAGAGTCTGTCGGTGGTATCTTTGCAATAGCTTTTAGGGTCTGGGTTCCTCTGCTGCTCTCATTAACCACCCTCTGAAGAGCCCTTTCGCCGGTCCCCTGGTCTGTTACTGTTAGGTACTGTGAGTTTCTTACCAGTACGGATGGGGGTATCCCGATATAACCTCCCGTCACCGGAATTCAGTCCTTTCCCTAAGAGTGTCCTGGACCTAGTTTGGGACAGAGGCAGGGATTCAGTCAGTAGCACTATGGCTACCTTATGTCGGTCCCACAGCTTGTCAGTTTGCAGTCAGGGGTGGACCAACTGACTGCCTTTGCTCCGGTATGCCGGTGACGACCCGGACTCTCCAGCCGGTTCCAACCAGTCCTGGATTGTCCCCTCCGGTGTCTGGGTCACCCCTCTCTAGGGAGGTGCACTCCTGTCATGGACGCAGTTTTCTGACGTCTGTCCTTGCTGCCTCCTCAGACCATTCTTCTTCTGTCACTCTAAGTCTCCAACTCTACTCTAGGCTCCAACCCCGGGACCTACTGAATATACGGTCCCCTATCCTAAGGTGGCTTATTGTATGAGTGTTTATGACGGACTCTGTGAGAAACCCCATATCCCTAACTACGGAGGCACTACACCTTCTGTTTGGGGTGCAGTACCTCCCTGTGGCGCCCTGCCATAGGGGTGCCACATAATTATGTACACATGGGTGGTTGAGGTGTTATTTCACGATTTCTCTATTTATGTGTGAAGGCTTCACATTTTGTATATGACTAAAACTAAGGATTCTTCTATCCGAAACGTATCAGGCGTAGAAGGGGGGCTGCGTACCCCAGTTAATGCTTTTATGGTCATAATTATTTAACAAAAGACCTGGAAGCCTTGACTGAATACAGTCTGGTGTTGGATTTTTTCTTTCACATTTGTTTCAAGATGGGAAGCAGCCATTTATCCTGAGCCCCAACAGCCTCTAGAAGTCGTGGTGGCCGTTTTCCTATTACCGTATTCCCATATTTGTGTCTGATGTTTTTTTAGGCCCTTGATTTTGCATCCCATTATTTACAATAGGATTTGGAAGTTTGGCGATCCTTGCCTGTTTACAAACTGGACCGAATTTGAACTCCCAAAGGTTCTCTTATCTCCATTCACTTGTACTTGGAGCTGCATGAAGCCGCTTGTAACTGTACATTGTGGTGCAGAGGTTTTGTCCCAGTCATGTTGTGCAACTCAGAAGGGGTTAATGTACAGTAAGTGTCCACAATCTTTAGTAGAGTTGAGTAATGGGTTGTGTTGTTAAAGCCACAGAAAACAAGTTGCATCACAAGAGCGACTATAAAGACATTTCTTATTTCTGTTCCTTCAACTTATTCTTCAATTATCCGGAGTAAAGACGGTTTAGATCACAACCATCGGGGAGCAGATCGAGAATAATGTGTGATGAGATCAGACAATGTAAAATATATCCCATCATTGTGAATAAAAAGAGGGGAGATGACCGTCGTCTTCATGTCATTGATCCTATGGGCCGTGTGCTTTGTGTCTCCGCTGTTCCTGCTTCTTCACCATGTATCACTTACAATAGAATCTACTTCTTCTTCTACTATTCACCATTATTATAGAGAGATGATCAGTCTCCTCATTCTATTGCTGCTTCCTTGGCTTCCTTTATCACAATTAGTCTGTGATCTCAAGATTAGAGAAGTTATTAATCATTTAGGTAATTATTACCAGGATGGAGATCTCATCATTGGTGGACTGTTAACGATTAAACAAAGCGCCCACCTCCCAGAATATCCAGATCAGTTTACTGAAGAAATGTCATGTGCACAGTAAGTCCCCATTCCATGTGTGTAGTGTCCATAAGTGGAGAGAATGGTGTGACTGTGGCAGACATGGCGTCACCATCTATCAGTACGAGCTTCTATGTATGACATTTCCAGGTTTATGGTCCTCAGTCACCAACTGGCTGTGAGCTCCTGGCCGCTCTGTACAAATCGGGGCCTTGTTACTAATGTCCATATAATATGTGATTAGTCCCTGATTATTGTGGGGTCGGAGGAGCTTGTGCCGGTTATTGTGATTGTGACTTTCATCATGTTCCAGGTCACAGTGATTGTTACTAATGTGCTGAGCTCTTATCAATCTGATCATCATCTCTTATATTACACATTTTTGTATCTTTGAAAATTTTATTTCTCCTTGTTTAGAAATTTTACCTAAAAATGTGATTTTCATCCATAAATTTGCCCTGAATGTCAGGTCCTCTGGTTTCCCTGTAAATCTGTGTGTAATACTCTGTGGTGTCCTAGGGCTGTCTCCTATCCACTAACATATGACTGTCAGGTCTGTCCCGATACATACATGATGGAGAGACCTGTCACTCAAGGGGAGCGGGCAGGGAGAAGACGCCGGGGAACAGCCTCGTCCACCAGTCTCCACGCGGTTTGCTCCCCAGTAGTATATAATGTATGTGTTTCTGTACATTATTGTGATTCAGGGTGAAATCCTCCAGCTCTGAGGACCTCAGATCACCGTCCTGGTAATATCAGAGTTCCTCCCCCATAAAGGTACCGTTACACGGCATGATATCGCCCGCAACATCGCTCCAAAGTCCCGGGTTCAGCAATGTTGCAGGCGATATCGCAAGTGCGTCGTGCCGTGTGACAGGGGATTCAACTACGATAAGTTGCTTGATCGGAGTTGATAGGTTTTCCAACATGTTAGAAAACCTGGTGATGTCGCTCAAGCGATCTGGTAGAATCGCTGTGTGTGACACGGCGATAACAATGTCCAGAGCGATATCCCCTACTCCCTACCTTCCTAGGGATCGCTCGCTGGGTTGTGCTGCGCTGCCCATAGACCTAATGTTAAAGCTTTCAGGACCATGGATAGCGGCAGATACAGTACGCACATTACCTACTCTATCTTCTCCACAGTGAGGAGCCGCCGGGTTTCAGTCACAAAATTGTAAATGCCGACAATAGCCGGCAATACTATAATGGCACATATTAACCCCTCACATGCCGACCTGTGTGGACAGCATGTCTCTAGTGAGGGTGGGCACTCCCTAGAGACATGTTGCACACATCTATTATTAACATTAACCCTTTGTTCATCCCTGCGGCAGCATATGGCTGCCGCAGGCATTAACATGTGCCTTGCGACAGCTGCATGAGCTCCCATAGGAGCCCATTATAGCAATCCTGCTGCGGATTGCAAACCGCTCCGAAAACTGCAGCCTGCCTAATTTTTACCGCAGGCTGCAAATCCGGATGCGGTAACTGGATTGCATGTAGAGCAATCTGGTTGAAATAATGGGATCCTATGGGCTGCGGTTCCTGATCCAGTTTTGAGCTTTTTAACAGCTCAAAACAGGATCGGGATCTGAATTTTGTAACGCAAATGTGACCCTAGCCTAATAAACTCCTGGGTTGCTTTGGTTTATGTTTTTCATTGTCCATCTGTATTATGGGTCATTGTCCATCTGTATTATGAAACGTCGACCAATCAGTTTGTGCATTTGGCTGGATTTGAGCACTCAATGTCTCTGAAAACCCCAGAATTCATCCGGCTGATTCATCCTGTGTCACATCATCAATAAACACTAGAGCCCCAGGGCCACTGGTGACCATGCACTGCCTCCGCCATGTGTAACATGATGTGTTAGGCTTTGGATCATGAGCCGTTTCATGCCTTCACTATACCTATTTCTTTCTATCATTCCGGTAGATGTTTATCTTCATCTGTCCAAATAATGTTCTTCCAGAGCTGTGTGGGTTTATTAAGATGTTTTTTTTGTCAAAGTCCAATCTAGCCTCTTACTCTTGAGGCTTATGAGTGTCTTGCACGTGCAGTGAACCCTTTTTATTTACATTCATACAGTCTTCTCTTTATGGTAGATTAGGATGTTGATAAGCCGACATCCTGGAGAGTGTTGTCCACTTGGTTGGCTGTTGTGAAGGAGTTTCTCTTCACCATGGTAATTATTCTGCGATCATTGACCAGTGTTGACTACTGTGGGTATCAATGTCTTTTTGCATTGTGAGATCACTAGCGCTTTCTTGCTGCTCCTGGTCAGCCTGTAATTCCAGCTCCAGTTCTGTCTGCAGTCAGTCCTGTGATAGCTGATTCTCTCTGTCTCTGTTCCTGGACCCATCCTGTCTGTGTCTTCCCTGGTACCAGTGTCTTGCCTTGAATGTGGAATCCTGGTGTGTGATATTCCTGGAATCATTTTGTGCCTTGTACACCTGAACCTAAAGACTGTGAGTTTCCTGTATCCTGTGTCTTGTGAAATGAACCTTTGTTCATCTCTTTAAGTTGGAGTCCAGTGTTCCTGCAAGGCTCATGTTATTTTGCTGTGCTTGAACCATCCAGCTCCAGTCCACTCCTGCAGTGGCTGTGTCATTCAGCTCCGGTCCATGCTCGTTGTGCTTGTACTGTTCTGTTGTGCTCATGTGGCGCCCCTGGGACCGGTCGCAACTAAATGGCACAGCAGCTAGGATCGGTAAGTCGGTCACCCCACACACACACCCAACACATCCCCCCATCCCAGATCTAAGTTACTTCATGTCTAGCAATGGGATAGCGGGAGGAGCCAGGTGGAGGGTGGAGAGTTAGGACAGAACCGGTAAAGGGTGGGAACAAACACCACAACAAAAGGGAACGCAGAACACCAAGTTGAGGCTAGCCCAGGAGACTAGTTGAGTAAAGAACAGCAGAGACACCCGACAGCCAAGTCAGAGACACCAGACTGAAAGAGGAAGCAGGGGAAAGGTAGAAGGAAAGTTCAGCTCAACCAGTTGAAATAGTAGTACTCCAGTACAAGGAAATGGTGCACGGATACAGTCCTGGTCTCTGGACCGGCAATCACCAATAAATAATGTAGAAATATCCAGCACTCATAAACTTGCAATTATGAGGATTCATTCAAACATGAACGCCATCCATCTAATACAGGCAGTATGTGCTAACCCGACTCGTTTCGACAGAGAACTGTCTTAGTCGTGGTTCCACCATTCACAGCACAACACGCTCTCGTCCTCCATACAGACGCCCCACACAGACGGACACAGGTATTTGCTGCACTGCTATTTCATCTTTTCTACCTATAACCTGCCTGCCACAGCTGCTATCTTTATCCTGACACCTTCTCTCTTAAATTCTAGGAGAGAGCCACAGGCCAGCGATAATAAAACTACCTGGTATGTACTTTCTCTGTCTTTAATTAAATCTGAGAAAGATCCTCCTATATACTTTAACTTTTCTTATATACAGAAGGACATTTGGGGCCTATCCTACTACTAATAATATCCCCCAACAGTACCTGCCTACATTTAAGGGATAACTTAGCTACAGTAACTAATATGGGATATAGAATGAATGTACTAAGACCCATATCTCACCCCTAGGCTACCAAGCAATCCTCATGTTCTACCCTGAACAGGAATTCCTTTTCTTCCTGCCACCTGGCAACCCGAGTGTAACAGGTGATCCTTTCTCTCCTCCCTATATATCTTTTCATTTTAACATATCTTTGATTTTATTACCCTTATACCATCCATTCCTTTTCTATTCTTTCTCCAGTTCCAGCTACATATGAAAAATAGGTCTCATCCCCTTAACAGTCAATCTGGCAATCTGTCTAACAAGGTACCTACTGTATATCTCCTACCATTCACTCAGGAGTTTCTTAGACTAATGCACCCCCTATACATTTCTATGCTATCTTCCAATAGGCACATAGTATATCCTAGAATCTGTTTCAAAACATAGCGAAGGGGCTCTGATTACTATAGCACCAAGTAAGTGTATATGACAACTGCTTTAATACTGTCCCCTCTTCACAGATATGCATATTGATTCAATCTTCTTCTGTAGAGCAACAGGATTCATCCTATACCATTATTGAATCTCATCCCTCTCATTCGGCCTTCCAGTAAGACACTTGAACCCTCTTCTCTCTTTGGATCTTCTGTTTTGTTCCTCATCCTACAAGCCCTCCCGTCTATCCTCACATCCTGCATCTTTTCACTTTCTAATCTCGCCCTATCCTTCTCTAAACAATATTTTCCTTCCTTTAGGCTGGCTTCACACTTGCGTTTGTGTCTGCATGCGGAGGGCATGCAGACGCAAACGCAGTGCAACGCAGCACATACTGATGTGAACGCAGCAGAGAATCTCCGCATGCGTTCACATTAGTATGGTGCATTGGCAGCCAATCAGCTGTCTCAGGGGCGGCCGGGAGGAGGAGATCAGCGGTGGAGATCTCCACCTCCCGGCCACAGCTGATCTCCCGCCGATGTCGGCGCGGGAGATTTGAAGATACAGCTGATCTGACAGCTGTTTAACACCGCGCCAACACCGAATAGGGTGATATCGGTGCAGGAGATAAGAAACAGCTGATCGCTGCCTTAAATTTCCCGCACCGATCTCACCTATTCGGTGTCAGCACGGGAGATTTAAACAGCTGTCAGATCAGCTGTATCTTCAAATCTCCCACGCCGACACCTGCGGGAGATCAGCTGTGGCTCTGGCTGATCTCCCGGTGGCCGCCACTGATCACCGGCGGCCCCCGGGAGAGATTTCAATGAGATCCGCAGCGTTCTCCTGCGCTGTCATGCGGAGGACACTGCGGATCCATTGAGATCCATGCATTTTTTGTACGCTTGCGGATAAAACAAGCGCCCGCGATTGCACAAAAAATGCAACAGGGCTGCGTTCGGAGTGCAGAGGAGGACGCATAAATTATGCGCATCCGTATGCAAACGCAACCGAACGCAACCAAAATGCAGGCACATGTGTTCCCATGTTAAACATAGGAACACATGTGTGCAAGCGTTTGGCCGAGTTCAGTGCGCTGCATGCCAATCGCAAGTGTGAAGGCACCCTAACTCACACTTTTGCTTCCTTTCCTCTTTGTTTCTTTACATAAAACACCAAATATGGCACCTCACTATATGCTCTCTCACTATTTTATTTTCATTTATCCCCGAAGCTATATATATAGAACACCAGAGGCTCTAAACTATTACCCTGTTTCTTTGCTAGGTTATAATACTGTTATTGAAGAACTATGTGTAATACTCTGCTTTGAATGATTCTGTATATAGATTGTCTTCCTAACAAAGGCTCGTGCCTGAGCCAAAACGTCGTTTTTTTGGAAACTACACACTTTACACTGAAAATTAAAAACCTGAAAAGCAACTATTTTCCTTTTTCTTTTTTCAGCGATGTGTGCCAGGCTAAAACTTTATACTCTTTGACTCTATTTTCCCTTGAGCACCTAATTAGTGGTCGAGCTTGATGCTATACTTCTAACCAACCACGAACCCCAGCAGGGTGGTGGTCTTCATGTCCCGATACCCAAACTCTGGCATAGCAAAAGGAGGGCCATCGAACTAAGGCCAGGAGACCCTAAAGGGTGCCCACAGAGAGCCCCTGACCGCTGGACCGTAGCTAGTGTGTGGAACAGAGAGGAAAGGCCTGAAAGGAACATGAAAGGAGGTGTCTCAGACAAGCCGTACCAGCTGACTAACACTAGACCAGAGCCGCTTTTAAACTACTGTGTTTTTCTTGTAAAATCTGTGAGCAATAAGTAAACCCAGTAAAGCTCAGAACTGTGTTGAACTCTGATTGTATGCCTGCGAGGTGGCCGGTTGGTATTGAGAACTTTGCACTGCACTCCACCATCTCCGCGGTAGCCCTGGGGACCAGCCCTATCTGTGGAGAGCACGACAATTTGGCTGCAGCCCCCATCATCCCCAGAGGTCCCGACTGCAGCGGTGGCTACATCTAGCCACAAACCACGGGTGGCATTATGACTAATTATCAAAAACTATTTTCCAAGCCTTTTATCCCCTTTTATTGACTCGCCCGGGACCACGGAGCTGGGTCATGACACCATGATACCCTGCAGCCCCAGACGACAACGAGAGGGCTCAGTTCCGAGTACCCCACGGTCCCTGTGGGCGACTCACTCGCTCTACTTAAATCTTGTCCATTCCTGTAAAACCCATGTCATGCAGCTCCAATCTGCTCCTGCGGTTCTTGAATCATCTTGCTTGGATCAGGATGTCCGTAGCTTGATGACCGATGCCTTGTGCATGAAGCTGTGTCTGAAGTCCGGAGCCTGATGACTGATGTCAGGTTTCCAGATGTCCGGTCCATGCTCCGATGTCTTCCTCCTGGAGCCATGTTCGATGTCCAGTGTCCAGATGTCCTTCCTGTGTCTCAGATGTCCTGACTTTGTCCCAAATTTATTTCCTGTGTCCTAGATGTCCAGCTTGCGTCTAGATGTCCAGTCCGAGTTCCTGGTTATTAAGCCTGTGTTCCAAAGTCAGTCCAGCTCGTGTTCCTGGACAAGCTAATCCTTCGTGTTCCTGGGAAGTCTTCTGCCTTCTATTCTGGTGATGTTACAGCTAAAGAAAAAAAAGATTGAAAATTGAGAACTTAGCTTTATACACATGGCCATATATATAAACCGCCCAGTAGCCACATTAAAGCGTGTCTCATATATTGGTTATCTAACATTTTAGTCACAGCCTCTAACTGGGTTTTAAACCTAAAATTTTGTGGGTGTTTGGGTAAGTGCTAATGACTCACCGTAGCCAGGGGGTCTTCACAGGGCAGGGGTCTGTCTTCCTCCTGTCACGGAACCGCGCCTGTGGCTGTGGGGCCCGGTGGTCCAGATCAATAGGTTAATGGCTGAACAGTAGGGGTTAATTGTCTTCGTGACGCCACCTGCAGGAATTCCGGTAACGGTATCGGCGCTGCTTGGGCCTCCGGGGATGGGATGCAGCCAGATGGAACGCTCCCCACAGGATGAGCTGGAGTCCCCGGGGCCTAGAGCTGCACAAGATGTTGTGAGGCAGCTTAGTCGGGCTGTTGTTAGATCCAGGAATTAAAGCGCAGAAACCAAAGTCTTTTAGGTACCTTTACTGATGTATAGCAGCTACACTCGGACCGGGTGAGGGTGAGGTTAACCCTCCTGGAGGTTCACAGCAAGCAATCTTGTAGGCTTCCTTTCTCTGTCTTTTCTAGTGAGGTTGGGTGGATGTAGAATCCTGCCCGGACCGGAGTATACTTTCAACGGAACGTGCTACACCTGGTTTAGCTGCACTGAGGGCACTGTTAAAGGGATAAATCAATGTCTATCCTCTTCCCTGGGCTCTCGTTGGTGGGTGCGACAGGTGAACAGGGGGCTAAACTCCCTGTTTGAAGTGCTGGTTCTCTGTGGTGGCTAGGTAGCTCTCACAGCTCGATTCCAGTAACCGGATGATGAGGGGAGAGTTATGGTAACTCTATTGTCCCTGAGGGGTGCTTTCTCCTTTCCTATGACCCCAATTGCAAGGGTCGCTCACTGGGCAGGTGTGCTGGTTTGGGCCTGGTAAAGCTCCACAACCGGTGGTAGCACATGTCCTGCAGCTCTTCTAGCGTCTGCACACTCTACTGTTTCTCCCTCCAAGACCCTATTTATAGGGGGAACTGGCTCAAAGTGACCAGTGGAGCTCCCCTAGAGGCTTGGGGTGAAACGGGTGTGTTCTAAGGTGTTGTTAGGTGGTAGTGAGTGATGCTTGCTGTTACTGCTCCATTTGTGCCCCAAGGGTTTCTGTGGTGCCCAACAAGGTGCCAGGGTGCCACACTAATATGACTCCCCAGTGTCCGGTTGCCACAATGACATTGCTTCCCTTGGAGGGTGATGTCATGCTTGGAAGCAAGAAGGAGTATCCACACCAGGTAAGCCCACAGCATGCAACACTTTTCCTGACTCCAGGCCTGAAGAAGGAGCTCGAGACCCGGGTTCAGGGGAGCTAGCCTATAAATTCAAGCCTGGTGGAGGTGTTGATGAGTTCAGTTCCTAGGAGGACTGTGAAGAGGACTTGTGGAATGGAGCAGGCTAATTAAACTCATCCCAGGCAGAGTAGAGAGCAAAGGTGAAGCAAGCGTTAGGGACCCATAGGAGAGGGTCTGAGGAAGGAGAGAAGCAGGCCTCGGGAGTAGAGCCAGTTGACCGGCTCACCCCAATGCAGAGCACCTGAAACGGACACCGGGGTCTGATGTTGTGTATTACAGAACAAGCAGCCAAAACCAGAGGACGGGAGACTCCACATCTCCTGGCCACAGCAAAGCACCTGGAGGCACAGGAGCATCGGAGAGCTCAGGGACAGTTGCCAAAGGAAGGGTTTAAGCTGCCTGCCACACAGGCAAGAGACTTAAGAGCAGGAAACACTTAATTACTTACCGATAATGTGTTTTTTCAGAGTCCATGACAGCACCCAGAATGAGGAGAGAGGGATCCGCCCTCCAAGGACAGGGAATCATCAGTCTTTAAAAGGGGCGGTTCCTCTCCCCATGTCAGTTGGTTGCATAGTCTGAAAAAAGGGATCTTCGGAACATCGTTAGTACACTACAACCCCGAACACCACATGCAAATACACCAATGGGGAGAAGAAGAAAAGTGACGAACCCTCAACAATGGGAGGGAATATGTGGGTGCTGTCATGGACTGTGATAAAACACATTACCGTTAAGTAATTAAGTGTTTATCGGTTGTCCATGACAGCACCCAGATTGAGAGAATTACAGAGAAATGTGTATTAGGGAGAGACCACAACCTGTAGAACTATACTCCCAAAAGTGATATCAGCACCAGAAAGATCTACTCTACAATGCTTATAAAAGGTTGGAGGCGAAGACCATGTCGCACCGCTCTGCAGATCTGATCAATAGATACGTCTGACCTTTCAGCCCAGGTGGTTGCTAGGACCCTTGTAGAATAAGGTCTGAGGTTCGTCTCCACTTTTTCATCAGTCCCTGAAAACAAACAAACAAAAAAGGGACCTATCCGTGCTCCAAGGGCGTGCGAACTCTAGGTAGTACAGTAAAAAGCGTATGACTAGGGATGAGCGAGTATACTCATTACTATTTGTTACTTGGCGAATAGTATGGTACTCGCTCTACTCGTTACTCTGCGAGTATCCTAGCGATTACTCGCACAGTAACGAGTCCAATGTAAATTAAGGGAAATGTAATTCCTCTGCTGCTGGACCCTATAAAGAGGTCTTGCTGCAGAGGAAAAACCTGTAACTCCCCATTTCATTGTTTAAAAGCCAGCGGTAAAAAGCCGCTGGCTTTTAAACAATGCTCACAGTCACTGACAGCTTCCTGCCACCTGACAGCAGGATCCTCTGCACCCCCCACCGCCTCCCCACCCTATCTTAACTTAGGATCGAGTGGGGAGGCTGCGGGGCGAGCGGAGGATCCTGCTGTCAGCAGTGGCTGACTGTCACTATTGGGCGGGGGAAGGGGGGTTGCCGGTTCACTCACCATCGTCCACGGCCGCCGTCTTCTTCTGTGTCTTCTTTGCTTTGCAACAGCAGCCGCAGAGAACTTCGGCGGCCGCAAAGCACGGCCGCTATCACAACATTTAGTGAAAACAGGATTCTACCAGATTGCCCCGGTCCGGAGCAATCCGGGACCATAGAGCCCCATGTTATGGGACGCCGGATTGCACCTGATGGGTACAATCCAGGAGAATCTGGTTTTCAAAACCGGATTCTCACGGATTGTACCAGTCCGGTGCAATCCGGCGCCCCATAACATGGGGCTCTATGGTCCCGGATTGCCCCGGACCGGAGCAATCCGGTTTTCAATCCGGTTTTCTATTTTTGACCTTCCCGCCTGGATTTTCAAATGAACAGCTGACTCAGGTAAGCTGTTGATTTGAAGTAGCAGTGCTGGCAGGGTTCATGTGAGTTCATGCTTGCCTGCATGAACTCACATGAACTTTCCCAGGGTGCACAGCTCTGTTACATCTCTGGTGGAGGTTCACTACCAGAGATGTAGCAGAGCTAAAGAAGAACCCTGGATTGGACTACGGTGGATGGAAGAGGATTTTTTTTAAATAAAGATGGAGTCCCTAAGTGTCTTTTTGTTTTTTTTTCAAATAAAAATATTTTTTCTATGTGTTGTGTTTTTTTTTAAAATTCACTAGAAATTCATGGCGATCATGTCCACTATTGGCGTGACCGCCATGAATTTCGGGCTTAGGGCCAGCTGATAATACAAAGCTGGCCCTAACCTCTTTATTACCCAGTGAGCCACGGCACCAGGGCCCTGGAGGAGTTGAGTTCAGAGCCAGAAAATGGCGCTTCAATGAACGCACCATTTTCTGGGGCGGCTGCGGGCTGCGATTCGCAGTAAGGGGTGCCCAGAAAGCTTGGGCCTCCCTGCACTGCGGATTCCAGCCCCCAGCTGCCTAGCTGTACCTGACTGGACATAGAAATAGCGCGGAGCCCCATGCATTGTTTTTTATTATTTCATGAAATTCACGAAATAATAAAAAAGCCCACGTCAAAATTTTTGTGAAAAATCCATTAAACAAACCTATAAAAAGGGACTTCATCTTTATTAATCCATCGACCATGGTCGATGGGTTAATAAAGATGCAATCCCTTTCATTCATATTGTTTTTTGGATTTTTCAGAAAAAAAATTGACGTGGTCTTCGCCGTATTTTTGTATGCCAGCCAGATACAGCAGGCAGCAACGGGCTGCCACCAACCCCCAGGTGCCTATCTGTACCTGGCCGGACACAACAATATAGGGGAGCCCCCTTTTTTTATTATTTAATGAATTTCATGAAATAATAAAAAAAAAATGCATGGAGCTCCACGCTATTTCTATGTCCAGCCAGGTACAGCTAGGCAGCTGGGGGCTGGAATCTGCAGCGCAGAAAAGCCCAAGCTTTCTGGGCACCCCCCGCTGCGAATGGCAGCCCCCAGTCGCCCCAGTAAATGGCGCGTTCATTGAAGCGCCATATTCTGGCACTGAACCCAACTCTTCCAGGGCCCTGGGGTTGTGGCTCACTGGGTAATAAAGCGGTTAGGGCCAGTTTTGTATTATCAGCTGGCCCTAAGCCCGAAATTCATGGTGGTCACGCCAATAGTAGACATTACCGCCATGAATTTCTAGTGAATTTTAAAAAAAAACACAACACATAGAAAAAATAGTTTTATTTGAAAAAAAACAAAAAGACACTTAGGGACTCCATCTTTATTTAAAGGAAATCCTATTCCGTCCACTGTAGTCCCAAAACGCTATTTCAGCACTGCTACATCACTCTGCTTAGACACACATGTCTATGCGGAGTGATTGCAGGCTGAGAAATGACTTCCGGTTTATTCACTGCTCTGCCGGCAGTCGGCAATCTCCGGCGGCCGTCGGCAGAGTTCGGCTTTGACAGCAGGGTTCACCTCAGGTCATAGCCTGAGCTATGACCTGAGGTGAACCCTGACTGTTTTCATTTCTCAGCCTGCAATTACTCTGCATAGACATGTGTGTCTATGCAGAGTGATGTAGCAGTGCTGAAATTGCGTTTTGGGACTACGGCGGACGGAAGAGGACTTTTTAATAATTAAAGATTCTAAGAGTCTAAGAGTCTAAGTGTGTTTTTTGTTTTATTTCTAATAAAATATTTTTTTTCTATGTGTTATGTTTTTTTTAAAAATTCACTAGAAATTCATGGCGGTCATGTTTACTATTGGCGTGACCGCCATGAATTTCGGGCTTAGTGACAGCTGATAATACAAAGCTGGCCCTAACCCCTTTATTACCCAGTGAGCCACGCACCAGGGCCCTGGAAGAATTGGGTTCAGCGCCAGAAAATGGCACTTCAATGAACGCGCCATTTTCTGGGGTGGCTGCCGGCTGCCATTCACAGCAGGGGGTGCACAGAAGGCTTGGGCCTCCCTGTGCTGCGGATTCCAGCCCCCAGCTGCCTAGCTGTACCTGGCTGGGCATAGAAATAGCGCGGAGCCCCATGCATTTTTTAAAATTATTTCATGAAATTCATTAAATAATAAAAAAAAGGGGGCTCCCCTATATTGTTGTGTCCGGCCAGGTACAGATAGGCACCTGGGGGTTGGTGGCAGCCCGCTGCTGCCTGCTGTATCCGGCTGGATACAAAAAATACAGCGAAGCCCACGTCAAATTTTTTTCTGAAAAATTCAAAAAGCAATATGAATAAAAGGGACTGCATCTTTATTAACCCCTCTACCATGGTCGCATCTTTATTAACCCCTCGACCACGGTCGATGGGTTAATAAAGATGCAGACCCTTTTTAGAGGATTGTTTAATGGATTTTTCAGAAAAATTTTGATGTGGGCTTTGCCGTATTTTTGTATGCCAGCCAGATACATCAGACGGCAACGGCTGCCCCCATCCCCCAGCTGACTATTTAGACCTGCCTGGACACAGAAATATCAGGAAGCCCTTATTTTTAATTATTTCATGAATTTCATGAAATAATAAAAAAAAAAAAATGCGTGGGGCTCCGTGTGATTTCTATGTCCAGCCAGGTCCAGCTATGCAGCTGGGGGCTGGAATCCGTAGCGCAGGGAGGCCCAAGCTGTCTGGGCACCCCCCGCTGCAAATGGCAGCCCGCAGCTGCCCCAGAAAATGGCGCATTCATTGAAGCACCATTTTCTGGCGCTGAACTCAACTCCTCCAGGGCCCTGGTCCCGTGGTTCACTGGGTAATAAAGGGGTTAGGGCCAGCTTTGTATTATCAGCTGGCCCTAAGCCCGAAATTCATGGCGTCACACTAATAGTAGACATGATCGCCATCATTTTTTAGCGAATTTTTAAAAAAGCACAACACAGAGAAAAAATATTTTTATTTGAAAAAAAAAACAAAAAGACACTTAGGGAATCCATGTTTATTTAAAAAAAATCCTCTTCCGTCCACCGTAGTCCAATCCAGGGTTCTTCTTTAGCTCTGCAACATCTCTGGTAGAGAACCTCCACCAGAGATGTGGCAGAGCTGTGCACCCTGGGAAAGTTCATGTGAGTTCATGCAGGCAAGCATGAGCTCATGTGAACCTTGCCAGCACTGCGCTACTTCAAATGAACAGCTGACCTGAGTCAGCTGTTCATTTGAAAATCCATGGGTAAAGGTCAAAAATAGAAAACCGGATTGAAAACCGGATTGCCCCGGTCCGGGGCAATCCGGGACCATGGAGCCCCATGTTATGGGGCGCCGGATTGCATCGGACCGGTACAATCCGTGAGAATCCAGTTTTGAAAGCTGGATTCTCCTGAATTGTACCCGTCAGGTGCAATTCGGCGCCCCATAACATGGGGCTCTATGGTCCCGGATTGCACCGGACCGGGACAATCCGGGAGAATCCGGTTTTCACTGAAGATTGTGATACCGGCCGTGCTTTGCGGCTGCCACCGTTTTTTGCGGCTGCTGTCACAAAGCTAAGAAGACACAGAAGAAGACGGCGGCCGCGGAGGATGGTGAGTGAACCGGCACCCCCCCTCGCAAAATAGTGACAGTCAGCCACTGATGACAGCAGGATCCCCTGCTCCCCCTGCAACCTCCCCACCAAATCCAAAGTTAGGATAGGGTGGGGAGGAGGTGGGGGGAGTGTAGGATCCTGCTGTCAGGCGGCAGGGAAGCTGTCAGTGGCTGTGAGCATTGTTTAAAAGCCGGCGGCTTTTTACAGCTGGCTTTTAAACAATGAATTGGGGAATTGCAGGTTTTTCCACTGCTGCAAGACCTTTTTATGGGGTCCAGCAGCAGAGGAATTACTCGCAATTACTCGCTTCCCCATTGACTTACATTGGACTCGCTAGACTTGTAACGAGTATCGGGACCTACTCGTTACGAGTCTAGCAAGTCCGAGTATTTTAGTACTCGCTCATCCCTATGCATGACGGCTAAGGTAAGTAATATTAGCTCCTTATTGATTGTAGTGCTATTGCAAAAAGCAGGTTAAGACAATCTCCCAACTGGTGGAATGTATAGACTACCTCAGGGAGGCATGCAGGGTCAGGTCACAAGAGTACCCTATGGTCACGAAATAAGGTAACAGGAAAATCAGCTGAGAGAGCTTGAATGTCTCCTAGTCGCGGACAGAAGTAAAGCTATCAACAGGACCATCTTGAGCAAAATGACTTGTATATGGACATCCTTCAGAGGGTCAAAAGGATGGTCTGTCAATGTAATGAGTACTAGGTTGAGATCCCCGGGAGCTGATCTAATAGGTTTAGCTGGTGCACATCTAGTGCATGTCTCAATAAAAATGGGAACGTCAAGGGTCCCCAGCCAGGGTGAAATTATAGAGTGCTCTAAGGGCTGACATTTGGACCTTAAGCATATTCACTGAGAGTCCCATCTCCACTCCCTTCTGAAAAAATGCCAAAACCAAGTGGATAGGGATTTTCCCTTCTAGAATAGCCCCTGATACCGACAGGAATTTTGCCCAGGTCCTATGATAAATACTGGAAATCATGGGTTTTCTGGACTTAAGGAGGGTTTCTGAAACTGCAGCAGAGAAAACCCCTTCTCAATCAAAAGTCTCCTCTCAAGTTCCAGGCATACAGGTGTAATCTGTCTGCCTGAGGGTCAAGAACCGATCCCTGGGAGAGGAGGTGTGGAAGATCCAGAAGGAACCAGATATCAGAGACTGACAACTGTCAGAGCCAAAGAACCATGGCCTCCTTGGCCAGAAGGGGGCCATCAAAATTACCCTTGCCTTGTCTTCTCACATATTGTGCAGAACTGACGGGAACAAAACTAGTGAGGGAAGTGCAGACGCGCGTCTGAAGTCTCAGTTGAGCTAGAGCACATCCACTGCAAACGGATGATCCCTGGGACCCAGAGAGCAAAACTGATACACTTGCCGGCTGGACCGGGTTGCGAACAAACTATGATGGAGTCCCCAAATGGCTATGATCTGGTGAAACCCCGTCTGATTTAGAACCCACTATCTCTGGTGTAGGTGTACCCGGCCGAGGAAACTGCCTTGTTGTTGGTCGCCACAAGCAGAGTAGGCCATGGTAACCCTGGGCTACCCAGTAGCCCCAAAACCCAGTGAGCCAATGAGGCCTTGGAGACCCGCGACCTCCTGTTCCCTGAGATGGACTGCTGAAATGGAAGCTAGGTGTGATTCTGCCAGTGAGAAGACTGCTACCCTCACCAGTGATTTGGACCGCGTCCCCCCTTGGTGGCTTATGTAGGCGACTGACACCTGATTGTTAGACAGGACTGTGGCGTGATGACCCTGCAGTGTTAGAAGAAAAAACCTTTTAAGGCAAGGGTCACGCATAAGCCCTGGATCATTTATTGGCATCAGTTTTTCCACTTTTGTGTTCTACATCGAAAAACTGATGCCAAAAATGGATGCTGCACTCAAGTGTGACTGCAATGGTGTCAGTTTTTTTACAGGACCCAAAAACCGCTGCAAGCAACTTTTTTGGGTGCAGTAAAAAAAAACGGATCCATTTTTTTAACATGGGGCCCTATGGGAAAACAGATCTGTGTTTTAGAGCATTGTTTATGGAAAAAATGGCAAAGTCCCAACAACACAGAGCTGCACAGGAGGGTCAAAAAGCACCCTAAAAAAAATGGATCAGTTATTGAAAACAAGGGAAAAAACTGATGGCCATGTATGACCCTAGCCTAAGGCTAGGCAACGTTTCCTGTGCGCCCCTGAAAAGCGGCCGCCGATACGGACTGTGTGCGCCCCCTGTGCAGGTACAGAATGGGTTCTTATTGGTCACCGTTCTGCTGAAGTGAATACCGGTATTGGTGTCCGCTTTAGCAGAAAATCTCTAAGTTTTAGGCGGTTCTGCTAAAAATGGTGAGTGTGACCCTAGCCTAAGGCTCGTTCTACAGCTACCAAGTCTCTCTTGTTAGAGGAACTCTTCAGAGCATTTGACCAATCCCCCTGCTGAATGTAACGCACATCCACTGGATATTATGGGACGTAGGCATTAATGCTGAATTTAGCGCACACGCACTGCATCATGTAGGCATCCATGCTGAATTTAGCGCACACGCCCTGCATCATATGGGACATAGGCAGCAATGCTGAAATTAGAGCACACACACTTCATCATATAGGATGTAGGCACCATTGCTGAATTCAGTGCACATGCCATGCTTCCCACGAGACATAGGCAACAATGCCAAATTCAGCACACATGCACTGCACCGCATGGGACACAGGTATCAATGCCGAATTTAGCGGACTTGTACTGCCTCAAATGGGACACAAGCATCAACTGCAGAATTTAGCACACACACACACTGCATCATCTATTATATAATTGCCGTAGCGACTTCCGTCGGAGCGGCGCTGCTTCCGGTCGCTTGGTTAGCGAGTCCGAGCTGCTTCTCCTGGACTCTCCCCGTGGCCGCGTAGCGGCCACGGCGACGCACGAAGCAATGCCCGCAAAGCGGGCATTGCGAGTCGTTGCAGCCCAGCGAAGCAATGCCCGCGAAGCGGGCATTGCGAGTCGCTACACCGCTAACCAAGCCACCGAAGCCCATACTCCTGTAGTGTACACCGCTATAGTATACTACAGTCCCATGCCCATAAGCGCCATGGGACTGTAGTATACCATCGCGCTGTACACTACAGCCCCCTGCCGCTCTAAGCCACTACGCGCTGCTGTACTGTACACCGCTATAGTATACTACAGTCCCATGCCCATAAGCGCCATGGGACTGTAGTATACCATCGCGCTGTACACTACAGCCCCCTGCCGCTCTAAGCCACTACGCGCTGCTGTACTGTACACCGCTATAGTATACTACAGTCCCATGCCCATAAGCGCCATGGGACTGTAGTATACCATCGCGCTGTACACTACAGCCCCCTGCCGCTCTAAGCCTACCCCTAAGGCACCGCCGCCCCTAACCCCCTACCCCCTAAGCCCCGCAGCAGCCCCGACCAGCAGCCCCGACCACCTAACCCCCGACCCGCAGCATCCAAACCCGCCCCCGATACCCCCTAAGCCCCGCCGTCTACCCCCTAAGCCATCGCCGCCCCTACCCCCTAGGCCCCCGCCGATACCCCCTAAGCCATGCCGCCTACCCCCTAAGGCACCGCCGCCCCTAACCCCCTACCCCCTAGACCCCCGACGATACCCCCTAAGCCATGCCGCCTACCCCCTAAGGCACCGCCACCCCTAACCCCCTAAACCTCGCAGCGGCCCCGACCACCTAACCCCCGACTCGCACCATCCAAACCCGCCGCCGAAACCCCGCAGCAGCCCCGACCACCTAACCCCCGCCGCCCCTACCCCCTAGGCCCCCGCCGATACCCCCTAAGCCATGCCGCCTACCCCCTAAGGCACCGCCGCCCCTAACCCCCTACCCCCTAGACCCCCGACGATACCCCCTAAGCCATGCCGCCTACCCCCTAAGGCACCGCCGCCCCTAACCCCCTACCCCATAGACCCCCGACGATACCCCCTAAGCCATGCCGCCTACCCCCTAAGGCACCGCCGCCCCTAACCCCCTAAACCCCGCAGCAGCCCCGACCACCTAACCCCCGACTCGCACCATCCAAACCCGCCGCCGAAACCCCGCAGCAGCCCCGACCACCTAACCCCCGCCGCCCCTACCCCCTAGGCCCCCGCCGATACCCCCTAAGCCATGCCGCCTACCCCCTAAGGCACCGCCGCCCCTAACCCCCTACCCCCTAGACCCCCGACGATACCCCCTAAGCCATGCCGCCTACCCCCTAAGGCACCGCCGCCCCTAACCCCCTAAACCCCGCAGCAGCCCCGACCACCTAAGCCCCGACTCGCACCATCCAAACCCGCCGCCGAAACCCCGCAGCAGCCCCGACCACCTAACCCCCGACTCGCACCATCCAAACCCGCCGCCGATACCCCCTAAGCCCCGACTACCTAACCCCCGACTCGCCGCCGATACCCCCTAAGCCCCGCCGTCTACCCCCTAAGCCATCGCCGCCCCTACCTAAGCTCCTACCCCCTAGGCCCCCGCCGATACCCCCTAAGCTCCCGCCGCTGTCCCCTGCCCCTGTCGCTAAAGCCCTACACCCTAACCCCCCGCCGTCCCCTAACCTAACGCCGCTCTCACCTAAGGCCCTACACCCGAAGCCCCCGTCCATCACTTACATGCCTTCAAGTCATCTGATCGTCCGTCCGATCCTCCGTCCGGCCAGGCGTCCTCTTCCTCCGGCCCCGGGGGTCTTCTCTCTTCTTTCCGCCATCTCCGCCTCTTCGTCCGGCCCCGGGGATCTTCTGTCTTCTTTTCCGAAAATTCCACCTCCGACGTCCTCTTCCTTCTCATTAAGATAGAATGGAGGAAAAATCCCCCATTCTACCTCAATGAAATCTCACGCCGTCTTCTGATTGGTTGCTGGATAATGCCCTCAGCCAATCAGAAGAGCTCCTCATTCAGTTTTCATTCAGGTCCGCCTTTTTTCCCCATTGACATACATTACCGGTGTGTCGGCGATTTTATGGCCGCCCCCCTGGTTCTATTTGTCGGCCCTAAAATCGCGGACACACCGCTAATGCATCTCTATGGGCAGTCAGCTCGACTTCTGATTGGTTGCCGTTCAATCCGAAATCGGGCTGACTGCCCATAGAGATGCATTAGCGGTGTGTCCGCGATTTTACGGCCGACAAATAGAACCAGGTGGTCGGCCATAAAATCGCCGACACACCGCTAATGCATGTCTATGGGCAAGTCAGCTCGAATTCTGATTGGTCGGCGTTCAATCCGAAATCGGCCTGACTGCCCATAGAGATGCATTAGCGGTGTGTCCGCGATTTTAGGGCCGACAAATAGAACCAGGTGGTCGGCCATAAAATCGCCGACACACCGCTAATGCATTTCAATGGCAAAAAAGAAAGGCGGACCTCAATGAGAACTGCGTCTCAGCCTACATAATAAATTAAATAATAAAAAAAAGAATTAAAAAAGAATTAAAAAATAATAAAAAAAAATAATTAAAAATAATAAAAAATTCAATAAAATAATAATAAAAAAATAAAATATATGCTAATAAGATCAGCCCTTTGCGGACCTGAATGAGAACTGCGTCTCAGCCTAAATAATAAATTAAATAATAAAAAAAATAATTAAAAAAGAATTAAAAAATAATAAAAAAAAATAATTAAAAATAATAAAAAATTCAATAAAAATAATAATAAAAAAATAAAATATATGCTAATAAAGGCGGACCTCAATGAGAACTGCGTCTCAGCCTAAATAATAAATTAAATAATAAAAAAAATAATTAAAAAAGAATTAAAAAATAATAAAAAAAAATAATTAAAAATAATAAAAAATTCAATAAAAATAATAATAAAAAAATAAAATATATGCTAATAAGATCAGCCCTTTGCGGACCTGAATGAGAACTGCGTCTCAGCCTAAATAATAAATTAAATAATAAAAAAAATAATTAAAAAAGAATTAAAAATAATAAAAAAAAATAATTAAAAATAATAAAAAATTCAATAAAAATAATAATAAAAAAATAAAATATATGCTAATAAAGGCGGACCTCAATGAGAACTGCGTCTCAGCCTAAATAATAAATTAAATAATAAAAAAAAGAATTAAAAAAGAATTAAAAAATAATAAAAAAAAAATAATTAAAAATAATAAAAAATTCAATAAAAATAATAATAAAAAATAAAATATATGCTAATAAGATCAGCCCTTTGCGGACCTGAATGAGAACTGCGTCTCAGCCTAAATAATAAATTAAATAATAAAAAAAATAATTAAAAAAGAATTAAAAAATAATAAAAAAAATTAATTAAAAATAATAAAAAAATCAATAAAAATAATAATAAAAAAATAAAATATATGCTAATAAAGGCGGACCTCAATGAGAACTGCGTCTCAGCCTAAATAATAAATTAAAAATAATAAAAAAATAATTAAAAAAGAATTAAAAAATAATAAAAAAAAATAATTAAAAATAATAAAAAATTCAATAAAAATAATAATAAAAAAATAAAATATATGCTAATAAGATCAGCCCTTTGCGGACCTGAATGAGAACTGCGTCTCAGCCTAAATAATAAATTAAATAATAAAAAAAATAATTAAAAAAGAATTAAAAAATAATAAAAAAAATTAATTAAAAATAATAAAAAAATCAATAAAAATAATAATAAAAAATAAAATATATGCTAATAAGATCAGCCCTTTAGCGCACCTGAATGACAACTGCCTCTCAGCCTAAATAATAAATTTAATAATAACAAAATAATTAAAAAATAATTAAAACATTATAAAAAAATAAATAAAACATAATTAAAAAATAAATAACAAATAATAAATAATAATTTAAAAAAAAAATGCTATTAATGCTATTAATGCTAATATTTATCCTATTAATGGTATTATTAATGCTATTAATGCTAATAATAATGCTATTAATGCTAATAATAATGCTATTAATGCTATTAATAATGTTATTAATGCTATTATTAATGCTAATAATGCTATTATTAATTCTATTAATGCTAATAATAATGCTAATAATCCTATTAATAATGCTATTTATGCTAATAATAATGCTATTAATGCTATTAATAATGCTATTAATGCTAATAATAATGCTATTTATCCTATTATTTATGCTATTAATGCTATTAATGCTAATATTTATCCTATTAATGGTATTATTCATGCTATTAATGCTAATAATAATGCTATTAATGCTAATAATAATGCTATTAATGCTATTAATAATGCTATTAATGCTAATAATAATGCTAATAATGCTATTAATAATGTTATTAATGCTATTATTAATGCTAATAATGCTATTAATAATGTTATTAATGCTATTATTAATGCTAATAATCCTATTATTAATGCTATTTATGCTAATAATAATGCTATTAATGCTATTATTAATGCTATTAATAATGCTATTAATCCTATTATTTATGCTATTAATGCTATTAATAATGCTATTAATCCTATTATTTATGCTATTAATGCTATTAATGCTAATAATAATGCTATTAATGCTAATAATAATGCTATTAATGCTATTAATAATGTTATTAATGCTATTATTAATGCTAATAATGCTATTATTAATTCTATTAATGCTAATAATAATGCTAATAATCCTATTATTAATGTTATTAATGCTATTATTAATGCTAATAATCCTATTATTAATGCTATTTATGCTAATAATAATGCTATTAATGCTATTAATAATGCTATTAATCCTATTATTTATGCTATTAATGCTATTAATGCTAATAATAATGCTATTAATGGTATTATTAATGCTGTTAATGCTAATAATAATGCTATTAATGCTAATAATAATGCTATTAATGCTATTAATAATGTTATTAATGCTATTATTAATGCTAATAATGCTATTATTAATTCTATTAATGCTAATAATAATGCTATTAATGCTATTAATAATGTTATTAATGCTATTATTAATGCTAATAATCCTATTATTAATGCTATTTATGCTAATAATAATGCTATTTATGCTATTAATAATGTTATTAATGCTATTATTTATGCTAATAATGCTATTATTAATGCTATTAATGCTAATAATAATGCTATCAATGCTATTAATAATGTTATTAATGCTATTATTAATGCTAATAATGCTATTAATAATGCTATTAATGCTAATAATAATGCTATTAATGCTATTAATACTGTTATTAATGCTCATAATACTGCTCATAATGCTATTAATACTGCTATTACTGCTAATAATAATGCTATGGCTTATATTATTGCTATTGATGATGCGATTATTATTTAAAAATCTTTAAAAAAACAATAAACATATTTTAGATACCCGATGCATTTGCATCAGGCTAACAGCTATAACTACTATAATCAAATTAATGCACGTTCTAGAATCCCGATGCATTTGCATCGGGCTCACAGCTAGTGTAGGTATTCATATTGAATTTAGTGCATACATACTGCTCCATATGGGACATAGGTATCTGACCCACCTCAGGGCTGTGAAATACCCAGGCGTTGTAGTTTCACTGGGGGATGCTACAGGTGGCCTGTGCCCGGGTCCGTGGCCCAGGTGGTCGCTAAAAAGGGGTTTAAAAATAAAAATAAAAGAGTTTGGACGCCACCTACGGTATCCGGTAATGATACCGGCGGTGCTTACAGACGTCCGGGGTGATGATGAGGCAGCTTTGTTGGTAACGCTCCCGTTGGTAGAGGGGGATACCCAGGAAAGTGATGGATGATAGGGATTTTACACAGGGAAGCAGCTCTTCATGCAGCCTTGTCCCTTGTGCTGCAGGGGAATGCGGCTCATCAGATGGAGATGCTGGCAGACTGTCTATGTTAAGGGCAGGATCTGGGGCTGCAATAACTTACACACACTCTCTGGAAGTTGTTTCCGTACTTATTACTGATGGTAATTGTTCAAGGTAACATCCAGGGTACTGTCCAGGTGGTCGGGTGGCAGTTCAGGATTTCCACACCCAATGAGCTGTGAGGCCTCTTTGATTCTGTGTGTGTGTGCTTAAGTCCTGGCCTGTCTGCAACCTGGCACTGACCTCTCATGTGTCCCTCACTTGTAAAGCAAGCTGTGAGAACCTTCTGTTGGACACCACTACTCTTCTGTGGTCCCTGGCTCTGATGATTGCTGTGCTACAAGTGTCTGCCAGGAGACTGACGTCTCCCTTGTCCCCCGGTATTCTCTGCTGGGCTAACTGGACCCATGCAGACTCGGACTCCGGTGTCCAGGTTGCTTTGGTTGCTTTCCTGGGGTGAACCGGTATGGTTCCTCTGCCCCACTCTGTCTCTGGTACGCCTTGCCTCCAGCCCTCCCTCTTGGGTACCTTACACTGGCTAGGCTTCCTTCTGGCATAGGCCTAGAGAGGCAACATACACCAAGATGTCTTCACAGTACTTCTCTGTACTGTCCTACTCCTCTCCTGGACCTCAATTTATGGGGACCTTGACTGAAGTCGGCAAGAACAGCTCCCCCTTCAGGTATGGGATTGAAGATGTTGCATGTGTAAGTTTACCTGATGTGGAATCCCTCCCTGCTCCTGTGGCAACTGACCTGCAGGGGTGCCACACATCAATGCTGAACTTAGTGCACACGCTGCATCATATGGGACCAAGAACACCCAGGGCCAGCTCCAGGTTTTTGTGGGCCCCGGGCAGAAGAGTCTTAAGGTACCTTCACATGCCGAAATCTCGCCTGTCAATCCTAAAGGCGATATGTCGCCCCGAAACAATCGCCGTAAAATTGCCACACAGTTGCGGCGTGTGATAGGGGAATTTCGCGGCGATAAATTGCCTCTCGGCCGTCGCCTGATTCCTGAGCACTGCTCAGAAATCAGCCGCAATCATGAAGGCGAGATTTCCGTGTTGTGGCGTGTGATAGGGCGATTGTGATGGAAAGAGCGTTGGCTAGGATTTCCCGTAGGTGTGCCGCAACCATTCTGTAGTTCGTGCCCCGTCTGCGATGATTGGTGTTGGCTACTGTGTTCCCATTGGCTGTCAGTTTACAGGGCGCCATATTTGAAGAGCTGTCACTTCAGCACCACACATACCTTCGCCTACACAACCGTCCGCTAAATCAGTGCAATTATGCGCGCCATTGAATAGCGCAAGCTATGTTAGCCGCGTGAATTACAAGTTGCGCTTTGTCGAGTATAGTGCCACATGACAGCTCAGATGTTGCCCTACACATCGCAGATGGGAGCCATGGGCCACGCACTGCAATTGGCTGTGAATTAGGTGACTCTGATGGGTACATTATACTGCTTCCATCCCGTGGACGGCTACCTTGTTTGCGCCCTTAACTTTGTTTGGGTGTGGTGACGTCATCATGTTTCATTTCCTTCCTCCCTGCCTGCCAGAACCCTGCCCCACCCCTGCACATAGGATAACAGTCATGGCGGCCGCACAGCGCGCTGCCACATGGGGTCTGGCAGAGCTAATGGTTCTGATAGACCTGTGTGACCGCCATGACTACTGGTGTGAGCAGCGTCACCGACACCCACGGCTGCGCAGGCGCAGCATACTCGAGCAGATCCAGCGGGCCCTGCTCCAGAAACTGGGGTGGAAAGGAGCTGCAAGCAGATCCAGAAGAAGATTGCAGACCTGAAACACAAGTCACCAGGCTGCATTGTGGACATTCGTGCCCAGATTGCCAGGCTGCGTGGTGAGTATGTGGCAATGCCAAACACACACATGGCAAGCATCCTACTCCAAACACTACACAAACATCATGTGTTATTGGGCCATGGCACATAGTGTGACATAAAGCAGCATATGGACCTGTCACCAATGTGCATCTGCATGTTGGTCACACTGCAACATGAAGTTGCTGAATACACGCATATCTTTTTGGACTGGCGACACCTAGAGTGGTTATTGACCTGTGTGTTGCCGAACATAGGCGTGTAATGCCACCAAAGTAGTGGTCAACATATTCATGCACTTTAGAAGGGCCACATCACACCTGGCTGCACATATGTGTGCAGTCTGACACATAGCTTTGCACAACACATTCATCACAATTGGGAAAAGGGACTACAAGCTGACTGCCATGTTTTTGACCCTATGGTGGCACCACCAGATGCTTACTGTCTGCCTTTGTGTTTTGAGTCAAAATCCATCCTCTGGTAAGCCAAGGGTGTTTGACATCAAAAATATGTGCTCACTGGTGCTGTGGTCTTGTTCAAAAACAGAGTGGCCCCTAACCATAGTGTCGGTGTACACAAAACCCTTTCCGCCTAGCCTTGACACCGTCATTACATTGATACACAAGCAGTACGTGTTTGCCGTATCTTGTGTTATGCTGTTCTAATCCGTGTGTTGTCAATTTTGACATTACAGAAGAGGAAGACTCCCCTGCAGAGGAGGCGCAATGGGCCCCAACACCACCTGGGACTCCACCATCACCTGCAATTAATATAAAAATATCACCAGCAACACCACCCACTTCATTTTGCACAATATACGAAAAGAAGATGTCAGTGGGATATAATAGGATTATTATGGAAACCCATCGCAAAAATTGGACTAAAGAGCAGAAGAAGAAGAAGCGACTAAAGGGTATACTTAAATGTGCGATACTTTATTAAAGATGTGCTAGATAACAGTATTAAAAAGGAGGGAAACATACAATAAAATCAAACCACATATACAGGCATTTGATTCCAGAAGTATAACATATAGTAGGAAAAAAGACCAAAAGTGCATGTGCATATATATATCTCACTGTATATTCAAAACTTGCAGAATAAATATCCAAATAAATCATAGATATTGCTGACACCTTATCTCCACCCTGTATAAAGCAGCAATGCCAAATATGCATTCAGGGGATCTGCATAAAAAGATATTAAATCATACAAATTATCTGGACCTCCATAGACAGTGTATTACTCCCAATGCATAGCCATATATTGGGCTGGAGCTGAGGAGGTCCCTAAGCCACGTCTGTTGTATTATGACCTCCTCACCTTCACCCTGGGTCAGGAGGCTCCTCGGGGAACATGGTACAGCAGGCGCCTTGCCTTACCATCTTTGGCCACAAGCCAAGAGCCTGACCCATCATAGGAGGTGCGTCATTATGTTTTTGCTACCTATGTACACACCTTGCTGGTTGCACTGATGTGTGGGTTAGTGCACATGTAGAAGGCACAATTGTGTTGTTCTTTCACCATTCTTCTTCTGTGTGTTCTTCTGTGTGTTGTGTCGTGGCTGTTGGCACAGATTGTGCTGTCTAATGTGGGGTCACTTGCTGTAGCAATTTGGAGCGTCAGGTGAGTACAGAGCACTGGTCTATTTCTTTCTTCAGCTCTGTTTTCAACCCAGCTACTGTGACTTTGGATGTTTGTCATGCTCAGATAGGCACAATGTTGTGCTGGATGGTTGGTTGTGGTAATTGATGCCAGTACATTGCTAATCCGTCGGGAGTCGGGCTCCACTGCAAAGGACCCACCCGCTGGCCAGGCTCTCCCGTCAACATCATTTGGAGAGCCGATGCCTGATCCCCAAGGCCCAGCTCAGGCATACGATGCCGAAGAACACCTGCCCCACCCAACACGGAGCTGGGTACCTGGGCTAGACGGGTCCTCTTGGACAGAGAAAGGACCCCCGCCTCTGGAATCGGGCACATCGCCAGTCAGAGTTTCGCGTCATGGGGAGGCGGGGCCAGGTCACATGGTCCCAGGCATCAGCCTCTCCATAGAGACAGCGGCGCCATGAGCACTAGTCAGAGCCGTGGAGAGTGCTCGTTCAGATGTACATATGCCTACACAAAACAACTACCATAGGATGCAATAGTGCATATCTAATATCTCTAATGGCTCTGACTAGTGCTCATGGCGCCGCTGTCTCTATGGAGAGGCTGATGCCTGGGACCATGCGACCTGGCCCCGCCTCCCCATGACGCGAAACTATGACGCGCTGTCATCTTGATTCGTGAAGGGCGCCCGTCGTCATGGAGCTACATAATGCTGGACGCTGATAGGGTGGCCTCAGTTTTAAAAGCGCCCCTTCCTCTTCCCTTACCACGCCCTCTGACGAAGGTTCTAGTACCGAAATGCGCATCGGCGCTCTGCTGGCATCATCCAGACACTAAGGTAATGGAAATAGACCGCTTTGCTCTCTGTGCTTGCCTTGGTTTCCCTGAATAGAGGTTCCCTTTGGGATTGTCTGTTAGGTTCCTTGGTACTTATAACACTGTAGATATATGACTTGCTATGCTGCCCTGTATTCACCCCTTATGTGTATACACACACACACACACCTATAGCTCTGCCATTCTGTCTATGCTTAGGGGGTTATCATTCTTACTGGTCCCTATATATATCTGAGCCCCATGTTGATCTGCCCATGCAATGCAATATATGGCTATGCACTGGGAGTAATACACTGTTTATGGAGGTCCAGATAATTTGTATGATTTAATATCTTTTTATGCAGATCCCCTGAATGCATATTTGGCCTTGCTGCTTTATACAGGGTGGAGATAAGGTGTCAGCAATATCTATGATTTATTTGGATATTTATTCTGCAAGTTTTGAATATAGAGTGAGATATATATATGCACATGCACTTTTGGTCTTTTTTCCTACTATATGTTATACTTCTGGAATCAAATGCCTGTATATGTGGTTTGATTTTATTGTATGTTTCCCTCCTTTTTAATACTGTTATCTAGCACATCTTTAATAAAGTATCGCACATTTAAGTATACCCTTTAGTGGCTTCTTCTTCTTCTGTTCATCACCTGCAATTGCAGGGCCACCAAGTCCGGCTTCCCCCAGGAACCCACCACCACCGGCCACCGCGGGCCCATCAAGTCCCGCACCCCCGGGACAGGGACACCACCATCCCCAGACCTTGTGGCCGCACAAAGTCCCCCCACCACTGGGACCCCACTATCACCAGACCCAGCAGGCCCATCAAGTACCGCACCCACCGGGCCCCCACCATCACCATTTGACGAGGGACCTGGAAGTCCACACCCCCCTGGGACCATACCATCCCCATCCAGGGAGGGATCACAAAGGCCACGGGCTTGGCTGGTCAACCCAACCCCCGGAAACACCCCCACCCACTGCATCTCCACCTCCTGTGGGCCACAACATCAACTGCAGCCTGCAGTGGGCGTTATTGCTGGTAAGTGTTGTCAAGGGCCTATAAACTTTCAAATATACATCTTGTTTTGTTTTCCTGACATCACTATGTGACTCATGATGTTTTGTTTTTTCCCTTCCTACTGAAGGTGCAAGAGCTGGTGCTGCTAGGTGGGATATGAGGCCATCCCCAGCTCCACAACATGGAACCATGGATGGGGCTCTGCCACGTAAGTGAACACCAATTACGTCACCCACCCACCCACACCTACACATGTCCCTGACTAATGTAGGTTTTTTCCTATACAGGCCTTCCAACAGTCGCAGAGATGCTGCAGGCCCACAATGACGCCCAGCAGCACCTGGCCCGAATGCAGCAAATGATTATGGACATCCAGGCAGCCCAGCCCACCATTGCCCCAACTCCCCAATTTCCCCCCCAATAATGTTGACATTTGCCCTTTAGTTTGTCAATGTCCATGTTGGACACCTTTGTTGAACCTTTTGCCATGTTGGCACCCTTATTTGTTAGGCCTCGTTGGCCTCTTTTCTTATAGTATCTCACATTGGGCAAGTGGGTAGTGTGTTTTGGCTACTCCTAATCTGACAAAGCCTCTTTGGGGGCTTTGGTAAAAACTAACAAAAATGAAAACATTAAATGTTTGGAAAACCTAAATCCTGTGTGATCCCTTGTCGCAACACACACAGGGACACGTTTGGGAGGGTACATTTTCCCAACCACACAGGGCTACAGACTTTCAATAGGTATGCGGTGTGACATGGCAAACATGTGAGCATACTGTACCATTTCAACCACCATGCACCACTATATTACATCAATGTCTACTATCTGATACCCACAGTACCAAACACACACACACAAACATACTGGTGAACGAGACACATATGTGGACGTAGGTCTGGCAAATCATATTGTGGTTTATTCTTGTCACCCAAATAACAAAAAAGATACTTTGTTCGTGCCAATACATCTAGCAAAATAGTCCATCACGCTATATATATTGCCTAGTAGCGTCTTTGGTCTTCCTCCTCCTCTGCTGGGTGTCACGGTCGCGCTCGCGACCCATGACGTAAGGG
This sequence comes from Allobates femoralis, assembly GCA_033576535.1. Taxonomy (NCBI): domain Eukaryota; kingdom Metazoa; phylum Chordata; class Amphibia; order Anura; family Aromobatidae; genus Allobates; species Allobates femoralis. The sequence continues at coordinate 12,675,745 of JARQOC010000003.1, forward strand.
GAATGTGGACCCACTGGACCACAGGGGGGACCCGGGCCTGCCCAGACTAGGGAAGAACAGCAACCGGGTTCTGTGGCAGCTGAGCATGTGGGCTAGATGGTAACCTGCAGGACAAGACGACACCGCACACTTCAGGTATAGCAAAAGTAATGTTTACTGAACAAGAACACACATCAAGGACACGGAACATCATGGACACGGAACATCACGAACACCAGGCGTGAACGTCAGGGTCATTTCGGACACCAGGCGGGAACCTCAGGGTCATCTCGGACACCAGGCGGGAACCTCAGGGTCATCTCGGACACCAGGCGGGAACCTCAGGGTCATCTCGGACACCAGGCGGGAACCTCAGGGTCATCTCGGACACCAGGCGGGAACCTCAGGGTCATCTCGGACACCAGGCGGGAACCTCAGGGTCATCTCGGACACCAGGCGGGAACCTCAGGGTCATCTCGGACACCAGGCGGGAACCTCAGGGTCATCTCGGACACCAGGCGGGAACCTCAGGGTCATCTCGGACACCAGGCGGGAACCTCAGGGTCATCTCGGACACCAGGCGGGAACCTCAGGGTCATCTCGGACACCAGGCGGGAACCTCAGGGTCATCTCGGACACCAGGCGGGAACCTCAGGGTCATCTCGGACACCAGGCGGGAACCTCAGGGTCATCTCGGACACCAGGCGGGAACCTCAGGGTCATCTCGGACACCAGGCGGGAACCTCAGGGTCATCTCGGACACCAGGCGGGAACCTCAGGGTCATCTCGGACACCAGGCGGGAACCTCGGGGTCATCTCGGACACAAGGCAAGACATCGGGGTCATCTCGGACACAAGGCAAGACATCGGGGTCATCTCGGACACAAGGCAAGACATCATCAGGCAGGACCTCAGGACCATCTCGGACACCAGGCGGAACCTCGGGATCATCTCGGACACCAGGCACGGACACCAGGCAGAACCTCAGGTCCATCTTGGACACCAACAGTCAGGACGTCTGGACTCCATGCAACGGACACGGCTCCAGACCGGGAACAGCAAGACACAAGGAGGAACAAGACAAGGACGTTGGCACCAACACAGACAAGACGGGTCCAGGGACACAGACATCAGCTCTCCCCGAACTGGTAGCAGGCAGAACAGGAGCTGTAGACAAGGCAGACCAGGAGCAGCATGTTGGACCAAACACACTGGGCTAGGTTAAGAAACCTAATGCGAGGCTCTGGCCACGCCCAACAGGGAAGAGGAACTTTAAATAGGAGCTGACCCTCAGCTATAGGCTGGGGACAGCAATTCAAGCGCACACCCTCCATCTTACTAAACTGGGGAAGGTGTGGCGGCGCGCACCCTAGGCACAGTCAGAACCCATACAGCATAGCCAGCACAGGAACCGATGCCCAGAGCACCTGGCAGCGGCTGCAAGCCTAGACACACGTGGAAAGTCATGCACCAGCTACAGAGGACCTCACAACCCGCGGATAGCTTCCACAGCGGGAGCCAGGGTCCACACATGGATGGTAAGAAGCGGAGCAAAGACACTACAACACATGTGCGGCTACGCAGCGGAGCTGGGAACTGAGCAGAATCCTATCCAGGTAACATACTACAGTCTCCCAGCTGGACAGGGGGGGAAGGAGCATTGGGTGAAAGCGCAGTAACGCCGAGGGAACCAAGACACCAGACCACCGGCGTTACACTGGGTCAGACAATGGCTCCTCCCCCTCATCCCTGTAATACCACCCAGTGGTGGCAGTTCTGTGGTGCTGTCTTCGTGGGGGAGGTGGAGGATCCTGATTTTGCCGTCCTCTCACCATGTGTCTTTGGGGCGCAGTGGGCACGGGGGTGGTTTTCCTGGGTAAGGCAAAGTGACCACCCCATCTCAGTGTCCCATCTACGCCCACTTCTAGGACCTGAAAGTTGGCCCTCCCAGCGATGGCACATTGCTCTGGCTCCATGCGCCCCACCATCTCACTGGCGATGTGCACGATTCCAAAGGCGGGCGTCCTTTCTCTGTCCAAGAGGACCCGTCTAGCCCAGGTACCCAGCTCCGTGTTGGGTGGGGCAGGTGTTCTTCGGCATCGTATGCCTGAGCTGGGCCTTGGGCATGGCCCCCCACCACTGGGATCAAGCATCGGCTCTCCAAATGATGTTGACGGGAGAGCCTGGCCAGCGGGTGGGTCCTCTGCAGTGGAGCCCGACTCCCGAGGGATTAGCAATTTACTGGCATCAATTACCACAACCAACCATCCAGCACAACATTGTGCCTATCTGAGCATGATAAACATCCAAAGTCACAGTAGCTGGGTTGGAAACAGAGCTGAAGAAAGAAATAGACCAGTGCTCTGTACTCATCTGATGCTCCAAATTGCTACAGCAAGTGACCCCACATAAGACAGCACAATCTGTGCCAACAGCCACGACACAACACACAGAAGAACACACAGAAGAATGGTGAAAGAACAACACAATTGTGCCTTCTACATGTGCACTAACCCACACATCAGTGCAACCAGCACGGTGTGTACATAGGTAGCAAAAACATAATTACGCACCTCCTATGATTGGTCAGGCTCTTGGCTTGTGGCCAAAGATGGTTAGGCAAGGCGCCTTCTGCACCGTGTTCCCCGAGGAGCATCCTGGCCCAGGTGAAGGTGAGGAGGTCATAATATTACAGACGTGGCTTAGGGACCTCCTCAGCTCCAGCCCCGGACCGAGCCTCCATCCACTTCTTATGCTCTTTGGTGAACAAGGTGCACAGGCGCTTGATCTTCTCCACAACCATGGGCACCGTCCAGATCTTAGTTTGGTCGAGCCGGTTGGCCAGCTCGACAAGGTGCCCGTGGGACACAGCCCTCACTGCCTTGTTCTTGTACTCGGGAGGCGACACCCGCCACAGGCATTCCTGGTCCTGGTACATGGAGAGGAAGTCCAGGACAAAATCAGTACCCTCAGCCATCTGCCAAAAATAAAAATAGTGTGTTATCAAAACACATTCATGTACATATCAGGTCACACCCTACTCTGTGTGGCCTATCCATGTCCAGCACTAGCAATGACAGGTGGTGTGGTAGTTAGCTTGTGTATGCAGAAGCATTAATGGCCTTTACATGTGGACAGATATCAGACATGGTGCAAATGCCACGGGCTATATGTGTTTTGGCCCTGTCCAGGGACAGATAGAAAGCTGTGTAATGGACAAATGGCACACATGGCGTCACAAAAAAATAAACACACAGTAATGACCTGAACATATATTTATGTAAGAATGTACTGCTGTAGGACACATTGTCCTGGCATTGGTCTCAAGGATCATTATGTGTGAAACAGGACACGGAGGGGTGTAACGATGCATACCCGTCGCAAAACACACATCTACAGGACACTACATGAAGCTGTACATAAGCCGCCCATACATTTGGCAAGATATGGCTCTGCAGCCACACAGAAAATACCATACATGGCAAGCACAATAGCATGTCCTCCAACTTACCGTCTGTCCAACAGAGTTCTTGTGATGAGACGCTACTAGAACAATGCACATTGATGTAGGAGCATGGGTGGTGGGCAGCTCGGCACTTTTTCAACACAACATGACCAATCAAAAAGCAGCACTGGCACATAATCAGTGGTCACACCTGGCAACGCCCAGGCGGCTACGTCGATTAGATGACGTAGATGCTCTCTGATTGGTTGGTTACCACATAAAAAATGCTAACGACCAAGCTATGGCATGCTTGCTGCCCAGAGTCATTAAGTAAGTACTGATGTTCACACATGATCTGTGATATGGCTGTGTCTAGCGTTTGATACATCATTGCATTACGGATCGTTATTGTGTACTGTAGCAGACGCCCAAGTCATTGTGTATGTAGTTTGTAATGATGCTGTGTTTAATTGATCTATTGTGTTCCGCCAAATGGATGGATTGCCTTTCCTTGCCCCAAAACGCCCTCCTCATTGACAAGCCATTTTGCCTTTGCCATACAGGATCATGTTTGAAGGAGGCGTCTGTGGTTAATTGCGTGGAACATATGAATTTTGTGCACTTAGTACTGGCGTTTAGCAGACATAATGGAAGTATTCTGCCCATACTGAGATGTGGAGTGGGCCATGTGGCTTCTGTGAATGTCTGCGTGTGAAGATCCGGCCTTATCAACTCCTCAGGGATGTCTCTTGGACATGATAAGTATAGGATAGTCTGCTGCGTGGGCAGATATTTTGTCCTTAACACATGACTGTGGTATGTGTCTCATGTTATTGTATTTAATTAGTAACAAGCATCAGTCTGTATTTGTGAGCTTTGTCTTTTCCTACGCCTTGTGCTCCTACATAAACATTATGGGCAGCTATATGGGGGTATAGTCATGATGTCTCCATTTGGACGATGGAGATGTAGTTGTTGAGGAAAACCGTGGGAGTAGTGATAACAGGTTTGGTTGAGAGGCAGTGTAATGTTGTTTGTGACCATTCAATGGTGCAATATATGTATGTGGGTGGCCATATCAGCAGACTTGGGTAGGATGTTGGTAACTGGCTAGGAGATGTGTAGGGAAGGAGGTGGTGGCTAATTTGGATGTCTTGTGTTAATTTTTTTTTACCTTTTGCAGGGGTTGGTAGGCGAGATCATCATGGACCCTGATGGAGATGTTGCCTTGGTGGAAGAGGACTTGTGGCTGGAGGAGAGAGCTGAGAGGTTGTGGGCTCGCAGACCTTGGCGTGTGTGGGCTGGGGATTGGCTTCGGCAATGGCCCAACCTGAGCCACATGCGGCTGGTCCATCAGCTGGAGGATCAGAGTCCGCATGATTTCCGGAACTATCTCCGTATGTCCGAGGACCCTTTCACATTCCTCTTGGAACGCATAAGGCCATTGATAGGCCGACAGGACACTTTGATGTGTCGAGGTGTGCCACCTGAGGAGCGTTTGGCTGTAACTTTGCAGTTCCTGGCAACAGGTCGTTCGAGGACAGACCTGCAATACACTTCAGCTGTCTCACTGTCACTGCTGAGCCGCCTGATCCTCGAGACGTGTGAGGCCATCTGAAGTTGTTTGCTGCCATCCTACATGCAGTTCCCAACAACCCCCGCTGAATGGATGGATGTTGCCAGAGGTTTTGAGGATCGATGGCAATTTCCAAAATGCGGCGGTGCATTGGATGGTAAGCACGTGAGGATCACGCAACCCCTCAATACTGGGTCCTTGTATTATAATTACAAAGGATATTTTAGCGTGGTCCTCATGGCCCTAGTGGATGCTCACTATGAGTTCCTCTACGTGGATGTTGGCATGAACGGGCGTGTGTCAGATGGGGGTGTGTTTGCACACTGCTCCTTGGCCCAAGACCTAAGGAGAGGTGTTCTGAATTTGCCCTCAGATGTGAGACAAGCCATCATCTCAACTTTGCATCTGTGGGGGATGAAGCCTTCCCACTTCAGGCTCACCTACAACAGCCATATCCTCAGAGGACGGTTACTTCTGAGCAGCGCATTTTCAATTACCGGCTATCCCGGGCCTGCCGTGTGGTTGAAAATGCACTCAGGATCATGGCCAATAGATTCCGCGTGTTTCATACGTCTTTGCATATGAAACTGGAATCTATCAATGTGGTAGTGCTGGGCTGCTGTGTGCTGCATAACTTCCTGTGTCGTAGGGATCGGTCATCCTACACGCCGCCAAGTTATGTGGATTCTGTGGACCCCACAACAGGGGAGGTACGTCCTGGGGATTGGAGTGTTTCACCACTCTAGCCGCTGAGCCACGGTCTGAGTCAGCAGGATGCCAGGAGCAGCAGAGACGCATACTGCTCCTACATTAATGGCCCTGAGGCAGTGGCCTGGCAGCATGAGCAGGTGTAGGGTGGCTGGTGTTGTGAGGCATAAACATGAGGTGGAGGGTGTAGTCACCAGGGTGGGCATACCATGAGGGTTTGGGTTGTGGTTTTTACATTTGGTTTTGGAAAAAGTTACCGTATTTTTCGCTTTATAAGACGCACCTGATTATAAGACGCACCCCCCAAATTTGGTGAAGGGAAAGAGAAATTTTTTTTTTTATGTTAAATGGGGTCCGTCTTATAATGCCAGTGTCCGCCTTACAATCAGTTTATATGTCCCCTATTCTGGCATATTTGTCTCCATTCTGGTATATGTGCCCCTTCCTAATTAAATGGTCCCCCACCTGGTATCCATGCCCCCATCCTGGTATGTGTTCACGTCCTGATATATGGTCCCCCACTTAATATATGGTCCCCCACCTGGTATCCATGCCCCCATCCTGGTTTGTGTCCACGTCCTGATATATGGTCCCCCTACTAATATATGGTCCCCCACCTGGTATTCATGCCCCCATCCAGGTATGTGGTCCACCTTCTGATATATGGCCCTCCTCCTAATATATGGTCCCCTCCTGGTATCCATGCTCCAATCCTGGTTTATGTTCCCCCTCCTCATATGTCCTAAAATGGGGGACATGCATCCTGCTACATAGCCCCCCAACTCTTACCAAGGGAGGTTTGTGGTGGTGCTCTGGGGCCATGGAGGTTGGGTCCTAAGCAGGAGCTGCGGTGGTGCCACAGATGTTGGGGGCTAAGGCAGGAGCTGCGGGGGTGCCACGGAGGTTGGGAGCCAAGGCAGGAGCTGTGGGGTGTTGCGCCGATCTCCAGTGGGTGCTGCCATTATTATTTTTCAGCATGCATTGCTGGTCTGGCAATGCATGCACTTGTGTCCAGAATTGTCCGCGAATTGCGGTCTGCGCATGCGCTGCGGCCATTTTATTGAAGACTGGAGAACATGGTACTGGAGTACATAGAAATGGCGACGGCGCATGCGCAGACCCCCATCCGCGGCCATTTACAAGAGCATGCATTGCCAGACCGGCAATGCATGCTGGTAAATAATAATGGCGGCGCCCACCAAAGACCGGCGCAACACCCCCACAGCTTGTGCCTTGGCCCCCAACCTCCTTGGCCCCGTCACAACCGAATCGGGCACCTCCGATCCACCCCCCACCCCACATCCCCCTAGGTAATTTTTTTTTTACATTTTTTTTTACATTCTCTTTTTAAGATGCACCCCCGTTTCCCCCCAGTTTTGGGGAACAAAAGTGCGTCTTAAAAAGCGAAAAATACGGTAGTTAGGCTACGGTCACACATAAGCCCTTGGTCCGTTTTTGGCTTCATTTTTGGCATTTTTTTTTTCTAAGTCCAAAAACTGATAGAAAAACAGATTGGATGTAATAAACACCTTGTCCCTTTTTTTCTGCACCTAAAACATTGATATGTACTTTTTGAGCCAAAAACGTTGCTAGCAACGTTTTTGTGGTCCGTTTTTCAAAAAAAAAAAAATTTAACATGGGTCCTATAGAAAAACGGATCCGTGTTTTTTTTGGGTGCCTTAAAAAAACTGATCCGTTTTTTCTTGAATTTTGGTCAAAAAATTACTAAGTCCAAAAACGTTCAGGGGTGCAGGAGGCTCAAAAAGCACCCAAAAAAAAACGGATTGGTCATGGAAATCACTTCCAAAAACGGATTTCTATGTGTGACCCTAGCCTTAGTTAGTTATTTTTGGGGTTCTGTACTGTCACATGTTTGTGTATGGCCATTAATTATCATCATTTGAACTTTATTTGTGTGATTTTGCCACTTGTGTTTTAGATGTTGTGTGTGTTTGTCATAAATCTTTTTTTGTGCACAAGAAGTACTACTAAAAAACAAACAAACATAACAACCTGTGTCTGTCGTTACTTTTGGAAGAAGGGCAGTTGCACATAGCTTTATGCTGTGCACAGAGGTATGTGATACGTGAAATGGTATCGTTGGGTCCGTGCAGCATTGTCTGCTATTTATAACACAGAGGCTGCTGGCTGGGCTGCATATTTATGACATAGAGGCTGCTGGGTGGGCTGCTGGTAGCATGATAGACAGGATTGGCCATTCTCCCACATATCTATCACACCAGTCAGATGAGCCTGGTCATCTTATTTCTGGGGTTTGGCCCTCGGCCCCAGGGATTGCTGGTTTAAAGGACATGACCTGGCAAAGAGCCCCGTCTTGCTGCAATGGCGACAGATGGGTTGTCCTGACGAGCTGTAGCGTTCATTAGTTCTCCCCGGAGCAACATGGTCCTTTCCTCTCATACACGGGACGTCCTCAGGGCTGTCAAAAAGCTGGATCTTTTCTGACAACTTGGGCTCTGGTTTGAGCTTCAAGACCTTTAGGATCATGGCCATATATTTCCGTAGCTGTTGCACCTCTGAGCGTAGGTCATCAGAAAAACCAGGTGTCACAGCCTGTACATCAGTCTCTGCGGAAGGTGAGGATGAGGTTGACTCTTTCAAGGGTAAGGCTCTGACTTGCCATGGCAGTGATGGAAGTGCACTTCAGTGTAATACAGCTCCCCACAGTTGGAGCTCTACCTCAGGGCAGCGGGGATGGATGAGGGGAGTCGTAGTAGCGTCGCTGTAGTTAACGCTATGGATGGTGGCGGTTAAACAAGCACATGCACACACAGTAGTCTTTGTTTCGGTACTTTTTACTGGTGACAGAGTAAGGCTGGGGTCACACATATAAATCCGTTTTTGGAAGTGCTTTCCATGACCAATCCGTTTTTCCTAGGCTGCATTTTGTGTCTCCTGTGTCCCTGGACGTTTTTTGGACTTAGTCATTTTTTTTCATTAAAAACGCATATGCGTTAACGCATGCGTTAATGCAGGTGCCTATATGTGCAATGCTTTAATGCATGCGCTTCCCATAGGGCCCCATGTTAAAAAAAACGCATGCGATTTTTTAACTGAAGCCAAAAACTTTGCTAGCAACGTTTTTGGCTCAAAAACGGACCTAGCGGGGGCATGGCTTGGCTCAGCATGGTGATGGCTGCATGATCTGAGAGCTCCAGGACCCACAGGTATTGAAGCGGCTCTAACAGTCTCCTCAGCCCTTCCTCATCGCCCACACAGAAATTTACAGTGTCCGGATTGCTGCTGGAACACATGGGCAAAACTAGAAGCACTGGAGGGGGCCCCCCACAGAGAGTGACAGACTTTTTCCTTACCTCCAGACCCTTAGACTGTGCAGCTAAGATGGCAGCGTCTCCCCAGCACTCAGTACGCTCCTCTTCCAGGAGGGGGTCGGTGGCCTCCTCTATATCTACCAGAGGGGAGAGGGACGATACCCCTGTGACACATGGGAGCATGAGAGAAATGCTCTCCTCCATGCTCTCCTCCCTCCATACTTCCTTGCAAGCTGACATGAAGGAGATGGTGGCAGATCTCAGGGGGGAGGTGCTGGAGATAGGAGGACATACAGACAAACTGGAGAGGAAACTGGCTGAACTCATACAGTCACATAATGGCTTAATAGATGAGCATGTGGAGCTGAAAAAGGAGATGGGAAAGGTTCAGTCCAAACAACTGGACTTGGAGGATCGCCTGCGGCGTAATAACATCCGCATCAGGGGGATAGATGAAGCTGTGCAGCCTAAAGATCTAAGGCCCCTGCTGCAGGACTTTATAATGGCTGCCATGCCAGAGGTGGAGAGGAAGGACATTATCATAGACAGGATCCACAGGGTGCCTAAACCTTCCCATATCAATCCTAGCCTGCCAAGAGATGTGATTGCTAGAATACATTTCTATGAACTGAAGGATGATTTTTTATACTGCCTGCGAAGCAAGCCAGCTCTCCCTGAAAGGTTCTCAGCACTGGCAGTATTCGCTGATCTATCCCCTGGCACCCTGGCGCTCCGCAGGGCCTTTCAACCCTACACGGCCGTGCTTCGTGATCATGAGATATCCTATGTCTGGGGCTTCCCAACGAAGCTAATTATACGTAAGAATGGCTCTACACATACCTGCCTTCTCCCTGAGCAGGCTGCAAAGCTCTTGGCTCAATGGGGTCTCCGATCGCCTGCAACCTCGGCTGAATCTTCCTCAACTGCTGACAATCATAAAAAGCACGTGGACCCGGAGTGGGCCACAGTCTGAAACAATTATTGCCTGTGGGACCGGGCTTCCCGGAATCTTTTGGATCATCTGCCTATCACTGGCTTGCCTCTTTTTTAGGCTCACTAACTGTCTGTTTTTGGACCGATTGATTTTTAATCCCAGGACTTCCATCTGTTCTCCTGGGTATTTGCCCACAGAGTGAATTTTTTCTCACTCATTTGTGACTTTTGGTTCTTTTTTGGTGCTTGTTGCTTTCTTCCCGGCTTCCTTTATGTCAGGAGCCATTGTTTTATATTTATGTCTCTGTCTTTGCACTTTTCTTCAACCACTTGTGGCTTTTCTTTTCTCTCCCCCTTTTTTTCCCTCCCCTCCTCCCTCTTTATAATAATTTTTAATAATTTTATTCATTTATATACCGCTATTAATTCCATAGCACTTTACATACATCAGTAATGCTGTCTCTCTTGGAGCTCACAATCTAAACATCCTATCAGTATGTCTTTCCCTGCTAATGCACTGGATTTGTTTTCTTCTGCATACCCTTTGTCTGAGGGTGACCCCTGGTGGTCACTTCTTATACAACAGATAGATCCCAATGTTTAATATGAGTGTGTCGATATTATCAATTAATGTCAACGGTCTAAATTCTCCGACCAAACGATCTATAGTATGGCGTCACCTTCTCAAATCTAAATGCGATATTGTCTTTGTCCAGGAGACACATCTCCTGGCGGGGGATAATGATAGAATGCATTGTCACAAATTTCCTCACCGATTTTTTGCTAATGGTCCCTTTAAAAAAGCTGGCGTCGGAATTTTTATTAGAGATACTGTCTCCTTTCAGCTTGGGAGCGTAGTTTCTGATTCAGATGGTCGATATTTAATTTTGTTATGTTTAATTAATAATGTGAATTACACTCTGGTCTCGGCCTATGCTCCCAATGCGGGTCAGAAGCAGTTTTTTGGGTCCCTTATGGACAAGCTCCAGCTTTACGCTCAAGGCAACAAATTATTATGCGGTGACCTAAATATGCCGCTACTCAAGCGCTTAGACTGCTCAAACCCCTCTCAGGCTCGAGGTGAACTACAAGCTTTGGTGTCTGAAAATAATTTTCATGATATTTGGCGATATCAACACGGCTCACAGCGTGACTATACCTTTTTCTCACCCAGGTATCACAGCTATAGCCGTATAGATTATGCATTAGTGGATGATGCCTTATTGAAACTGTGCTTGACCTCAGAAATCGGCCCTATCTCATGGTCAGATCATGCTCCAGTTATGTTACAATTAGCAGATCCCGCTGGAGTTAGACCCCCGTTCGTGTGGAGACTAAATAACTACCTATTGACGAACCCTGAAATAGTTGAGGATGTTTCAAGACAAATCAAGGAATATTTTGCTACCAACGATACTGGGGAGGTGGGAGACGAGGTCCTATGGTTGGCACATAAAGCTGTCATTAGAGGGGCATTTATCAAAATTGCGGCACACGTTAAACGAAAATACACGGCAGAGTTAACAAATACATTACGAGACCTTCAAACATTGGAGCAACAACATAAATCCTCCCCTACCCCCGCACTTTTGAAATTACTAACTGCCACTAGGAACCGACTACGGAAGCTTCTACTCCAAAAGGCCGAACGGGACCTTAAAAGAATGAGGGCGAAATATTACGCTATGGGGGACAGGGCAGGTGCCCTTTTGGCTCGGAGGGTGAAGAAACGATCGGCTCGGTCTAAAATCCCCTTCCTTGTTTCACAAGCCGGGGACCATATCCGTAACCCTATAACTATAGCAGCGGAATTCCGTTCGTTTTATGACACTTTATATAATCTCAGTCGAGATGGGACTACTTCTCAACCGTCTGCAGCATCTATATCCTCCTTCCTAGATAAGGTCACGCTTCCAAAATTGTCTTCACACCAATGTACTTACCTTAATGCCCCAATTTCAGAACTTGAAATTAAACAAGTCTTAAAATCCTCAAAGAAACACACGGCACCCGGTCCCGACGGTCTGCCATTTGCGTACTACGTGCAATTTTCTACTTTATTGTCTCCGTATTTACAGAGGCTATTCACGACGTGGGGGTCCAAGGGAGAGATCAGGAAAGAGGGTTTGGAAGCTATCATCTCCACTTTGCCTAAACCTGGGAAGCCTCCCACTACCCCGGGCAACTTTCGCCCTATCGCGCTGCTCAATTGTGACACCAAATTATACGCGAAGGTGTGGGCGGTGAGATTGATGATGGTATTGCCGTCTCTCATTGGCCCAGACCAGGTGGGATTCGTACCAGGCCGCCAGACGCGAGATGGAACCAGACGGCTTATAAACATTCTAGATATTTTAGAAAGAGCCGACTCCCCCAGCGTGATCCTGTCTCTGGATGCTGAAAAAGCGTTTGACAGGGTACACTGGGGGTATGTTGAAGCAGTTTTGAACAAATTTGGTTTTATTGGACTAGTTAAATCAGCCATTATGGCCTTATATTCATCGCCAAATGCTTCCGTCCGCGCCTCCGGCTTTCTCTCGACTCCATTTGACATTTCCAATGGCACCCGCCAGGGATGTCCACTTTCTCCCCTCATATTCGCGTTGGTAATGGAACCCTTGGCAGCGAAGATTAGGGCGAATCCAGCTATAAGGGGGGTCAGAGTTGGAGACGTTGACCACAAGATCGGCTTATATGCCGATGATGTAGTGTTTACCTGTGTTGATGTCCTCTCTTCACTCACAGAGATAATGGCAACATTGGAGGAGTTCTCAGCAGCCTCATATTATCGTCTCAACGTCTCCAAGTCAGTCCTCTTCCCGGTGAAGGTTGACACGTTAACTCAGAATATCATTCGAGATCGTTTCTCTTTCATTTGGGCTCCGGAAGGCTTTAAGTACTTGGGAATCTTTATTACTAGCACCCATAACATTGTAAAGGCGAATTGCGACTTACTAATTAAAGAGATAAACTCTGAATTAACTAAGATTTCCCCATTTTGCCTCTCTTGGATGGCTAGGATCCAGGTGGTTAAAATGATAATTCTCCCAAAGATCATATACCTATTCCGATGTCTTCCTTTAAATTTCCCGCGAACCTGTACGTCCAGATTGCAGCGTTTGCTCAACTCATTTATATGGAATCATAAACCGCACCGTATACCTCACAAATTCATGATACTCCCACTAAATAAGGGTGGACTAGGGTACCCGACGTTCTCTCCTATTATAAGGCCGCGCTGCTCGAACCGGCAAAACTCTGGTGGTCAGGGGATACAGTCTCATTACATTGGCTACAAATTGAGTCATGCTATGCGCCAACACGTTCTCTTAGAATTCTCTTAGAGATAGGACTCCTCCAAGTACCGACACGAGGCAGCTTACTCCACTCTATGATCACTCTCCTGCGGATCTGGCACTCCTTTAGTAGATCTAAATTTTTGTTTTTGCACAAATATATATCTCTGCAAGCAGTGGAAAATATGATCCCAGACATATCTCTGGGCCACTGGAAGTCGAGAGGAATTCTTACAGTGGATAAGCTCATGGATTCAGACGGGTTTCTTCCCTTTTCTGCAATCGCCCTTAAATACTCCCTGCCCAATATTTTGTTCTACCAATACTTGCAAGTTCGCCATCTGCTGCAGTCTTGTGCTTACTCTCTCCCAGACACTGTCTCTGTTGATGACTCATTAGTGGGTTACTTTAAACCAGCATGTATAAGTAGCCATGGCATATCTATTATATATCATGCTTTCCTCTCGCTCAATGATAGGTCCAAATTACCATACATGGAGGCTTGGGAGCGTCGCCTCTCCTTCTCAGCCCCGATAGAGGCCTGGTACGAGGCGGCCTCATACGCCTCTAAATACTCATCTTGCATTAATCATTTAGAGCAAACAAAAAAGGTTCACTTAAATTGGTACCTAACTCCCGTACGTTTAGCTAAGTTTTGTACATCCTCTTCCCCACTGTGTTGGAAGGGTTGCGGTCAAATAGGCACCATGGAACATATGTGGTGGTTTTGTCACAAGCTCCAACCTTTTTGGCACTCGGTTGAGCGGGTCCTGCACAAAGTGACAGGTGTCCCTATTGTCATGTCGGGACAGATGGGGGTATTGGGTATTGGGCTGGGGGATATTCCCTCAATTCTAAGACCAATGGTTGCTAATATTTTAATTGCAGCTAGAATATGTATAGCCAGAGTATGGCGCCAAACTTTCCCACCCACAGAGAAGGAGCTGATAAATCAATTGGCGCTGCATTTTCAGTATGAAACAATTTTGGCACATGACTTACAGACTAAAAACAGAAGACTTGGATGGTGGGATCTTTGGACATCTTCGCAGTTCGGGCATAACCATCTCTGATGAAACTCTGGTCGTCTGAATTTACCCCACACTTGCTGAAGCAGCGTTTGGGATTATATTACGAGAAGTGCAGAACTAACTGCGTTCAGGATTAATAATTAAGACATTTGACATAGGGATGATATGAAGTTGTGTTTTTATTATCATTGGCAGGGTGATGTTTCCCCCATGTATTTCCCCCCCCACCATCTTTTTCAGCCTCTTTCAATCCTTTTCCTTTCTTTCCTCAATTGTGTTCTTCCTAACATGTTTGTTATGAAGCATATTGCCGAACCGATATTCTCGGCTGCATTTGTTTTTGTTTTTTTGGTATGCTTTAAAACTTTAATAAAAAATTTAATGTTTAAAAAAAAAACGGACCTAGCAATGTTTTTAGGTGCAGAAAAAAACGGATAGGGTGTTTATTACATCTAATCCGTTTTTCTATCAGTTTTTGGACTTAGAAAAAAAAAATGACAAAAATGAAGCCAAAAACGGACCAAGGGCTTATGTGTGACCCTAGCCTAACAGGTACAGTCCAGAGAAGTAACCAGGGCCCTAGTGCAATTCGGGACCTTCACCTTGGAGAGTTGTGAGGCCTCCTCTGTCTCTGTGTACTGTGGTTTGGGGTAAGTCCAGACTGTGACTGAACTCACGCTCCTTCTCCCTCTCAAGGCTTTGCTCTAAACTGACAATGAGGTCCTTTTGCGGGGTCCCTATTCCTCCTTTGGACCCTGGTCCTGTGTTTGGTCAGATTAAAATGTCTCTTAGTGTGGCGCCCCTGCGTCCAGGAGGCCACAAAGGGTACTGCAGCCAGGCAGGTAGGACACTTGTTGCACACCAACGCCCACACAACCCACATGTAGGAGAAGGTTAGCATCCAGTCCTGAGATTAGATACTCTATGATATTGAGGGGTGGGGGATTTGGAGGAGTGGGTTGGGCACACACGGAGTCAGGTGACTTGACAGTATATAGGAAGGGGGAGGAGGAAAGGAAGTGAGTAGGCCATGGTGAGCTGAGAAACAAAGACTGAAAGACACACACGTCCTGCGAGTGTAAGGCCTAGGAGCGCAGAATCTGTACCAAGCCAGTGTGAGCCGGAGTAGAGAGAAAGCCCATCCGACGCTGATACCACCAGGAGTGTGAAAGGACTGAGAGGGATGGTGATACCCAGGCCCTAGGAACGCAGCTGAAGCCACTGACTGCAGGCGGAGCAGCCCTCCTATGATACTGAGAGGAACAGAGAGAAAGGAGCCTGGTAGAGCCTCAGACTTGAGGACTGCTGGAGGCTGGGCTGAAGTATAGTGTCGGCTCTAGAGGGGACCGTAGTTTACCCGGATCCCCAAACAACACGACGGGGGGTCTTAGTTCCAGATTGAGATCCCTACCCCAAAGGACAGGCAGCTCAGTGACAAACTTAGGACCCACAGGGGCCCGAGTCACCGCCATACTGTCCAGCGTTTCACACACACACCCGTGGAGACGGAGACCGTAATAGCCCGGAAAGGACACTAAAGACTGTGTGAGGGGTCACAGAGAGAGACCTGGCTGCAGAGCAAAGGGAACCCGGAGAGGGAGAATGTACCCGTGTATTAAGAACTGTACAGGAACTTTGAAAGAACTGTAACTGTAAAGTGACTGGAAGAACTGAGAGTAAACACAGAAAACCCTGGAACTGCTTCCCTTGTGTTTCTGCATGAAAGTGATTCTCTCCATACAGGATACAGCCTGTCAGCACCAGCATTGAGGAGAGATCCCTGCAGCGTCTACACAGTAAGTGTACTGAACATTCCACAATACTTAACCTTAGGGTACCTTTACACGCCGCTACAGGATGGTGGAAACAACCGGGTAGATGAGAGAAATGTATCTTGCACCGCCAAATCAACCCGAGGTAGCGGCGTGTAAAGACGTTTGCTTCCACCCGTCACTTCATGTACCTGTTTCCGAGTAGTGCTCATAAACAGGTTGATTTCAAGGCGATGGTTACGGCCTGTATCGGCGTGTAAATAAGGAACAGGAGGGTTTTTTAAACAACTAGGTATCTACCTGGGGCGTGACACAGCCTCCGTAATACCGCGCCCCATCAGCGTTCATTGGAGGAAGCTCCTGTGTTACGATTGGTAGTCGCTGCATAGGGCAGCATATTTAAGGAGCTGGCCAGTCAAACTACACAATTGCTCGAGCATCATGTATTAGTCAGCCTCCTGCGTTGGCTGGCCAATCATGATGTTAATGCTTTGTCCAATCACCGTACGAGCGTCTCGTAATCCACAACTCTGGCACGCCTATGTGTTGTCCCTGCTGCCTCTGTTCCGCCCATATTACCTTGTTATAGCGGCGTGTAAGTGAGGTAAGGTGAGCTACAGAAGGTATCTTGTGGCACCCGGCGGTGTATCCAGAGATAGATGTAACCTACCGTAGCGCACCTTGTTGCGGCGTGTAAAGGTGGTGCGTTTACCGTTTTCAACCGTTTGTGCGTGCTCGTGCACGTGAAGCACCCGGTTGTTTCCACCATCCTGTAGCGGCGTGTAAAGGTACCCTTACTGCCCCGGGGAATACAGTTCTGCCCACTGGAACTATACCATCTACGCTGCTTTTCCAACATCCCCGGAGGTTCTGCAGCAGCGGCGGCCCCCATCACTGGCCGCATATAGTGGGTGGCGTCACGACTGACAACCCCTGTAAATATCCCCTTTTATTGCCGAGCCCGGGACACGGCCCGGACCAAGCCACCCATGACTTCCCCAGCAGCAACCCGATCCGGTACCGAGTACCCCTGTCCCAGTGGGCCCGACAGCCTGGCGTCACGAACAGGATCTACCTGGTCCAAAAGAATTGGACCCCGTGCGCCTAAGGAACGTGTTCTGGACTTTTCCCACCAAAACACACCTTAATGGCGGCCATAGGGGACTAGCGCCATGTGCAGAGGAGGCGTTCCCAAGACTCCCATCGTGGGCCGGTCCAGTCCAAGGTGCGAAAAGAAGGTCCCGCCCTGGCTCCCCTTAACTCCAGGAGAGCCAGCTGTCACTCTCAAAGAAGAGCCTCCGCCCCTAGACCCTCCTACCACTGAGAAGCTGGCGGGCACCAAGAAGGAAATTGTCATCAGGAGGCGGCGGAGCGAGCAACCAGAAGAGAAGCAGTCGCCATTGCAGTACACGAGGATGGAAGCGGAGGACGCCCAGGAGAGCGCTACACCCGGAAGACCACAAGTGATCCCGGAGGGCCCACGGAGTGACCTGGTGGAGGAACCCGGCCAAGGAGAGACCCTGTGTGACCGCAGCGAGATGGCAGAAAGCGGCAGAGAGTATCCCCACATCCAAGACACCCGGCGAGGTGTGCGACGGCTGCTACCCAGCAGATGACATGGGCCCAGGAGGAGCATCGGACCCGGATTCAGATCAACATTGACCAGCCTAGAAACTGTTACATCCAAGTATATGAAGGATGTTATAACACAGACCCCGGAAAGCTATTTGCTGAACGCTGCACTGCAAGACCTGGAGGTGTACCCCAGACGGAAGACATCGCAAGTGTTACCATGGACGCAGCAGAAGGAAGAATGGAAACGCGGGTTCTGCATCCAGAAGGAAAGAAAGAGTGAAGACCCGTGTCCTGTAACAAGAAGAGAAGACTTGTAAGTGTGAATGAGGCGTTTTCCTTTTTGCTCCCATCCCATACCTGAATGAATGCTAGTATTCCCCTGTTTGTCTTGTATATGTTGAACTGAACATTAATATCATGAACAATGACGTGATATAAACTTTCCTTGTATATATTTGAGCACCTTAGTGTGCTCCCCTTTGGTTTTAAGACCAGCTGCACGTGCGAGTTAGTGCATGAGACTTTGGACTTTGAACTTGAACTGTTTTTGAGAATTTTGAACCTTTTTGCACTTTTGAAATAAGAATTTTTATACTTTTTGAAAGAAAGTAGTGACTTTTATAATGTGTTTTATAGTGAATGCATTGTAGCATTAGACCCCGTAAAGGTCCAGAAAGGGTAATGACGTATATATACCCGTGTGCTAGTTTATAGTTAAAGTAACGTTTGAAGAATCGTGCCTCCCGGATGGGAAGAAACCAAGAATTCATAATGTTAATGTTGCTGTTATAAAAATAAAATGTTTTCAGGGGGATCCATGACGGGCAGCGCGGGGACGCGCTAGTTAACTTTGGGAGAGTGTGGCGCCCCTGCGTCCAGGAGGCCACAGAGGGTACTGCAGCCAGGCAGATAGGACACTTGTTGCACACCAACGCCCACACAACCCACGTGTAGGAGAAGGTTAGCATCCAGCCCTGAGATTAGATACTCTATGAGATTGAGGGGTGGTGGATTTGGAGGAGTGGGTTGGACACACACGGAATCAGGTGACTTGACAGTATATAGGAAGGGGGAGGAGGAAAGGAAGTGAGTAGGCCATGGTGAGCTGAGAAGCAAAGACTGAAAGACACACACGTCCTGCGAGTGTAAGACCTAGGAGCGCAGAATCTGTACCGAGCCAGTGTGAGCCGGAGGAGAGAGAAAGCCCATCCGACGCTGATACCACCAGGAGTGTGAAAGGACTGAGAGGGATGGTGATACCCGGGCCCTAGGAACGCAGCTGAAGCCACTGACTGCAGGCGGAGTAGCCCTCCTATGATACTGAGAGGAACAGAGAGAAAGGAGCCTGGTAGAGCCTCAGACTTGAGGACTGCTGGAGGCTGGGCTGAAGTAGAGTGTCGGCTCTAGAGGGGACCGTAGTTTACCCGGCATCCCCAAACAACATGACGGGGGGGTCTTAGTTCCAGATTGAGATCCCTACCCCAAAGGACAGGCAGCTCAGTGACAAACTTAGGACCCACAGGGGCCCGAGTCACCGCCATACTGTCCAGCGTTTCACACACACCCGTGGAGACGGAGACCGTAATAGCCTGGAAAGGACACTAAAGACTGTGTGAGGGGTCACAGAGAGAGACACCTGGCTGCAGAGCAAAGGTTAACCCGGAGAGGGAGAATGTAGCTGTGTATTAAGAACTGTACTGGAACTTTGTAAGAACCGTAACTGTGCTGTAAAGTGACTTGAAGAACTGAGAGTAAACACGGAAAACCCTGGAACTGCTTCCCTTGTGTTTCTGCATGAAAGTGATTCTCTCCATACAGGATACAGCCTGTCAGCACCAGCATTGAGGAGAGATCCCTGCAGCTCTACACAGTAAGTGTACTGAACATTCCACAATACTTAACCCTTACTGCCCCGGGGAATACAGTTCTGCCCACTGGAACTATACCATCTACGCTGCTTTTCCAACTGTCACGTCCTACTGACGGACCCCACACGTGGACCCACTGGACCGCGTAAAGCGGATGCCGATACCGGGTGATAAAGAGGCGGACCAGTACCGTAAAGTCAACAGGTTTATTAGAACAATGACAACGCAGGACCCCACGCCCCTGGGGAGAGCCACAAGGTCGCAACACTGGAACCCACCGAAGGAGACCCCGGAGCGCTTAACCCCTATACAGGGATCCCGCCGGAACCAGCCTCGGAGGGGCCAATGAAGCGGACACGAGTGTTAAACCGACCCCAGGCGACGTGGTAAACAACAGCAACCGAGTCTAACAACAAGAAACGGAAACCGGGAACACAGAAGATCCGGAGCAGGGCTGGAAGACTCTTCAGCTGGGAACAGGTAACGGAGGCAGACCGAGACCACTGGAATCAGCGAGAAGCCGGCACGGAAGGAATCTGCGGGAAGGAACAAGAGTAATCAAAATCAAGCCAATAAAGGAACAGCCTGACCAGACCAGGATTTAGCAAGTTCTCTACATAGAAATTGCCCTGGCAATGAGTAAGGGAAAACAGGAAGCTTATATCATAACAGGGTACACCTGATTGGTAGAACACAGAGACCTGGTGATTGGCTGAGGGGAGGGGCTAGCTCCCTGCAGTTCACCAGCAGATACTAATGTGGAGATGAATTGACATAGCTCAAGCAGTGGTCCTGGAAGTAAGAGGAGCAGTGTTGCTCAAGCAGAGGGTGCTGGAGCCCTGCGGCTGGAAACAGGTGCGCGCACCCGGGGAGCATGGGGTAAGGAAGACGCCACCCGACCGACCCGTGGGCGGCGGCTGCCAGCGCCCCGGAGCCGTCGGCGGATGGTCGACACCCGGAACCCGTGAGACCGGACAGGGGCAGTCGGAGCCGAGGGAGTAACGGCAGCATGCCGCGGGGCACGGGCGGCAGGCCCCTGGGCGGTAACACCAACATCCCCGGAGGTTCTTCAGCAGCGGCAGCCCCCATCACTGGCCGCATATAGTGGGTGGCGTCACGACTGACAACCCCTGTAAATATCCCCTTTTATTGCCAAGCCCGGGACACGGCCCGGACCAAGCCACCCGTGACTTCCCCAGCAGCAACCCGGTCCGGTACCGAGTACCCCTGTCCCACTGGGCCCGACATTAGTCTTTATCTCAGGGGGATTTGGTCCTCCTAGTTCTCCAGGGCTTTTACTGCTACAATGGATGATGGCAGCGTCAGACTCCCATGTCTGGGTGAACTACAGGGAAACCGGGTTGGTTTCCTCTCTTCTGTCTCCTACTCCTCCACTGGCCTCCGACCCTCTTCCAAGGGTGCAGCACAGCTGGGTCAGTGTTCCCTGTTCGTGGGCCTGGATACTTGCCAGCGACCAGCTCCTCACTCCTACTCTCTTCACTGCCTGACTGGAACTAACTAACTCCTGGGACTAACTAACTCCTCCCCTCAGGCCTGGATCTTTTAAAGGGGAACTGGCTTAAGGCAGCCAGTAGAGCTCCCCCTTCAGGTCTGGGGTGGAAGGTGTTGTGTATTTCCCTCCTTGCATCGGTGGATCCTGTGGCAATCCCCTGCAGGGGTACCACATTCCCAGCTAGTTAAATACAATCCTCCGGGACTGAAACATTTTTCCATAAACATAATAATAATATAATATTTAATAAACATATAACATATACACTTCTGCAAATGATCTCTGGACACTGTTGCTGTGGTTTCACCATGGTCTTTGCTGATGAGACAGCTTTTCTGGTTGTCAAAACTGGATGGTAACACAGTGTATGGTTCTTTTTCCCATTGATCATCTAATTTGTGCATTCTTCTTTTTCTTTTCAAAACCAATTCACCTGGTGTTAAGGGCTTTCTTTGCGCACTTCTGTTAAAGTTGGTTTCCTGTTTTTCTCTAGATTTTTCCAGACTTCTCTCAACGCATTCTTGTATTTTCTGGTATTGTTCTTTCCTTCTAGTATCCCAATATGCATCTGTAGAATCTGCTTCAGGAACTACTATGCCTATTTCAAAGTCTACTGGCAATTTTCCTGGTCTTGCTCTTATGAAGTATGCAGGAGTACAATTTGTTGAGCTTACTGGGATGTTGTTGCAGATGTCAACAAGATCTGGTAACTTTTCTGGCCATTGGTTTCGCTCTTCTAAGGGCAGAGTTTTCAGCAATTCAATTACCACGTGATTCATCTTTTCGCACATTCCATTAGTTTGGGGATGGTACGGTGTGGTGCGAATTTTCTTGCATCCGTATAGGCGACAGAACTCTTGAAATATTTCAGCTTCAAAGGCAGGACCTTGGTCAGTCAATACTTGTTCTGGATAACCATGAGGTCTGCAGAAATAGGCTTGAAACGTTCTTGCTGCTGTCTGAGCTGTTAAATCCTTTACTGGAGCTACCACAAGTAATCTGGAATAGTGGTCTACCATGGTAAGAGCATAGGTGTAGCCTGATTTGCTGGGTCTGATATAATCTAAGGCTACCAGTTCTAATGGCTGTTTGGTGATGATAGGCTGGAGTGGTGCTTTCTGGCTGTTACGGTCTCTTCTTCTTAATGAGCATGGTCCACAATTTTTACACCATCTCTCTATGGAGGATCTCATGCTGATCAAATAGAATCTCTCACATAACAATATTTCCAGTTTTCTCCATCCAAAATGTCCTGCTCCATCATTGTACGCTTCTAACACCATTTGGACATCTCTCTTTGGAACCACAACTTGCCATACCATTTCATGTGTTCTTGGGTTGATATACCGTCTGCACAGTTGACCTTGATAGATGAATAACCTGCTTATTTCTATTCACAGGTACTAGGCCTCTGGTGGAGCATTTTTCTCAAGTTGGGTTATTAACTTCTTTACAAGGCTTACTGCCGGATCACTGTGTTGAGTCTCCTTCCATCCATAGTGAGGCAACAGGTTTAGTGCAACAGTCTGATGGTTCTGGTAGATGTGATCTTCAGCCATTTTCCATTTCTACTTTTATGGAAAGCTGGGAGTTCTATTTCCTCTAAGTCATCTTCCTCTTCTTCAAGTCCTGGTAGATGTACTTGAGGCTTTCTGGAGAGGGCATCAGCATTTACGTTGTTGAGACCTGCCCAGTACTTGATGGTAAAGTCATAGTTCGATAGTCGGGCCATCCAGCTTTGCTCCAAGGCACCAAGCTTCGCGGTATCCAGGTGTGTTAACGGGTTATTATCCGTGTAGACGGTAAATTTCAAAGCTGCCAGGTAATGCTTGAACCTCTCTGTTATAGCCCAGACCAAGGCCAGGAACTCCAACTTAAAGGAACTGTAGTTTTCTGGGTTCTTCTCGGTGGGTCGAAGTTTTCTCCTGGCATAGGCAATTACTCTCCCTCTACCATCTTGGATCTGGGAAAGGACTGCTCCCAGGCCTACATTGCTTGTGTCGGTGTAAGGGACGAATGGTAGGTTGTAATCGGGGTAAGCCAGGATTTCCTCACCAGTTAGAGCCTGCTTCATCTGTTGGAAGGAATCTTCTTGTTCTTTTCCCCATTCCAATGGTGGCTCTGAAGATCTTCTCTTCTTAGATTGGCCTACTAGAAGATCTTGTAGGGGCGCTGCCATCTTCGTGTAACCTTTAATCAATCTTCTGTTGTACCCAACCAAACCTAAGAATTGACGTTCCTCGGTGAAGGTGGTTGGCCTCTGCCAGTCCTGGATAGCTGTCACTTTTTCCGGGTCTGGAGCTACTCCATCTGCGCTGACCACCCACTTTCCTTTAAACCCACAACCCCTTGCCCGCCTAGAGTTCCGGGCTCCAGGTTGGATGCTGCCTCTAGTGGTGTGTGCTGTTCTGTGAGGGTGTTTGTTGCACAAATCATCTATCTTCCTGCCTGCAGTTCCCAATGTGGTCACCCTTGTCGCACGGGCGCCACACACATATGTACCTTCTGGCGGTGGTAGTCTGACCTTAATGCTTCCGTAAACTGCTCTGCAAGCATTTTATCCTCTTCCAGTACACTTGCCGGGTCTACCTGCTTTAAGGACTGGAGTGCCCCTTGTAAATGGAGGACAAAGTCTCTGATGGTATCCTGTGGTCTCTGCTTGCCCTGGTAGAACAGCATCCTCAATTCAGACTGTGTGCGTTTTTCAAAAACAACTTTGAGTTTATCAAACACTTTAGCAGCAGAGTCCCTGTCAGCATCACTCCAGGACTCAACCTCCAACTCTGCTATGCCTGTTAATTGTAACAGCACAAGGGTGGCTCGCTGCTATTCTGTCATCGTATACATGTCCAGCATTGCACCCATATTTTGCTTGACTGCTAGGGTACAGGGTTTACCTTCATATGTTGGCAATTATTTTGCACCCGGTATGTACGGCAAGGTTATCGGCATTATCTGGGCCGCTGCTGCGGTGCTGCATTCCGGGCATCCCCTCTGTCCGGGACCTGTGCGTCGTCCGAGCCACTCATGATTGGGCCCCCCTAGTTAATCGCTGCCAGCCATTGAGGTAAAACAATTTTTTCCGGTCGTCAGCGGCTCTGTAGGGGAAGTGGAGCACCTCGGGTATTTCCAGAACTGGGGACTGCGCTTCGCTGATCTCCGGCAGAGTGAAGGGGTGGGGCTTATCTTCCCGCTCTTTTCCGCCCGCTCTGTGACGCAGTTCAATTTCTGTGGTGGAGTAATGGCGGCCCGATTTTACAGTTCCCAAACAGTTAATAATGTTCAATTCTAGGCACACAGTACCCTGTTTTACCGGGCACGGGATCCTCTTCGTGACGCCAGGTTGAGGCGGTCGCCAGGGAATGGGGTACTCGGGTATCGGGGCTGATGGCGATTTTGATGGGGAATCACGGCTGGTCATTCCCAGTCCCGTGCCCTGGACCCTCAATGGCGGGGAAGATAGGGGATAAGGGGATTGGTTACGTGACCTGTAGTTCCTGGTAACGGGTATACCAGCGCTGCAGCTGGTCGCTGAGGTGATGGAAGTGCAGCTCAGTGTAGTACAGCTCCCCACAGGTGGAGCTCTACCTCAGGGCAGCGGGGATGGATGAGGGGAGTCGTATTAGCCTCACTGTAGTTAACACTATGGATGGCGGCGGTTAACAGGCAGATGCATACACAGTAGTCTTTGTTTCGGTACCTTTTACTGGTGACAGGGTAACAGGTACAGTCCAGAGAAGTAACCAGGTCCCCAGTGCAATTCGGGACCTTCACTTTTAAGAGTTGTGAGGCCTCCTCTGTCTCTGTATACTGTGGTTTGGGGTAAGTCTTGCCTATGACTGAACTCACTGCTCCTTCTCCCTCTCAGGGCTTTGCTCTAAAATGACAATGAGGTCCCTATTCCTCCTTTGGCCCCTAGTCCTGTGTTTGATCAGATTAGAATGTCTCTTAGTCTTTAACTCAGGGGGATTTGGTCCTCCTGGTTCTCCCGGGCTTTTACTGCTACAATGGATGATGGCAGCGTCAGACTCCCGTGTCCGGGTGAACTTCAGGGAAAGGGGGTTGATTTCCTCTCTTCTGTCTCCTACTCCTCCACTGGCCTCTGACCCTCTCCCAAGGGTGCAGCACAGCTGGGTCAGTGTTCCCTGGTCCTGGGCCTAGATCCTTCCCAGCGACCAGCTCCTCACTCCTGCTCTCTTCACTGCCTGACTGGAACTAACTAACTCCTGGGACAAACTAACTCCTCCCCTCAGGCCTGGATCTTTTAAAGGGGAACTGGCTTAAGGCAGCCAGTAGAGCTCCCCCTTCAGGTCTGGGGTGGAAGGTGTTGTGTGCTGTGTGAATCAAGGTGTAATTCCCTCCTTGCATCGGTGGATCCTGTGGCAATCCCCTGCAGGTGTGTCACACAGGCACTGCAGCATTGCATATGGCCCATATGCAATGCTGCAGTGTCTACTGGTCTGTGTGGGCCGTTCCCATCCCGCCCAACACCCTATGCAATGCAAAATGCAATGCAATGCAAAAATATAACACATTGTCCATACACAAATGACACCGATATAATTTTTTCAAGTATGTGTTTAAACACGGACATATGAATAAGGCCTTAAAGGCCCGTTACACGCTTCAATGGTCAAACGATCGTACCAATGATCCTACTTGACCTAGATCGCTTGAACGTCGTTCAATGACCGCTGGTGAGGTGTCACACGTACAGATATCGTAAACGACGCAGCAATGATTTCGCGACAAGCTGACGATACTTGCGGTCATTTCGCGCCTACGTCCTTCAATTCTGAACAGGCGAAGTTGTAAATGAGATCGTTATCACGGTGTCACACACGACGGTGCAGCAGATCGAGCGTACGATCAACGACTGATTTATGGTCATGTTCATAAACCTGCGATCAACGATCATCCGACTTATTATTGGTCGTATGGACGTGTCACATGCAACGACGTCGTTATGACGTCGTTGCTCTGCCCCAAAAGCCTTGACGTTCCAATGATATCGTTAACGATCTTGTAGCATGGATTGGGCTCTTTAGTCAGAGACTCTGCAATAACATAAGGGTGGAAACACACTGGCGTTTTTAAAATCGGTCGGTTTCTCATCCAGGAGAGTCGGATGAGTGGGTTCCATTTTTTGGTTTGTTTGGCTTCCAACTGCTATGCGAGTGTCCGACAGTTTTCTCAGATCACATCCTAGTGCAATCCATTTTTTTTCTCAGCAGCTATCTATTATATAATTGCCGTAGCGACTTCCGTCGGAGCGGCGCTGCTTCCGGTCGCTTAGTTAGCGAGTCCGAGCTGCTTCTCCTGGACTCTCCCCGTGGCCGCTACGCGGCCAAGGCGACTCACGAAGCAATGCCCGCAAAGCGGGCATTGCGAGTCGTTGCAGCCTAGCGAAGCAATGCCCGCGAAGCGGGCATTGCGAGTCGCTACACCGCTAACCAAGCCACCGAAGCCCATACTCCTGTAGTGTACACCGCTATAGTATACTACAGTCCCATGACCATAAGCGCCATGGGACTGTAGTATACCATCGCGCTGTACACTACAGACCCCTGCCGCTCTAAGTCACTACGCGTACACTAACCAAGCCACACAACCCCAAGCCCCTACCCACTGCCGCCCTAACCCCTAAGCCACTACCCCGACGCCGAAGCCCCTACCCCCTGCCGCACTACCCCGCCGCACCCACTACCCTCTGCCGCAAGCCCCTACCCCCTGCCGCCGTAAGCCATACCCCGCATCCGCAAATAAACCCCTGCCGCCGCAAGCCCCTAACCCCTAAGCCGCACCTAACCCCTAAGCTGCACATAATCCCCTACCCCCTAAACCGCACCTAAACCCCTGCCGCCCTAAGCCCCTACCCCTTAAGCCGCACCTAATCCCCTACCTCTACCCCCTAAGCCGCACCTAACCCCCTACCCCCCTAAGCCACTACCCCGCATCCGCACCTAAACCCCTGCCGCTGCAAGCCCCTAACCCCTAAGCTGCACCTAATCCCCTACCCCTACCCCCTAAGCCGCCCCTACCCCTTAAGCCGCACCTAATCCCCTACCTCTACCCCCTAAGCCGCACCTAACCCCCTACCCCCCTAAGCCACTACCCCGCATCCGCACCTAAACCCCTGCCGCTGCAAGCCCCTAACCCCTAAGCTGCACCTAATTCCCTACCCCTACCCCCTAAGCCGCACCTAAACCCCTGCCGCCCTAACCCCCTACCTCTACCCCTAAGCCGCACCTAACCCCCTACCCCCCTAAGCCACTACCCCGCATCCGCACCTAAACCCCTGCCGCTGCAAGCCCCTAACCCCTAAGCTGCACCTAATTCCCTACCCCTACCCCCTAAGCCGCACCTAAACCCCTGCCGCCCTAACCCCCTACCCCCTAAGCCGCACCTAACCCCCTACTCCCTGCCGCCGTAAGCCACTACCCCGCATCCGCAAATAAACCCCTGCCGCCGCAAGCCCCTAACCCCTAAGCCGCACCTAACCCCTAAGCTGCACATAATCCCCTACCCCTACCCCCTAAACCGCACCTAAACCCCTGCCGCCCTAAGCCCCTACCCCTTAAGCCGCACCTAAGCTGCACCTAATTCCCTACCCCTACCCCCTAAGCCGCACCTAAACCCCTGCCGCCCTAACCCCCTACCCCCTAAGCCGCACCTAACCCCCTACTCCCTGCCGCCGTAAGCCACTACCCCGCATCCGCAAATAAACCCCTGCCGCCGCAAGCCCCTAACCCCTAAGCCGCACCTAACCCCTAAGCTGCACATAATCCCCTACCCCTACCCCCTAAACCGCACCTAAACCCCTGCCGCCCTAAGCCCCTACCCCTTAAGCCACACCTAATCCCCTACCTCTACCCCCTAAGCCGCACCTAACCCCCTACCCCCCTAAGCCACTACCCCGTATCCGCACCTAAACCCCTGCCGCTGCAAGCCCCTAACCCCTAAGCTGCACCTAATCCCCTACCCCTACCCCCTAAGCCGCACCTAAACCCCTGCCGCCCTAAGCCCCTACCCCCTAAGCCGCACCTAACCCCCTACTCCCTGCCGCCGTAAGCCACTACCCCGCATCCGCAAATAAACCCCTGCCGCCGCAAGCCCCTAACCCCTAAACCGCACCTAACCCCTAAGCTGCACATAATCCCCTACCCCTACCCCCTAAACCGCACCTAAACCCCTGCCGCCCTAAGCCCCTACCCCTTAAGCCGCACCTAATCCCCTACCTCTACCCCCTAAGCCGCACCTAACCCCCTACCCCCCTAAGCCACTACCCCGCATCCGCACCTAAACCCCTGCCGCTGCAAGCCCCTAACCCCTAAGCTGCACCTAATCCCCTACCCCTACCCCCTAAGCCGCACCTAAACCCCTGCCGCCCTAAGCCCCTACCCCCTAAGCCGCACCTAACCCCCTACCCCCCTAAGCCACTACCCCGCATCCGCACCTAAACCCCTGCCGCCGCAAGCCCCTAACCCCTAAACTGCACCTAATCCCCTACCCCTACCCCCTAAGCCGCACCTAAACCCCTGCCGCCCTAAGCCCCTACCCTCTAAGCCTCGCCGCTTTCCCTAACACCTAAGGCCCTACCCGTCCCCGTCGATCACTTACATGCCTTCAAGTCATCTGATCGTCCGTCCGGCCAGGCGTCCTCTTCCTCCGGTCCCGGGGGTCTTCTCTCTTCTTTCCGCCTCTTCGTCCGTCTCCGGGGATCTTCTGTCTTCTTTCCGCCAACTTCCAGCTCCGACGTCCTCTTCAACTAACATTAAGATACAATGGACGATCAATCCGCCATTGTATCTCAATGAAATGTGAAGGGCTCTTCTGATTGGTCGCTGACCTCAGCCAATCAGAAGAGCCCGTCATTCAGTTCTCATTCAGGTCCGTCTTTTTTCCCATTGACATACATTAGCGGTGTGTCGGCGATTTTATGGCCGGCCACCTGGTTCTATTTCTCGGCCCTAAAATCGCGGACACACCGCTAATGCATGTCTATGGGCAAGTCAGCTCGAATTCTGATTGGTCGCCGTTCAATCCGAAATCGGGCTGACTGCCCATAGAGATGCATTAGCGGTGTGTCCGCGATTTTAGGGCCGACAAATAGAACCAGGTGGTCGGCCATAAAATCGCCGACACACCGCTAATGCATTTCAATGGGAAAAAACAAAGGCGGACCTCAATGAGAACTGCGTCTCAGCCTACATAATAAATTAAATAATAAAAAAAATAATTAAAAAAGAATTAAAAAATAATAAAAAAAAATAATTAAAAATAATAAAAAATTCAATAAAAATAATAATAAAAAAATAAAATATATGCTAATAAGATCAGCCCTTTGCGGACCTGAATGAGAACTGCGTCTCAGCCTAAATAATAAATTAAATAATAAAAAAAATAATTAAAAAAGAATTAAAAAATAATAAAAAAAAATAATTAAAAATAATAAAAAATTCAATAAAAATAATAATAAAAAAATAAAATATATGCTAATAAGATCAGCCCTTTGCGGACCTGAATGAGAACTGCGTCTCAGCCTAAATAATAAATTAAATAATAAAAAAAATAATTAAAAAAGAATTAAAAAATAATAAAAAAAAATAATTAAAAATAATAAAAAATTCAATAAAAATAATAATAAAAAAATAAAATATATGCTAATAAGATCAGCCCTTTGCGGACCTGAATGAGAACTGCGTCTCAGCCTAAATAATAAATTAAATAATAAAAAAAATAATTAAAAAAGAATTAAAAAATAATAAAAAAAAATAATTAAAAATAATTAAAAATTCAATAAAAATAATAATAAAAAAATAAAATATATGCTAATAAGATCAGCCCTTTGCGGACCTGAATGAGAACTGCGTCTCAGCCTAAATAATAAATTAAATAATAAAAAAAATAATTAAAAAAGAATTAAAAAATAATAAAAAAAAATAATTAAAAATAATTAAAAATTCAATAAAAATAATAATAAAAAAATAAAATATATGCTAATAAGATCAGCCCTTTGCGGACCTGAATGAGAACTGCGTCTCAGCCTAAATAATAAATTAAATAATAAAAAAAATAATTAAAAAAGAATTAAAAAATAATAAAAAAAAATAATTAAAAATAATTAAAAATTCAATAAAAATAATAATAAAAAAATAAAATATATGCTAATAAGATCAGCCCTTTGCGGACCTGAATGAGAACTGCGTCTCAGCCTAAATAATAAATTAAATAATAAAAAAAATAATTAAAAAAGAATTAAAAAATAATAAAAAAATTAATTAAAAATAATAAAAAATTCTATAAAAATAATAATAATATTAATGCTAATAATAATGCTATTAATGCTATTAATAATGTTATTAATGCTATTATTTATGCTAATAATGCTATTATTAATGCTATTAATGTCAATAATATCCTATTAATGTATTATTAATGCTATTAATGCTAATAATAATACTATTAATGCTATTAATGCTAATAAATAATGCTATTAATGCTATTAATAATGTTATTAATGCTATTATTAATGCTAATAATGCTATTATAAATGCTATTATGCTAATAATATGCTATTAATGCTATTAATAAGCATAATGCTATTAATAATTTATTAATTATGTAATTATATGCTATAATATTATTATTATTTATGCTATTAATGCTATTAATGCAATTATGCCTATTAATGTAATTATTATAATGTATTAATGCTAATAAATAATGCTAATAATGCTAATATAATGCTATTAATGCATAATTAAATAATGCTATTAATGCTATTATTAATGCTAATAATGCTATTATTAATTCTATTATGCTAATAATAATGCTATTAATGCTATTAATAATGTTATTAATGCTATATTAATATGCTAATAATCTATTATTAATGCTATTATGCTAATTATAATGCTATTAATGCTAATAATAATGCTATTAATGCTATTAATAATGTTATTAATGCTATATATTAATGCTAATAATGCTATTAATAATGCTATTAATGCAATATTTATCTAATTAATGTATTATTAATGCTATTAATGCTAATAATAATGCTATTAATGCATAATGCTAATAATAATGCTATTAATGCTAATAATAATGTTATTAATGCTATTATTAATGCTAATAATGCTATTATTAATGCTAATTAATGCTAATAATTAATGCTATTAATGCTTTTAATAATGCTATTAATGCTATTAATAATGCTATATTAATCCTATTAATGTATAATGCTATTAATGCTATTAATCCTATTATTTATGCTATTAATGCTATTAATCCTATTATTTATGCTATTAATGCTATTAATGCTAATATTTATCCTATAATGGTATTATTAATGCTATTAATGCTAATAATAATGCTATTAATGCTAATAATAATGCTATTAATGCTATTAATAATGCTATTAATGCTATTATTAATGCTAATTATGCTATTATTAATTCTATTTATGCTAATAATAATGCTATTAATGCTATTAATAATGTTATTAATGCTATATATTAATGCTAATAATCCTATTATTAATGCTAATTTATGCTAATTATAAATGCTATTAATGCTATTAATAATAATGCTATTAATGCTATTAATAATTAAATGCTATATAATCGCTAATATATTTATGCTATTAAATGCTATTAATGCTAATATTTATCCTATTAATGTATTATTAATGCTATTAATGCTAATTAATCTATTAATGCTATTAATGCTAATAATTAATGCTATTAATGCTATTAATAATGTTATTAATGCATATTATTAATGCTAATAAATGCTATTATTAATTCTATTAATGCTAATAATAATGCTATTAATGCTATTAATAATGTTATTAATGCTATTAAATTAATGCTAATTAATCCTATATTATGTATTAATGCTATTTAATGCTAATTAATAATGCTATTAATGCTATTAATCAATTTGTATTCATGCTATTAATCTAATTTCTAATCATAATGCTATTATTAATGCTATTAATGCTAATAATATGCTATTAATGCTATTAATAATGTATTAAATGCTATTAATAATGCTAATAATGCTATTATTAATGCTAATTAATGCTATAATTAATTCATTATTAATGCTAATTAATAATGCTATTAATGCTATTAATAATTATATTAATGCTATTTAATGCTAATAATTAATGTATTAATGCTATTAATGTAATTATAATGCTATTATTAATGCTAATAATGCTATTATTAATTGCTATTAATAATATTTAATATATTATGCTATTAATGCTATTAATAATGTTATTAATGCTATTTAATGCTTTAATGCTAATTATAATGCTATTAATGCTATAATAATGCTATTAATGCTATTAATATGCTATTATAATGCTATATTAATGCTATAATGCTATATATTCTATTAATGCTAATATAATGCTATTAATGCTATTAAATAATGTTATTTAATGCTATTATAATGCTAATAATCTATTATATAATGCTATTAATGCTAATAATAATGCTATTAATTGCTATTAATAATGTTATTAATGCTATTATTAATGCTAATAATGCTATTATTAATGCTATTAATGCTAATAATATGCTATTAATGCTATTATAATGTTAATTAATGCTATTAATAATGCTATATAATGCTATTATTAATGCTATTAATGCTATTATAATACTAATATAATGCTATTATAATGCATTAGCTATTAATGCAATATTAATGCTATTAATGCTATTAATAATGCTATTAATGCTATTAATATGCTATTAATGCTATTATTATGCTATATTAATGCTATTATAATTCTATTAATTTAATAATAATGCTATTAATGCTAATAATAATGTAATTAATGCTATTAATGCTAATGCTAATTATGCTATTAATGCTATTAATGCTATAATAATGCTATTAATGCTCTTATTTATGTATTAATGCTATTAATGCTAATATTATCTATTATGGTTTATTAATGCTATTATGTATAATATGCTAATAATGCTTTATTATAATAGCTATTAATGCTAATTAATAATGTATTAATGCTATTATAATGTTAATAATGCTATTATTAATCCTATATAATGCTAATAATAATGCTATTAATGCTATTAATAATGCTATTAATGCTATTAATAATGTTATTAATGCTATTATTAATACTAATAATGCTATTATAATGCTATTAATGCTAATAATAATGCTATTAATGCTATTAATAATGCTATTAATGCTATTAATTATGCTATTAATGCTATTAATGCTAATATTTATCCTATTAATGCTATTAATGCTAATAATAATTCTATTAATGCTAATAATAATGCTATTAATGCTATTAATGCTATTAATTATGCTATTAATGCTATTAATGCTAATAATAATGCTATTAATTCTATTAATAATGCTATTAATGCTATTAATACTGTTATTAATGCTATTATTAATGCTAATAATGTTATTATTAATGCTATTAATGCTAATAATAATGCTATTAATGCTATTAATAATGTTATTAATGCTATTATTAATGCTAATAATGCTATTATTAATGCTATTAATGCTAATAATAATGCTATCAATGCTATTAATAATGTTATTAATGCTATTATTAATGCTAATAATGCTATTAATAATGCTATTAATGCTAATAATAATGCTATTAATGCTATTAATACTGTTATTAATGCTCATAATACTGCTAATAATGCTATTAATACTGCTATTACTGCTAATAATAATGCTATGGCTTATATTATTGCTATTGATGATGCGATTATTATTTAAAAAACTTTAAAAAAACAATAAACATATTTTAGATACCCGATGCATTTGCATCAGGCTAACAGCTATAACTACTATAATCAAATTAATGCACGCTCTAGAATCCCGATGCATTTGCATCGGGCTCACAGCTAGTTACTGTATAATCATTTACAGGAACATTTTTGACATTTGTCTAAGCAACAGAATGATAATGTATCAGTGAAAAAAACAGTGCCTCTCGGATGATCCGTGTGCGGTCCATGATTTTGTTGGACTCATAGACTTGCATTGGCGAGTTTCGCGCGTCAATCATAGACAGTCGCATGTTGCGACTTTTTTCTCATCCAGAATTTGGATGAGAAAAATGCGTCCAACACTCGCTAATCTGCTCTCAGACATTGATTAACATTGCTCTGACTGCAATGCAATAAAATCACACATTGCACTCGTCCGAGTTTCACGCCAGTGTGTCTGTACCCTAATACTAAAATCCATATAGTAATCCTACAATGTCTGCTGGACATGATATGGGGAGGGTTCATGGCTCAGTTAGTACACACATCATACTTCTTGTTATTAATTCTGACAGATCATATAGTTGTCGGGATCGCTGGAAGGTCGCTACATGTAATGTGGCCTTAAGAGGCCATATTTACTGAATTCAAATGCTTTTTCAAAGACATTTTCAAGATGTTTTTCAAAAACATCTTGGGGTGCTTTCACACTGCTAAATTTCTGATCCGTGTCTATCTGTTTTAAAACCGATGGCCACAGATCACTTTTGTCTCTCCATGTTATGCTATGGGCATGGATTGGCCCTATATGGCCATCTGTGTGTGTCAGATTTGTAACTGATCCATTTTTGTCCATTTTTTTCATGTACGCTGTATCGAAGACTGCTCCAATTTTGGGCTGCCTTGAAAAAAGCGGACACAAACAGACAGGCACGGATCCATAGCTGTCTGATTCTAATAACATGGGTGTCTAGGAAGACAGATCTGTACTGATCCGTGAAAAAAACGGATCCGTGAAACTGATCCATTTTGCTGTACTGAGGATGCTCAGAAGCAAAGTACAGCTCCTCCCAGCCCTATCTCTGGTGACTGACGGATCCATTAAAAAATGGTCCATGGACATCCATTGGCACAGATTGGTGCCTGTCCAGGGAGTCCTGGAAATTCAAGGATTCAAACAGATTGGAAAATATGGTAGTGTGAAAGCAGCCTTAGCAGGCTAAGTTACAAGTTTGCATATCACCTTTCTTTGATATCACCTTCAGAATTCTTGCATTTATTGAACCCCAACAAACCTTTTATATGTACTACATAGAATGTGGGGGGAAAAGCTGCAAGGATGGCGGGAGGAGCTACATGAAACTTGGGTGGACAGCTGTGATGTGGGGGTGGGGCTGCAAAATAGGGGAGGGGTCACAACATGGGGCCACAGTGTGGGGGGTGCAGCCGCTGACAGTGCCTAGGGCAGCAGGAACTCCTCCAAATATGGCCCTGCACGTAGACAAGTTGTTGTGAACAGTCAGGAACGATACATTTCTCTGACGGCATACAGGGTGAACCTGGTGGAGGGTGCGACAGAGTGCCAGCCTGGGATATCCAACATCCTACCCACACCATGAATAGTGGGCTCAACTCCCATCATGGATTCCATCTCCTCATATGTCAGGATTCTTGACACCTGCAGGCCCTATGAAAACGTGAATTAAGGGGTGAAGAATGACATGGAGCAGGAGGAGGGGAGACAAAAACTGAGTGTGGTTATGACCCTGAGGTGGCCCTGTAACATATGTTTGGGAGGGTCCTCCTCTATACATTTTGGGCTGAAATCACTGACTTCAGAATAACGGTATAAGCAAAGCCATGGTTGATTCCACCAAAGATCATCTATACATTAGGGAGGGCCCTCCTGGATTCCTTTGGGAGGGTTCTCCTCTCTCAATATGAGGCTGAAACCACTGCCTTAAGAATAACGGCATAAGAAAAGCCATGGTTGATGCCACTGAAGGTTATCTATACATTAGGAAGGGCCCTCCTGTATTCATTAGGGAGGGCCCTCCTGTATTCCTTTGGCGTGAGTCCTCCTGTACTCATTAAGGGTGGGGCCTTTCTATCTTCATGTGGGAGGGCCCTCATCTATACTTTTGGGAGGGTACTCCTTTATTCATTTGGGAGGGCCCTCCTCTATACTTTTGGGAGGGTACTCCTTTATTCATTTAGGAGGGTCCTCCTCTATACGTCTGGTCGTGTGCGATAATGGTAGTAACATGTGTCATGCATGACTCCCATGCTTAAACTAGAAATTAATCAAAACATACCCTGACTTACCATACATACTTCAGAAAGTGTGCAGTATTAGGGCTCATTTCCTGCAGGCTTTTTCTGGTCTTATGGTGGGTTGGAGCCGATATCGTTCCTGCGTTGTACGGTCTGAACATCCGATACGATGCAGGAATGATGGTAAACCGATATCGGGGGTCGAATGAGCGTGCTATTCAACCGCCCGATATCGGATGCCGGTTGGAGTCGGATCATCCCGTGTGACAGCCCAACTCCGATGTGTATGGCCACGTCACCCATTCACTCCCATGTTAAATGGTCGTTCCTGGGTTGGTGGGCGTACACATCGTCGGGACGTTGTATCCCGATGTCGGCACGTCTAAACCGCCAATGCGTTCCGGGAGAAGCGGGCACTAAATGCGCGCTCCCGCGCCATTGTATTCCGATATCTGAACGATATCGCAACGTGTAAACCCACCATTAGACTGAGACTCAGCCACTACACAGATCAACTTTTGATTGGGTGTGGATCGCTGACATTTGTGAGGTTCTTGACAAAATTGATTACTGCATCAAGCTCGTTAGTGGTGATCAGGCTTTTATTAGCATAACCATCCTGCTGCTATATCTTTAGAAACAAACACTGATTAAGCTTTGACTGCCGGGCATATGGCTCTGGATCAAGATTTCTCAATGGGTGATACTACTCAGACCAGCCAATATTCTGAGGCAACATTAGGGGATTATGAGGATGATGGGGAGAATGAGCAGGGAGATGAATTGTTTTTCTGTTAGGAGACTCCAGTTTCAATGCTACAGAGGGGGCTCTCAACCTTAGCTTCATGTCTGTCCAGCATGGATGGGCTGGAGAGGAAGAGGCAAGTCAGTGTGAGGAGAGGATGGGACAGAACGTTTGCCTGTTTGCAGCTTGGCCCACATGGCACAGTTCATGTGTAAGTGTCTGTTTTAAGACGCGCGCATGATACACATTTTCTCTGACAACCTATACTGGTTGGCCACTTTTCTTGATCAATGGTACAAGGAGAAATTTCCTTCTCTCCTTTTGGAGTCACCAAAGTGTTGCACAATAGAATCCTTGAAGAGAGCCATTGTAGATCAGTTGCTGAAAACATCACCTTCAGACAAGGCTGGCAGCAGAGATACCTGTTCTGTTAAACAGCAATTATTAATGGGGGGAGTCATGCACACCTGGTACAACAGAAGTGGGGGTACAATGTGTACAAACTGGGCTTTAGTAAATAAACAAGCACATCAGCAAGGGCTATCTGTGCCTTTAACAATGCCAAGAAGGGATAAGTTGAACAACATGCTCAAGTGACCATATCTTGCCTGCTTCTTCAAAGAAAAGATTGACAGAATCAGAGACAGCTTTGATCCACTGTCCCCACAGCCTCCCCTTTCACCTATACTGCCCTCTCCTTCCATCAACTGCTTCCCCCCATAACTGAAGACCAGCTCTCCTCCCTCCTGTCAAAATCACACCTCACCATCAGCGCCCACGACCCGCTCCCATCCCACCTCATTCCCAACCTCACCTCCATTATCATCCCAGCCCTAACTCATCTTTTCAACTTATCACTTATCACTGGCACCTTCCCCTCAGCCTTCAAACACACCTTTACTCACACTCCTCCTCAAAAAACCCTCCCTTGACCCCACAACTGTCTCCAACTACCGCCCTATATCTCTCCTCCCTTTCGCCTCTAAACTACTTGAACAGCATGTCCACTCTGAGCTGTCCTCTCACCTCTCCCCCTGCTCCCTCTTTGACCGCCTGCAATCTGGCTTCCGACCCCTCCACTCCACTGAAACAGCCCTGACCAAAGTCACCAACGACCTACTGACTGCCAAAAGCAAGCGCCACTACTCTGTTCTCCTCCTCCTCGACCTGTCCGCCGCCTTTGACACTGTTGACCACTCCCTTCTACTTCAGATCCTGGAATCTCTTGGCATCACGGACCTTGCCCTCTCTTGGATCTCCTCATACTTAACGGACCGCACCTTCAGCATCACCCACTCCCACACATCCTCCTCGCCCTACCTCCTATCTGTCAGGGTCCCCCAGGGCTCGGTTCTTGGACCATTACTGTTCTCAATCTACACTCTCGGTCTAGGGCAACTCATTGAGTCCCACGGCCTCCAGTACCACCTCTACGCCGACGACACCCAAATCAACCTTACCTGTCTGGTCCTGACATCGTCTCCCTTCTATCCAAAATTCCACACTGCCTGTCCGCCATTTCATCCTTCTTCTCTGCTTGCTTCCTTAAGCTGAACATGAACAAAACCGACTTCATAGTCTTTCCCCCCAAGATGCTCCCCCTCACTACCTGACCTATGCATTGTCATCAACGACTGCTCTCTCTCCCTAGTCCCCCATGCCAAGTGCCTCGGGGTTATCCTTGACTCTTCCCTCTCCTTCAAGCCCCACATCCAGGCCCTCGCCACCTCCTGCCGACTCCAGCTCAAAAACATCTATAGGATCCGCACTTTCCTTGACCACGACACTGCTAAAACCCTTATTCACGCTCTCATCATCTCCCGCCTCGACTACTGCAACCTCCTGCTCACCGGCCTCCCCAATACCTCCCTTGCACCTCTCCAATCTATCCTGAACTCCGCTGTCCGCCTAATCCACCTGTCTTCCCGCTACTCCCCTGTCTCCCTCCTCTGCCAAGGCATTCACTGGCTCCCTATTTCCCAGAGATCCTTGTTTAAACCATTAACCATGACATACAAAGCCATCCACAACCTGTCCCCTCCATACATCTCTGACATGGTCTCCCGATACCTTTCCTCACTCAACCTGCGATCCTCCCAAGAGCTCCTCCTCTACTCCCCCCTCATCTCCTCTTCGCACAACCGCATACAGGATTCTCCCGTGCTTCACCCATACTCTGGAACTCACTGCCCCCACACATCAGAGATTCTCCTACCCTGGGAACCTTCAAAAGAAGCCTGAAGACCCACCTGTTCCGCCAAGCCTACCACCTGCAATAATACCCGGTCCACCACACCGCCACACGACTGGAACTTCCCCCTCCCACTGTATCCCCACCTGCCCCTTGTAGACTGTGAGCCTTCGCGGACAGGATTTCTCCCCTCTTGTATCTGTACAACCGAATTGTCCACATTTATTGTTACTTGTATTGTTACTATGTTACTTGTCCTAGTCTGCCCTTTTGAGCATGTAAAGCGCCATGGAATATAATGGCGCTATATAAATAAATAATAATAATAATAACAATAATAATAATAATCTGCCTCCTTCCTGATGCTTCAGTTCCCTTTAATTATCGGGTGTCTAAGCTGAACACTTGGCCTGATCTCTCCTTATACTCCTTTGAGATGCTGGTATGCCCTACTGCTAGTGTGATGTCAGAACATTGTGGTGAATCGGCCACCAAACCTGGCAGCTCCACAGCGCCTTCCCTTAAACCCAGGTCAGTCATGGAACTGCCTGAGGATAAAAGAAGGGCCGCAGCTGCCATGCCAGTGCTGGATTATTAAGGCTCCTCAGTGAGTGTGGTATATTCCTTCTGATCCGCGACTGGAAGCACATATAATAACCTCCACCCCGTCACTGATAGAGGCCCTGAATAACCCCAAGCACTAATTCCTGCCACCAGTTCCTCATATAATATAAGTCCAGTCCGTGATTGGGCTTATATTGGGTCAGAAACCAATAGCGTTAAATGAGCACACGGACGTGGGGATCGTGATCAAGATGAAAAGAACAACTCAAGATTAAATTTATATATTTAATCAATCTATTCGTACACTAGATATTAATATTTTCGGTTATTACTAAGATGTTACAAATATTACAGTCAGTTATGCAAATAAAAGGATAAATGGAATATAGGGAATTACACACATGTGATCAGTTACCTGCATGCTGATGGCACCACAAGGAACCGCATGGAACTACCCGGTTACAGGGTATACGCTGGCTGTTATGAATTATGTTCCTTCAGACAAATTCAAAATGGATTCACACCTCTGGGATGTCTCATAACTCCCACCCCCTCTGAGTGGAGATATAAATATCCAAAACTTATTATTTGCCATATCTTTGTCTGGGAATGTCATAGACAGAAAACAATGCTCTCATATTTTCAGTTATGATTTTATCTTCGCCTGGATATGAAACATGACTACTCTTATGCCATCCTACTGGTCAATATCGCATTTAGGGTACTCACGATCATCGCACATTTATGTAAATATATGTGCGGAGACCGTTTGAATGTCTAGATCGCATATCTATGCTTGCCATGTTTATAGACAGCATAGCTCATGAGATATTAAAAGTTATAACTCGGCTCCATGTGTCAGAGCTGAGTGAAAGAATTTCCTCCCAACCTGTGGTACAAGGAGATTTGTTTTCACATTTCTGTGCCAAGACACAGGGGGGATCTTCCTTTACCAGCCTGCCTCTAGGCTCTTCATCACATGGCTGTTATTCTTCTAGGAAGCTCTATTGTGTGACCTGTTGGTCAGGGAATTGGAATACTCATGCTAATTAACCTATACCACTTCCCAGAGATGAATTGCCTCTGGCTAAATAAGGGTGGGGGCTTATCTCCTATGAGTAGATATAGCAGATTCTGAGACAAAATGGATGCTGAGGAATATGATTATTTGTAAGAATATTGCTTTATGATACAAAATGGTGGCTGGGGAATATTGCTTATTCATCACAAGCATGTTTTCAGTTACGCTGGGGCAATCAATCATCACTGTTAAGCGTACACCCCTCCTTGGATAATGCATATAGACTTATCTCTGATTAAATTCAACAAGGTCTGGATTTCTCCACAGTTTGTAATCCCTCTAGATGACAGCAACCCAACCTATATTCAACTAAAATGTTCATTTATCCAACTGATATATATCGGCGAAAAGATCATCAGGCTACCATGCCCTATTTAAATCATTGGTGTCAGGATAATGGTATAGCAGATGAGGGAATGAGAATCAGGATGACAATAATGGTCAGGGTACCTGGGTGGCTAGTCTTGCCTTGTGAACTGGGATCCCTAGCTTACTCTGCTTCCAGAGGTAACTCTGAAGGTGAGGAGGTGTGGGCCATCACCCTTTCCCTGCTCCTCAACTAGCCCAGGGATAACTCCCCCTCACCTCTACCCATGGACCGGGATAGCAACACCAAGGTCCTCAAGATGGCAGCTACCATCAGCCATGTCACTGTCTGTGGTGACACTGGTCAGCTGCATGACACTCCCTGCTTCAAGGGCCCTGGGACTCTTCCCATCACCCTTAGCACTAACACTTGCTCCTGGTAGGGGATCCTCAGCAATATCACCCCGCAGAGTGACATGGCTGAGCTCTCCTGTCCCTGCTCGGGAATCCCTACACTACACTGACCTAGTATACACTGCAGGTAGCCCTGAAAAAAGCTTGTGTTATATGGATGCCTTAAACACTCTCTCTAGCAGCTGTTCGCTCTCTCCCTTTCTTTTCAATGTTGTTTTTATTGAAATTCAAGCAAAAAGAGATAGAAATAAGATAACATAACCATGTAGACAATAACAATAGTACAGTTTGAAGAACATAGTGGAGTAGGTTCTTTCTACTAGGAGAAAGGGATGCAACTCCTATAAATGTATTATTAATAGATATATACAGTGCCTACAATCAGTATTCAACCCCCTGCAGATTTAGGTGGTTTGATAAGATGCCAATAAGTTAGAGCCTTCAAACTGCAAACGAGAGTAGGATTTATTAACAGAAGCATAAATCTTACAAACCAAAAAGTTATGTTGCTCAGTTGAATTTTAATAAATTTTAAACATAAAAGTGTGGGTCAATTATTATTCAACCCCTATGTTTAATATTTTGTGGAATAACCCTTGTTTGCAATTACAGCTAATAATCGTCTTTTATAAGACCTGATCAGGCCGGCACAGGTCTCTGGAGTTATCTTGGCCCACTCCTCCATGCAGATCTTCTCCAAGTTATCTAGGTTCTTTGGGTGTCTCATGTGGACTTTAATCTTGAGCTCCTTCCACAAGTTTTCAATTGGGTTAAGGTCAGGAGACTGACTAGGCCACTCCATCACCTTGATTTTTTCCCTCTTAAACCAGGCCTTGGTTTTCTTGGCTGTGTGCTTTGGGTCGTTGTCTTGTTGAAAGATGAAATTACGACCCATCTTAAGATCCTTGATGGAGGAGCGGAGGTTCTTGGCCAAAATCTCCAGGTAGGCCGTGCTATCCATCTTCCCATGGATGCGGACCAGATGGCCAGGCCCCTTGGCTGAGAAACAGCCCCACAGCATGATGCTGCCACCACCATGCTTGACTGTAGGGATGGTATTCTTGGGGTCGTATGGAGTGCCATCCAGTCTCCAAACGTCACGTGTGTGGTTGGCACCAAAGATCTTGATCTTGGTCTCATC
Source organism: Allobates femoralis (assembly GCA_033576535.1). NCBI lineage: Eukaryota > Metazoa > Chordata > Amphibia > Anura > Aromobatidae > Allobates > Allobates femoralis. The sequence goes on from JARQOC010000003.1 coordinate 12,718,235, forward strand.
AGACCATAGAACCTTGAACCTGTCTGTCTCAGAGTCCTCCAAGTGATCATGAGCAAACTGTAGACGAGCCTTGACATGACGCTTTGAAAGTAAAGGTACCTTATGGGCTCGTCTGGAACGGAGACCATTGCGGTGGAGTACGTTACTTATGGTATTGACTGAAACCAATGTCCCCACTGCCATGATATCTTCCGAGAGCTCCTTCCTTGTTGTCCTTGGGTTAGCCGTGACTCTTCGGACAAGCCTGGCCTCGGCACGGGAGGAAACTTTTGAAGGCTGTCCAGGCCGTGGAAGGCTAACAGTAGTTCCATAAGCCTTCCACTTCCGGATGATGCTCCCAACAGTGGAGACAGGTAGGCCCAACTCCTTGGAAAGGGTTTTGTACCCCTTGCCAGCCTTGTGACCCTCCACAATCTTGTCTCTGATGGCCTTGGAATGCTCCTTTTGTCTTTCCCATGTTGACCATGTATGAGTGCTGTTCACAAGTTTGGGGAGGGTCTTAAATAGTCAGAAAAGAGATAATTAATCCAAACATGTGAAGCTCATTGTTCTTTGTGCCTGAACTACTTCTTAATACTTTAGGGGGACCAAACAGAATGGTTTGAGGGGTTGAATAATAAATGACCCTTTGAATTAACTTTTAACGCTGTAAAAAAAAAAATTAACAAATCTTTTTGGCTGCAGTGCATTTCCCACTTCCAGGCTGATCGACAGTCCAAATATCACAATGCCAAGTTAATTCCGCATGTGTCAACCAGCTAAATCTGCAGGGGGTTGAATACTACTTGTAGGCACTGTATATATATCTATTATATAATTGCCGCCCCGCGAACAAAGCCACCAACATGCCCCCCTGAGCATGGGGCTGTAGTATACACCGCTATGGTATACTACAGCCCCATGCCCAGCCGCCTCTCTGCCCTGCTCCCCTCGCCGCCGGCATGGGGCTGTACTGTACACTGCTATGGTATACTACAGCCCCATGCCCAGCCGCCTGTCCGCCCCGCTACCCTACTCCTCCTAAGCCGCCGTCACCCCCTAAGCCCCTGCCGCCGTCACCCCCTAAGCCCCCGCCACCGTCACCCCCTAAGCCCCCGCTGCCGTCACCCCCTAAGCCCCCGCCGCTGTCACCCCCTATGCCCCCGCCGCCGTCACCCCCTAAGCCCCCCGCCGCCATCACCCTAAGCCCCCGCCGCCGTCGCACCCTAAGCCTCTGCCGCTGTCACCCCCTAAGCCCCCGCCGCCGTCACCCCTAAGCCCCGCTGCCGTCGCCCCCTAAGCCTCTGCCGCTGTCACCCCCTAAGCCCCCACTGCTGTCACCCCCTAAGCCCCCGCCGCCGTCACCCCCTAAGCCCCCGCCGCTGTCACCCCCTAAGCCCCCGCCGCCAAGCCACTGCCGCCGTCACCCCCTAAGCCACCGCCACCGTCACCCCCTAAGCCCCCACCGCTGTCACCCCCTAAGCCCCCGCCGCCATCACCCCCTAAGCCCCGCCGCTGTCACCCCCTAAGCCCCCGCCGCTGTCACCCCCTAAGCCCCCGCCGCCGTCACCCCCTAAGCCCCCGCCGCCAAACCCCCGCCGCTGTCACCCCCTAAGCCCCCGCCGCTGTCACCCCCTAAGCCCTGCCGCCGTCACCCCCTAAGCACCCGCCCCGCGAACAAAGCCACCAACATGCCCTCCTGAGCATGGGGCTGTAGTGTACACCGCTATGGTATACTACAGCCCCATGCCCAGCCGCCTCTCTGCCCTGCTCCCCTCGCCACCGGCATGGGGCTGTACTGTACACCGCTATGGTATACTACAGCCCCATGCCCAGCCGCCTGTCCGCCCCGCTACCCTACTCCTCCTAAGCCGCCGTCACCCCCTAAGCCCCTGCCGCCGTCACCCCCTAAGCCCCCGCCGCCGTCACCTCCTAAGCCCCCGCCGCCGTAACCCCCTAAGCCCCCGCCGCCAAGCCACTGCCGCCGTCACCCCCTAAGCCCCCGCCGCTGTCACCTCCTAAGCCCCCGCCGCCAAACCCCCGCCGCTGTCACCCCCTAAGCCACCGCTGCCGCCGTCACCCCCTAAGCCCCTGCCGCCGTCACCCCCTAAGCCCCCGCCGCTGTCACCCCCTAAGCCCCCGCCGCCAAGCCTCTGCCGCCGTCACCTCCTAAACCACGGCCGCCGTCACCACCTAAGCCCCCGCCGCTGTCACCCCCTAAGCCCCCACCGCCATCACCCCCTAAGCCCCTGCCGCTGTCACCTCCTAAGCCCCCGCCGCCAAACCCCCGCCGCCGTCACCCCCTAAGCCACCGCTGCCGCCGTCACCCCCTAAGCCCCCGCCGCCGTCACCCCCACCGCCGTCACCCCCCTAAGCCACTGCCGCCGTCACCCCCTAAGCCACCGCCGCTCTCACCCCCAAAGCCCCCGCCGCTGTCACCCCCTAAGCCCCCGCCGCTGTCACCCCCTAAGCCCCCGCCGCTGTCACCCCCTAAGCCCCCACCGCCGTCACCCCCTAAGCCCCCACCGCTGTCACCCCCTAAGCCCCCGCCGCTGTCACCCCCTAAGCCCCCACCGCCGTCACCCCCTAAGCCCCCACCGCCGTCACCCCCTAAGCTTCCGCCGCCAAGTCCCTGCCGCTGTCACCCCTTAAGCCACCGCCACCGCCGTCACCCCCTAAGCCCCCGCCGCCAAGCCCCCGCCGCCGTCACCCCCTAAGCCACCGCCGCCGCCGTCACCCCCTAAGCCACTGCAGCTGTCACCCCCTAAGCCCCCGCCGCTGTCACCCCCTAAGCCACCGCCGCTCTCACCCCCAAAGCCCCCGCCGCTGTCACCCCCTAAGCCCCCGCCGCTGTCACCCCCTAAGCCCCCGCCGCTGTCACCCCCTAAGCCCCCACCGCCGTCACCCCCTAAGCCCCCACCGCTGTCACCCCCTAAGCCCCCGCCGCTGTCACCCCCTAAGCCCCCACCGCCGTCACCCCCTAAGCCCCCACCGCCGTCACCCCCTAAGCTTCCGCCGCCAAGTCCCTGCCGCTGTCACCCCTTAAGCCACCGCCACCGCCGTCACCCCCTAAGCCCCCGCCGCCAAGCCCCCGCCGCCGTCACCCCCTAAGCCACCGCCGCCGCCGTCACCCCCTAAGCCACTGCAGCTGTCACCCCTTAAGCCCCCGCCACCCCCTAAGCCCCCGCCGCCATCACCCCCTAAGCCCCCGCCACTGTCACCCCCTAAGCCCCCGCCGCCGTCACCCCCTAAGCCCCCGCCACCGTCGATCACTTACATGCCTTCTTCTTCATCTGATCCTCCGTCCACTCCAGGAGTCCTTCGTCCGGCCCAGGCGTCCTCTTCGTCCGTCCCCGGGGGTCTTCTGTCTTCTTTCCGGCATCTCCGGCTCTGACGTCCTCTTCACTTCCCATAGCGATAGAATGGATGAAAAATCATCCATTCTATCTCTATGGGAAGTAAGGCGCTATTCTGATTGGTCGCCGTGTGCTGCCGTCGGCCAATCAGAATAGCGCCTCACTTCCCATAGGGATAGAATGGACGAAAAATCTTCCATTCTATGTCTACGGGAAGTGAGGCGCTATTCTGATTGGTCGCCGTCCGCACACAGCGACCAATCAGAAGAGCGCCTCACTTCCCATACAGATACATAGCGGTGTGTCAGCGATTTTATGGCCGGGCCCCTGGTTCTATTTTCGGCCACGGGGCTCGGCTCTGATCGGTCGTTCCACGGCTCCGGAGACTCGCTTCGCGGCCATTGCTCGCGCCTTAGCAATGGCTCGCAATCATTGCGAGTCGTTGCTGATGCACCAGCTATCGCCGTGAAGTGCTCATTGCGAGTCTCCGGCCCCATGGAACGACCGACCACAACCGAGCCCCGTGGCCGAAAATAGAACCAGGGGCCCGGCCATAAATTTCGCGATACACCGCTAATGTATCTCTATGGGAAGTGAGGCGGTATTCTGATTGGTCGCTGTGTGCTGCCGCCGACCAATCAGAAAAGCGCCTCACTTTTAGCGGTAAATTTGAAACTCAAAGTCGTCCATTCTATGTGTATGGGAAGTGAGGCGCTATTCTGATTGGTCGGCGTCACAACACAGCGACCAATCAGAATAGCGCCTCACTTCCCATAGACATAGAATGGAAGATTGTTCGTCCATTCTATCCCTATGGGAAGTGAGGCGCTATTCTGATTGGCCGACGGCAGCACACAGCGACCAATCAGAATAGCGCCTTACTTCCCATAGAGATAGAATGGACGAAAAATCGTCCATTCTATCTCTATGGGAAGTAAGGCGCTATTCTGATTGGTCGCTGTCTGCTGCTGCCGACCAATCAGAATTCCGCCTCACTTCACATAGAGATATAATGGGAGATTTATACTTTCAAATTTACCGCTAAAAGTGAGGCTCGATTCTGATTGGTCGGCGGCAGCACACAGCGACCAATCAGAATACCGCCTCACTTTCCATAGAGATACATTAGCGGTGTCTCGCGAAATTTATGGCCGGGCCCCTGGTTCGATTTTTGGCCACGGGGCTCGGCTGTTGCCGGTCCAGGAAAATCGCAAGGGACCGACGTGCCGGACTTACCGCGCCTGCAACTACTCACCTATCTATCTCTCTCTCTATATCTATCTATCTCTATTTATTTATTTATCTATCTCTATATCTATTTCTCTATGTATCTATTTTTCTATCTATATTTTGATCTATCTATTTCTATCTATCTATCTATCTATCTATCTATCTATCTATCTATATCTATCCATATTTATTTATCTATCTATCTCTCCCTCTCTCTCTCCCTCTCTCTCTCTCTCTCTCTCTCTCTTCCAGATTCTAGACTCCCGATTCTTCAGAATCGGGCTCACAGCTAGTATATATATAAAGAATAAGTCAGATCTGGCCCCACTTAGGAATTGAGATGGCATATTGAGTAGGCTCTAATGAAGGTGAAACAATGTTAGCATAATATGTGCCAAGAATCAGTTAGAATGAGGTCAGAATGAGTTAGAATGAGTAATTTTTGCTAGATCCAGTTCAGCACTAGAATAGCAATTTCACACATATATAGCAAGAGATAAAAGGAGTCTTCTACTGCTATGTCTTAGATAGATAGAGAAGAGGTAGAAAAAAGAGTGAAAATGAAAAAGTGAGGAAATGAATGGGGAAAAGGGAGGAAGCGGGAAAATGTTCACTCTCTCCCTATTCTACTACAATGCTGTTTCTGGATGCAATGTATGAAAATGGCATCGGCAGGACTTATATAGACCCTATGATGCTGGGCAGCCAATCACAGTAATGCCAGAACCAAAATGGCTGCGCCAATAATGTGATTGGTTAAGAGGACCAGCTCCAGCATGTTTAGTGGCTACAAATCAGGCACCAAAACAGCTGGGTAGGAGATACGAATATCGTGATGTGAGTACAGAAATACAATGTAACGAGTGCTCTGAATACTGTACTATCCGTGTGAATAGCGAATAGTAACGATTACTCTCGCTCATCACTAATTGCTTGTGTCGTCATTTATAACATCTGATGTGAAATTCATCTCAATAGAACCTTTACTAATGTATTTACTTACAACATTGGTGACATGTTAAATACTTATTTTACCCTCTGTATATGTAATGACATTTAAGCATTTATATTTATCTTTTATCTTTTTATAGGCGATTCTTTCAGTGTTTTCTACGTCATTTTATTTTTCTCTTTGCAATTGATAATATAAACAAGGATCCTGACATTTTACCCAATATCACCCTGGGATATCATGTTTATGACACGTGTTCAGATGGACGGGTGGCGGTAAGACATGTTTTATATTTCCTGTCTGGCTCTGATCGGTCGTTCCACGGCTCCGGAGACTCGCTTCGCGGCCATTGCTCGCGCCATAGCAATGGCTCGCAATCATTGCGAGTCGTTGCTGGTGCACCAGCTATTGCCGCGAAGTGCTCATTGCGAGTCTCCGGCCCCGTGGAACGACCGACCACAACCGAGCCCCGTGGCCGAAAATAGAACCAGGGGCCCGGCCATAAATTTCGCGATACACCGCTAATGTATCTCTATGGGAAGTGAGGCGGAATTCTGATTGGTCGCTGTGTGCTGCCGCCGACCAATCAGAAAAGCGCCTCACTTTTAGCGGTAAATTTGAAACTCAAAGTCGTCCATTCTATGTGTATGGGAAGTGAGGCGCTATTCTGATTGGTCTGCGTCACAACACAGCGACCAATCAGAATAGCGCCTTACTTCCCATAGAGATAGAATGGACGATTTTTCGTCCATTCTATCTCTATAGGAAGTGAGGCGCTATTCTGATTGGTCGCTGTCTGCTGCTGCCGACCAATCAGAATTCCGCCTCATTTCACATAGAGATATAATGGGAGATTTATACTTGCAAATTTACCGCTAAAAGTGAGGCTCGATTCTGATTGGTCGGCGGCAGCACACAGCGACCAATCAGAATACCGCCTCACTTTCCATAGAGATACATTAGCGGTGTCTCGCGAAATTTATGGCCGGGCCCCTGGTTCGATTTTAGGCCACGGGGCTTGGCTGTTGCCGGTCCAGGAAAATCGCAAGGGACCGACGTGCTGGACTTACGGCGCCTGCAACTACTCACCTATCTATCTCTCTCTCTATATCTATCTATCTCTATTTATTTATTTATCTATCTCTATATCTATTTCTCTATGTATCTATTTTTCTATCTATATTTTGATCTATCTATTTCTATCTATCTATCTATCTATCTATCTATATCTATCCATATTTATTTATCTATCTATCTCTCCCTCTCTCTCTCCCTCTCTCTCTCTCTCTCTCTCTCTCTCCAGATTCTAGACTCCCGATTCTTCAGAATCGGGCTCACAGCTAGTATATATATAAAGAATAAGTCAGATCTGGCCCCACTTAGGAATTGAGATGGCATATTGAGTAGGCTCTAATGAAGGTGAAACAATGTTAGCATAATATGTGCCAAGAATCAGTTAGAATGAGGTCAGAATGAGTAATTTTTGCTAGAACCAATTCAGCACTAGAATAGCAAGTTCACACATATATAGCAAGAGATAAAAGGAGTCTTCTACTGCTATGTCTTAGGCGGCCGTCACACGGTGAGATATCTTGCCCGATATCGTTTAAGCGATCTCCTTTTTGATCGCTTAAGCGATATCGGGCAAGATATCGTTGCATGTAATCAAGCGATTTACGATGGTAAATCGCTTGATCGTGACATCGCTGATCTGAGGTTCGGTTCTCAGATCTAGCGATGAACGATGCAACGATCTGCATCATCGTGGTGTATGACACCACGATGATCCATCTCCCAGCGACCGCGCCTATGCTGGGAGATGGTAACTATGGTACACGTCGGGTAACTAAGCGACGCGCGGCGCCTAGTAACCCGATGTGTACCATAGTAACGAGCGAGATCGCGGCTCCGCATCGCTGGTGAGTCTGTCTGTGTGACATCTCACCAGCGATGTGAGCGATATTGTAAGCGATTGCGCGTGCACGTGATCGCTTACAATATCGCTAGAGATATCTCAGCGTGTGACGGCCGCCTTAGATAGATAGAGAAGAGGAAGAAAAAAGAATGAAAATGAAAAAGTGAGGAAATGAATGGGGAAAAGGGAGGAAGCGGGAAAATGTTCACTCTCTCCCTATTCTACTACGATGCTGTTTCTGGATGCAATGTATGAAAATGGCATCGGCAGGACTTATATAGACCCTATGATGCTGGGCAGCCAATCACAGTAATGCCAGAACCAAAATGGCTGCGCCAATAATGTGATTGGTTAAGAGGACCAGCTCCAGCATGTTTAGTGGCTACAAATCAGGCACCAAAACTGCTGGGTAGGAGATACGAATATCGTGATGTGAGTACAGAAATACAATGTAACGAGTGCTCTGAATACCGAACTATCCGTGTGAATAGCGAATAGTAACGATTACTCTCGCTCATCACTAATTGCTTGTGTCGTCATTTATAACATCTGATGTGAAATTCATCTCAATAGAACCTTTACAAATGTATTTACTTACAACATTGGTGACATGTTAAATACTTATTTTACCCTCTGTATATGTAATGACATTTAAGCATTTATATTTATCTTTTATCTTTTTGTAGGCGATTCTTTCAGTGTTTTGTACGTCATTTTATTTTTCTCTTTGCTATTGATAATATAAACAAGGATCCTGACATTTTACCCAATATCACCCTGGGATATCATGTTTATGACACGTGTGCAGATGGACGGGTGGCGGTAAGACATGTTTTATATTTCCTGTCCAGCTCTGATCGGTCATTCCACGGCTCCGGAGACTCGCTTCGCGGCCATTGCTCGCGCCTTAGCAATGGCTCGCAATCATTGCGAGTCGTTGCTGATGCACCAGCTATCGCCGCGAAGTGCTCATTGCGAGTCTCCGGCCCCGTGGAACGACCGACCACAACCGAGCCCCGTGGCCGAAAATAGAACCAGGGGCCCAGCCATAAATTTCGCGATACACCGCTAATGTATCTCTATGGGAAGTGAGGCGGAATTCTGATTGGTCGCTGTGTGCTGCCGCCGACCAATCAGAAAAGCGCCTCACTTTTAGCGGTAAATTTGAAACTCAAAGTCGTCCATTCTATGTGTATGGGAAGTGAGGCGCTATTCTGATTGGTCGGCGTCACAACACAGCGACCAATCAGAATAGCGCCTCACTTCCCATAGACATAGAATGGAAGATTGTTCGTCCATTCTATCCCTATGGGAAGTGAGGCGCTATTCTGATTGGCCGACGGCAGCACACAGCGACCAATCAGAATAGCGCCTTACTTCCCATAGAGATAGAATGGACGATTTTTCGTCCATTCTATCTCTATGGGAAGTGAGGCGCTATTCTGATTGGTCGCTGTCTGCTGCTGCCGACCAATCAGAATTCCGCCTCACTTCACATAGAGATATAATGGGAGATTTATACTTTCAAATTTACCGCTAAAAGTGAGGCTCGATTCTGATTGGTCGGCGGCAGCACACAGCGACCAATCAGAATACCGCCTCACTTTCCATAGAGATACATTAGCGGTGTCTCGCGAAATTTATGGCCGGGCCCCTGGTTCGATTTTCGGCCACGGGGCTCGGCTGTTGCCGGTCCAGGAAAATCGCAAGGGACCGATGTGCCGGACTTACCGCGCCTGCAACTACTCACCTATCTATCTCTCTCTCTATATCTATCTATCTCTATTTATTTATTTATTTATTTATCTATCTCTATATCTATTTCTCTATGTATCTATTTTTCTATCTATATTTTGATCTATCTATCTCTATCTATCTATCTATCTATATCTATCCATATTTATTTATCTATCTATCTATCTATCTATCTCTCCCTCTCTCTCTCTCTCTCTCTCCCTCTCTCTCTCTCTCCCCTCTCTCTCTCTCTCTCTCCAGATTCTAGACTCCCGATTCTTCAGAATCGGGCTCACAGCTAGTATATATATAAAGAATAAGTCAGATCTGGCCCCACTTAGGAATTGAGATGGCATATTGAGTAGGCTCTAATGAAGGTGAAACAATGTTAGCATAATATGTGCCAAGAATCAGTTAGAATGAGGTCAGAATGAGTAATTTTTGCTAGAACCAGTTCAGCACTAGCATAGCAAGTTCACACATATATAGCAAGAGATAAAAGGAGTCTTCTACTGCTATGTCTTAGATAGATAGAGAAGAGGTAGAAAAAAGAGTGAAAATGAAAAAGTGAGGAAATGAATGGGGTAATGGGAGGAAGCGGGAAAATGTTCACTCTCTCCCTATTCTACTACGATGCTGTTTCTGGATGCAATGTATGAAAATGGCATCGGCAGGACTTACATAGACCCTATGATGCTGGGCAGCCAATCACAGTAATGCCAGAACCAAAATGGCTGCGCCAATAATGTGATTGGTTAAGAGGACCAGCTCCAGCATGTTTAGTGGCTACAAATCAGGCACCAAAACTGCTGGGTAGGAGATACGAATATCGTGATGTGAGTACAGAAATACAATGTAACGAGTGTTCTGAATACCGAACTATCCGTGTGAATAGCGAATAGTAACGATTACTCTAGCTTATCACTAATTACTTGTGTCGCCATTTATAACATCTGATGTGAAATTCATCTCAATAGAACCTTTACAAATGTATTTACTTACAACATTGGTGACATGTTAGATACTTATTTTACCCTCTGTATATGTAATGACATTTAAGCATTTATATTTATCTTTTATCTTTTTATAGGCGATTCTTTCAGTGTTTTGTACGTCATATTATTTTTCTCTTTGCCATTGATAATATAAACAAGGATCCTGACATTTTACCCAATATCACCCTGGGATATCATGTTTATGACACGTGTGCAGATGGACGGTTGGCGGTAAGACATGTTTTATATTTCCTGTCCGGCCCGGAGAAGGTGATACCTAATTACTCTTGTGAGGGCCATGGCCGGCTGGTTGGCATCATTGGAGATCAGTACTTATCTGCCACTATTCCAGCCGCACAGATCCTCGGATTATATGGATATCCTCAGGTACTGGACACTATAGACAAGTCTTGTATAGAGATAAGCGATGTTCGATTAGAATTGTTTGCCAATTTCAAATTCGACCTGTTTTGGGCTTTGTACGAGTCATTCGACGAATTCGAACAATTTGCTAAAAGTCCGGTACTTCAAGTTTATGATCAATAACGCTTCATTGACCAAAAGTGTTACTGACTTTTCACAGTAATGCTTTTGTTCAACGTTATGATGATTTTCAGTGTCTAGAAATGAATAGCGGACGGGAGGGGGGCTGTGGAGACGTGTGTGCTGAAATAATGCAGATCTCCATTTTATTCTCTATGCCGCTTACTCACTGTGGGTAGTCCGGTCTGTCAGCCTATCAGCATGCATAGAGGAAAGTGCACTTTTATTCACACAAGGGTTGGTGTCATTGGCTGGGCATATCACATGTCCTTGCCATATAAGACCAGGCCATTTTACCCTGCTGCAGCTCAGTGTCAGACGGCACCGCTGCTGGTGCTGCTGTGTGAAATACAGACCAAGTTAGTTAGATAGCGATTCAATTGCAAGTTAGATAGAGAGATAGTTGATAGATTTAGGGTCCTCTTTCAAGAACAGCCCTTTTGAGGGCTTAAAAAGCAGTTTTTGCCAGGCAGGTCTGTTCCAGTGCTGTGCAAGCTTTTTTTTACAGCATCTGGCCAAATCTAGCCCTGTGAATCATTTATACCTAGTAGCAGTGTGTGCCAGGCATTGGTGTAGCACTGTTGTGAAGAAAGCTACACCTCCTGTCTGTCATTGCCATTTTTTACTGCATCTAGCCAAGCAAATTCATTTTGGTTAGTACCACAGTTTTACTAGGTAGCTGTACTTCAGTGTTCTTTAGAAAAGTACTGCCATACAGTACAGAAAAGACTTAATGTCTGCTGCATTCAGGCAAGGGGTCCTCCATCCCTTGAACCCCCCTTTACCCTGAGATAATTGAATTAAAAAACTTACAATGTGGAGCCAAATAGGTGTGGTCTTATATGGCTTATTCCCGCCCTGCTCTGTGGATAACATGGAGCAGGGCGGGGAAAAGCAGTGACATCACTGCAGGAGGCGGGGCAGGCATACACCTTCTCGTGCTGCAAAAGCAGGAGATGGAGACCATGAGTGACCAGAGGGAGGATAATATATACAGGGGGCGTGAAATTGCCCTGTGAAGAGAAGTGGCTCCAGCCACTACACCACACCTCTTTGGCTCCACATTGTAAGTTTTTAAATTCAATTTTCTTGGGGTGCAGGGGGGCTCAAGGGATGGGGGACCCCTTGCCGAGTGCTGCAATTAGATCAGCATGTATGGGGGGATGACAGGTCCTCTTTAAGGATTTCTTTAGCATTGCACATAAGCTAATTTCATCACCTGCAAAGTTGATGGATGATTCAAGCACCTTGTGCAATGCTAATCTCAGCCTTAAATCATGCACTGTTGGCGGCCCTTGAGAACTGCGCTTGGCCAGCCCTGTTCTGCTGGAGTGGGTGTAGTGTCTTGCAGCTTCATATTCACACCTTCAGGTCTGAGAAGACTGTCTGGGGGGCTTGTTCACCAAAGTATCAAAGCACCTGTTTGCAGAAACAGTCCAGCACACAAGGAGTGAACTCAAAAAACTTTACTATAACACAGACTATAAGTCTGAAACACAAACATAACAATATACATGGTATATAAATATAACGAAAGTACCACAGGAATCAGAAGCAGCTCACATACTGTTAAAGGGGTGGAAAGGTGATGAAGGGCAGAGTCCATTAAGGCAGTGTTTCCCAACTCCAGTCCTCAAGGCACACCAACAGGTCATGTTTTCAGGATTTCCTTATCATTACACAGATGATGGAATTATCCCCTGTGCAATCCTAAGGAAATCCTGAAAACATGACCTGTTGGTGTGCCTTGAGGACTGGAGTTGGGAAACACTGCATTAAGGTCATTCAGTTGGACCCCAAAAGCTGTATGTGTCGAGCTCACTGGGACGGGGGTACTCGGTACCGGACTGGGTCTGGTACTGGGGAAGTCACGGGTGGTCCTGGTCCGGACCGTGTCCCGGGCCCTGGCAGTAATAAGGGATATTTACAGGGGATTGTCAGTCGTGATGCCACCCACTGTATGCGGCCAGGAATGGGTCCGCCGCTGCTGCAGAACCTCCAGGGGTGATGTAGTGGCAGCGAAGATGGTATAGTTCCCGTGGGCAGAACTGTATTCCCCGGGGCAGTGATAATGGAAGTCTATTGTGTAGTGTGCCGGCTTGGTGCTGAGTGCAGTACACTTACTATGCAGACGCTGCAGGAATCCTTCCTCTGTGCTGGAGCTGACAGGCTGTGGCTCTCCAGTTGTAGGGCTGCTGCAATCCTGTTTGGAGGGAATGGTACGCAGATAGAGGCAGACAAGAGAGGCAGATTCATGGTTCTCCGTGTTTACTTTCAAGGCTTTTCAATACAGCTCACAGTTCAGTTACAGTTCTTACAAGTCTCAGTTCTCAGCACATGGGCTCACTCTCCCCTCCGGGGTTCCCTTTACTTTCTGCAGCCAGGTCTCTCTCTCTGACCCCTCACACTATCTCAGTGTCCTTTCCAGGCTGTTAACTTTCTCTGTTACTTGTTGTGCATCTCCGGACAGTATGGCGGTGACTCGGGCCCCTGTGGGTCCTCCTGGTTGTCACTGAGCTGCCTGTCCTTTGGGGTAGGGACCCTAACATGTAGCTGTGGTCCCCCGTCGGTTAATCTGGGGATGCCGGGTGAAACTACGGTCCCCTTTGGAGCCGACACTCTACTCAGCCCAGCCTCCAGCAGTTCTCAAGTGTGAGGCTCTACCAGGCTCCCTCTACCGTGTCTTCCAGTGTCATAGGAGGGCTACCCCGTCTTCAGTATGTCGTCTCGGCTGTAGTCTAGGGCCCATGTATCACCGTCCCTCTCCTCCCTCTCACACTCCCGGGGATCTGGTTTCGGATGGGCTTTCTCTCTCCTCCGGCTCGCACTGGCTCGGTACAGATTCTGCGCTCCTACACCTCACTCATCCAGGACATGTGATGTCAGTCTTCTTATCTCAGCTTGACTCGGCTTACTGCTGTCTCTTGGCCTGTGCCGTGTTCCTCAGCCTGCTGCTGGTCTGTGTCTTTTCTGCTCGGCTCACTATGGCCTACTGACTCCTTCCTCCTCCCCTTCACTATTTCTACTGTCTGTCACCTGACTACGTGTGTGCCCAACCCACTTCTCTAAATCCACCACCCCTCGCCTACCTAGAGTCTACCAGACTCCGGGCTGGATGCTGCCCTCTACTGTACGTGGGTTGTGTGGGCTGTGAGGGTGTTGGTGTGCAACTATTGTCCTACTTGCCTGGCTGCAGTTCCCTTTGTGGCCTCCTGGACGCAGGGGCACCACATATGCATTTCTGGTAATGGGAAGCACAAACGGCACAAAATGCTGGAAGGTGAAATGTAAATTTAACAAAAACACAGGCATCCGTCAAGGAAGAGCTGGAAAAAAAACAACTTCTACAAGACCTTTTGTAGCCAAAATGCCAACTAAGAGATGTGTCACTGTCTCACCAACCCACCAACATGCCTTTAGGAAGGTTCACTGGACTTGGGTCTCAGCATTTATAGCCATGCTCTGGATGGTTGACACATGGTTTCTTGGTACTCTTTGCCGAATTGTCCTGGGGGTTCTCAGGGGATACACCTGTTGGGGTATTCTCTGCCACCACCTGTGAATCCAGTACACTCCACCATGACCACTGTTGGAGAGGTTGAAGGATAATACTAGGGTATGACCTCACCCTGAAGGACAGACAGCAGCTGTGGGAACACCGACAGACCCTCTGGGTTTTGGTGTATCTGGTTGGCCAACGAAAAGACTCCTGGGCTGAACCCGAAACCAACTTCTCTCAAGGTCAGCCTCCTCCTGTCATTTTTTAAATTGGTTCGCAGTGGAAACCAAACATATGCCAACTGCAAACCATCCCTTGCTGCCCCACAACTTCATGAGAGTGATCTCCTCCCTGACAAAGATGATAAATAGTCTTTTCAGAATATTGTCACGCAGTGAGTGGAGCTGTTGACATAGCACCGATTCCCAGTACCATGTTCCACTAGGAAACCAAACCCCTTATCAGGCAGAAATGCTATTGCACCACTTTGGATACATTGGTCAAAGAAGTCAGTAGACGTAGCCTCATGCAACCAGTCCTGGGCGATGGTATCCGAGAGTCGAATCTTCTCAACAAAGAAGGCAGGCCAGGGTGCTTGATGCCTTGTCAGATAGGTGCTTGTAGGAGTCCCCATATGGCATTGTCCCAGTCAAAGGCCTCTAGAGGGGGTGATCCACGCAGATGGCAAACAGGTTCTTCCACCTCTACCTCCTCCACTTCCACCTCAGCTTCATAATGGCCCTGGTCCTGTTTGTATTGGGGAATGGGATCCAGTAGCTGTGACCCCAGCTACAGGTGGAATTGAGCCAGACATGATTCAAGATCATGTGCAGTCTGACATCTGGTGCTCCTGATCCCGGATGCCATAGAGAAAGTGTCACCTCTTGAATGCTGTGACTCGCTCCCCAGGCATGGGGCCCAGGATTGGATCCACACCTCATTGCAGATGAATAATGGGTAGTGCGGTGGAGCTCCAGGTGACTTATGTCTCCATCCTCTCTCCAAGCAGCTCTTTGTCTGGTCATACTGACTGAACTTCTGCCTCTGGGGTGGTTAGGAAGATGACATCCTCTGAGTTGAGTCTGCCATGCTTTGTAAGGGATCTATCTCCAAAGTTCTGTGTAATTCCGTCACAGTAACAGGTTGAACATGAGTAGCAAACAGTGCACCTGTTTGGCACTGGAAGTGCACAGGTAAAATGTCAGGGACATGTTGGGTAGGGTCACATTGGCGTTTTTTGTTTAAAATCCTGATCCGGTTTTGAGCTTTAAAAAAGCTCAAAACCGGACCAGGAAAGGCTCCTGATGGAAGCCTATGCAAAACACCGGATGGCTTCACAAGCCATCCGGTGGCCGGATCCGGCACTGCTGCCTGCGTTTAAAATCATGCAGGCAGCAGTTTTCGCAGCGTTTCTGGGACCGCACTGCGGTCACCGGATGGCTCAGGATGTGTAATCCTGAGCCATCCGGTAACTGCAGAGTGTGCGGATCCCGATCGGCCAAGTTAATAAAGATTTAATTTAAGTACAGAACTGACTGTTAGAGGTCTGTAGGGGGCTTAGACCCCCCTACAGACCGGGCGGCCACTTCTATAGTGTTCTTCTACAATTGTACCTATGGCACGGGCTGATCTGAGCTCCGTGCATGTGGTCCAAATATCCCCCCTCCCCCTATCACTATACAGGGTGCATACACCCCTCTAGTACAGTACTGCTTTATTTAAGTTATAAACAGCAAGAATTGTCCCAATCGCAAGATAATTAGATATTTACATGTTCCATAGGCAGAGTCCACTGATGTCCATGGGCGGGGCTGTGTGCAGATGCCTCCGCCCGCTCCTTCTTGATGCCCGCCCCCTCTGGCCGTAATCCAGTGTTGTGGGGTGGCCGAGTCGTTAAAGGGGCGTGGCTAACCGCGGCTCATGGTTAGCCACGCCCCTTTAACGACTCGGCCACCCCCACAACACTGGATTACGGCCAGAGGGGGCGGGCATCAAGAAGGAGCGGGCGGAGGCTACTGCACACAGCCCCGCCCATGGAAATCACTCGACTCTGCCTATGGAACATGTAAATATATAATTATCTTCCGATTGGGACAATTCTTGCTGTTTATAACTTAAATAAAGCAGTACTGTACTAGAGGGGTGTATGCACCCCTGTATAGTGATAGGGGGAGGGGGATATTTGGACCACATGCACGGAGCTCAGATCAGCCCGTGCCATAGGTACAATTGTAGAAGAACACACTATAGAAGTGGCCGCCCGGTCTGTAGGGGGGTCTAAGCCCCCCTACAGACCTCTAACAGTCAGTTCTGTACTTAAATTAAATCTTTATTAACTTGGCCGATCGGGAAACGCACACTCTGCAGTTACCGGATGGCTCAGGATTACACATCCTGAGCCATCCGGTGACCGCAGTGCGGTATTCTGCACACATTTTTGAATAAAAATGTGTGTGACCGGAATTGCATTCACCGCATCCGGATCCGGATGCGGTGAATGCAATTCATGTTTGCAATGTGACCCTACCCGTTGACTGAGTTCCGCAGGTTTATATGTTTGTTTTGCCTAAGGGGCACGCCTCTTCCAGTGAGTGACAGGATTCACGCCTGAGCAATCACTATTAGAGAGCAGCAAACATTTGAGAGTTCGAATTTGGATTTGTTCTCCGAATGTAGAGTGTTCGTCGAATTTTCTGAACACCATTGAAATCAATGGCAGGCAACATGAAACACTTAGAAAACGCTTTCAAAAGGTGTCCAAAAGCTGCCAAACACACACAGAAACACACAGATCATCTTATCAGTCTCCTGCTGCTTGCTTGCTTTTTTGCAGGTCCACTCTCCCTCTCACTTACTTCTGGTCCCACCAATAAAACTTCATGCATAGTCACTTCACTGACCAGCAACAGCCAATCACGGACATTTATGTTCTGTGAGAGCGTCTGTGATTGGCTGTTGCCATCAGACTGCATTTCTGCTTTACCCATTAACTCTCCACTCACTCTCTTTTAGACCCATTACAGTCTGGTTTCTGCCCCCTTCACTCTACAAAAACAACCTTCACTAGGGATGAGCGAGTCCTAAATTACTCGGAATCGCTAGACCCGCACGAGTCCGAGCCCAGGACTCGCTACTCGTTGCGAGTCTAGCGAGTCCAATGTTAATGAATAGGGGACCGAGTAATAACGAATAATGCTATTTCCAAATCGCTGATGTGTCTCTGAAAGTGTGCGAGTCCAAACTCGCAGGTTTTTCTCTTATTTGGAGCCGATGATGGGAGGGGGAAGCGATTCTCGGGCACACACCATGCTGTAAAAGCAAACATTTTATAATTTCTGGTGGCTTTCTGGGGGCTTGTAAGGGTGCTTTCACATCTGCGTTTTTCGTAATTCGCGGCAGATGCGGTGAAAAAAACGCATCTGCCGCGTTTGCCGCATAACGGTTCCACTTGCGGCACGGTTGCGGTTTTTTCCATAGGAAGTATAGGGGGACTTGCGGCAGATGCGGCAAGTGCGGTATTGCACTTGCGGCAGGTGCGGCAGCGAAAAAAACCGCAGTAAGCCGCGTTTTTTTTTCTCTGCCGCACCTGCCGCAAGTGCAATACCGCACTTGCCGCATCTGCCGCAAGTCCCCCTATACTTCCTATGGAAAAAACCGCAACCGTGCCGCAAGTGGAACCGTTATGCGGCAAACGCGGCAGATGCGGTTTTTTCACCGCATCTGCCGCGAATTACGAAAAACGCAGATGTGAAAGCACCCTAAAACAAGTAGCAGGTACTATTTTGTGAAAGGTACACACTAGAGGCTTAGGGCCCTTTCACATCTGCGTTTTTCGTAATTCGCGACAGATGCGGTGAAAAAACCGCATCTGCCGCGTTTACCGCATAACCGTTCCACTTGCGGCGCGGTTGCGGTTTTTTCTATGCAAAGTATAGGCATACTTGCGGCAGGTGCGGCAAGTGCGGTTTTGCACTTGCGGCAGGTGCGGCCGCGAAAAAAACCGCAGTAAGCCGCACCTGCCGCAAGTATGCCTATACTTTGCATAGAAAAAACCGCGCCGCAAGTGGAACGGTTATGCGGTAAACGCGGCAGATGCGGTTTTTTCACCGCATCTGCCGCGAATTACGAAAAACGCAGATGTGAAAGCACCCTGCGATATTTTAAGACAGATGGATGGTACCGTGCGAGCTGCAGGCAGGACACCGTACAGCAACGCACTGGCACAGGAAAAAATTGTTTAGTACGCAGAACCAGGCACTGTTAGGCTGCGGTGCTGGCTGCGTGCAAGTTTACAAGTACCGTGCGAGCTGCAGGCAGGACACCGTACAGCAACGCACTGGCACAGGAAAAAATTGTTTAGTACGCAGAACCAGGCACTGTTAGGCTGCGGTGCTGGCTGCGTGCAAGTTTACAAGTACCGTGCGAGCTGCAGGCAGGACACCGTACAGCAACGCACTAGCACAGGAAATTTTTTGTGGAAAAATGGCACCAAAATTATTTGGTAGACTAGTGCCAAAAATAAGAAAAAGCTTAGGATTACAGCTCTGAGGAAAGCTGGGTGAACTAAGCTCTGAGGATGGTGCTGGATTCACTGTAAGGCTGCTCCTATCTCCCTTCCTTACAGTCCTGTACAGCAATCCTCCGTCCTGGTAGTTCTGAAAAGAACTTTTGGGTTATGTGTGAGGAATCTTGACTCCTACACTCCGTCCTGTTAGTTCTGAAAAGAACTTTTGGGTTATATGTGACTCCTACACTGCCTAACTGTCCCTAGATCTGCTCAAAGTCTCCCTGCACTAGGTCAGCTCTTCTCAGGAATGTGCCCAAAATGGCGGGGGCAAGCCTTATATACTGCCTTGCCTGTCATAGATGACATAGGCATCACGATGGACAGCAGCCAATCATAGTCCTGACACAACCAAAGCTGCTATGGCATTACTGACTATGATTGGCTGTCTTCACAAGTTTTCTGACCTAACACGCAATGCTGACTAGTAACATAAAAGATTCTGGATTCGCGAGTCCCGAATAGAGAATACAGGACTCGGAATCGCAGACTCGCTAGGATTCGGACTCGTAGACTCGCTCAGACTCGCTGCTGTTTGGGGAGATTCAAGCTATATAGTGATGTGATAGAGCGAGTCTAGCGAGTCTAGCGAGTGAGATAAAGTAAACTCTGACAAAACTAAGATTGCCATTGACTTGCATTGGACTCGTTACTGAGCGAGTATTCGCTAAAAGACTCGCCGATTACCGAGTCCAGCGAGTCCCTTAAGAATCGCCGAGTAACGAGTCCTAGCGAGTAGACTCGCTCATCCCTAACCTTCACCAAAGTGACCAATGACCTTCTGACAGCAAAATGTAATGGTGAACACACTCTTCTTATTCTTCTTGACTTTTTTGTAGCCTTTGACACTCTTGACTACCATCTCCTACTTGCTATGTTGCACTCTATCAGCATAAAGGACAACACACTCTCCTGGTTGTCTTCCTATCTTTCTGACCGTTCTTTCAGTGTATCATTTGCAGGCTCCACTTATTCTCCTCTTCCTCTTACTATTGGGGTCCCTCAGGGTTCGGTCCTTGGACCTCTTCTCTTCTCTCTCTACACAGCTCCGATTGGACAGACCATCAGCAGATTTGGCTTCCAGTACCATCTCTATGCTGATGACACACAATTATGCACTTCTTCTCTGACCTGACCTTACTTCCGCTGTAATAAAGAACACCAATGGCTTTCTAACCGCAGATTCCAATATCATATCCGCACTCTAACTGAAGCTCAACCTTTCCAAAACAGAACTCTTTCTTCTCCCACCCTCCACTAACCTCCTTAAATATTACATCTCTTTCTCAGTGTGCGGCACCACAATAACGCCTAGTCAGCAGACTCGCTGTCTGGGTGTTATGTTTGACACTAATCTTTCCTTCACCCCATATATATAATCTCTCGCCCGCTCTTGCCGCTTGCACCTTAAGAACATCTCTAGAATCCATCCCTTTTTCACTATGGAAACAACAAAATCCCTAACCATGGCTCTGATTCATTCCCGTCTTGACTATTATAATTCTATATTAATTAGCCTTCCACTCAGTAGTCTTTCCCCTCTACAGTCCTCCCTTAATGCAGCAGCCAGGATCAACTATCTAGCTAACCATTACTGAGGTGCTTCTGCTCTATGCCAGTCATTACACTGGCTGCCCATACACTATAGGATCCAATTCAAACTGCTTGTTCTCACCTACAAAGCTCTTCACATGGCAGCACCTCTCTACCTCTCTACGCTCATCTGTCTATCACCCCACCCATTCTCTTCACTCTGGAAGTGACTTTAGTCTAACATCTGCACTAATCCGAACCTCCCACCCCCAGCTCCAAGACTTCTCCCAAGCTGCACCAATTCTCTGGAATGCTCTACCCCAAGAAATTACATCTATCCTCAATTTACATAGTTTCAGGCGCTCCCTAAAACCTCATCTTTTAGGGCAGCCTATCATGATCACTAGTCAAAGTCATTTAGATATAGCCTATCTGCTCCACCAGTCTCAAATGCAATACAAATAAAGGTTGGTGGCCACTTATGCAGCTCTTATCTATTCCCCATTTCCTCAAGTTGACTATACCATCACTGTAAATAAGCCCCTGTACCTTGTGTCACCTTCACCTCATTGTTAGATTGTAAGCTCTTATGAGCAGGGCTGTCATTATTTTTGCTTTAATTTTTGTATTTCCTGATAACTGTTACTTATGATTGTTTGAATATGAGCCTCTAAATTGTGAAGTGCTGCGGAATATGTTGGCACTATATAAATAAAGTTTATCATTATTATTATTTTCACAATCTGTCTGTACTTGGTTGTCATACACCAGGAGTGGGGAACTGCAGCACTCAAGGACGCCAAGAGGTCTTGTTTTCAGGATTTCCTTAGTATTGCACAGGAGTCATCAACAGTAGGGATGGGCTTATCTACTCGCTAGGACTCGATACTCGGCGAGTAGTAAGGGACTCGCAGGACTCGGTACTCTGCGAGTTTCCCAGCGATTACTCGCACAGCAACGAGTCCAATGCAAATCAATGGCAATCCTAGTTTGTCAGAGACTCTGACAAAACTAGGATTGCCATTGACTTGCATTGGTCTCATTACTGTGCAAGTAATCGCAGGAAAACTCGCAAAGTAACTGCTGTTACTTTGCGAGCTGAGTCCGGCTGTCTGCTCTGTGCAGGCTGCCGCAGCTTCAGGGTCCTAGAGCCCGCCTGCTCACGGAGATGATGTAGCAGAGCTGAGATTGTTCTCAGTCTGCTCATTCCCTGTGCATAGACATCTATATCTATGCACAGGGGATGTAGCAGAGAGTACATCGTGTTTTGGACTACGTCGGACGGAAGAGGATTTTTTTAATTAAAGATGGAGTCCCTAATGGCTTTTTTTTTTTATTTCTAATACAATTTTTTCTCTGTGTTGTGTTTTTTTAACCCTTTATTGGAGATTCTTAGTGGCCGGGTCAAACGTGGCCTGACATTAAGAATCTCGGGCTTAATACCAGCTTGTATAACAAAGCTGGTATTAACCCCTTTATTACCCAGCGTGCCACCGCCACCAGGGCCGCTGGAAGAGCGGGGTTCAGCACCAGAGGATGGCGCTTCAATGAACGCGCCATCTTCTGGGGCGGCTGCGGGCTGCAATTTGCAGCCGGGGGTGCCCAGAAAGCTTGGGCCTCCCTGCGCTGCGGATTCCAGCCCCCAGCTGCTTAGCTGTACCTGGCTAGACATAGAAATTGCGCGGAGCCCCACGCATTTTTTTTTAATTATTTCATGAAATTCATGAAATAATTAAAAAAAAGGGCTCCCCTATATTCTTGTGTCCGGCCAGGTACAAATAGGCACCTGGGGGTTGGGGGCAGCCCGTCGTTGCCTGCTGGATCCGGCTGGTTCCAGAAATACAGCAAAGCCCACGTGAAATTTTTTTCTGACAAATCCATAAAACAATGTAAATAAAAGGGACTGCATCTTTATTAACCCCTGGACCATGGGCGAGGGGTTAATAAGGATGCAGTCCCTTTTTTAGGATTGTTTTATTGATTTTTCAGAAAAAAAATTACATGGGCTTCGCCGTATTTCTGGAACCAGCCGGATCCAGCAGGCAGCGACGGGCTGCCCCCAACCCCCAGGTGCCTATTTGTACCTAGCCAGACACAAGAATATAGGGGAGCCCTTTATTTTAATTATTTCATGAATTTCGTGAAATAATTAAAAAAAAATGCGTGGGGCTCCGCGCAATTTCTATGTCTAGCCAGGTACAGCTAAGCAGCTGGGGGCTGGAATCTGCAGCGCAGGGAGGCCCAAGCTTTCTGGGCACCCCCCGCTGCAAACTGCAGCCCGCAGCCGCCCCAGAAGATGGTGCGTTCATTGAAGCGCCAACCTCTGGCGCTGAACCCCGCTCTTCCAGCGGCCCTGGTGGCGGTGGTACGCTGGGTAATAAAGAGGTTAGGGCCAGCTTTGTATTATCAGCTGGCCCTAAGCCGGAAATTTATGGCGGTCACGCCAATATTAGACATGACCGTCATGAATTTCTATTAAATTGTTTTAAAAAAAAACACAACACAGAGAAAATGTTTTATTAGAAATAAAAAAAAAGCCATTAGGGACTCCATCTTTAATTACAAAAATCCTCTTCCGTCCGACGTAGTCCAAATCGCGATGTCCTCTCTGCTACATCCCTTTGCATAGATATAGATGTCTATGCACAGGGAGTGAGCAGACTGAGAACAATCTCAGCTCTGCTACATCAGGCAGCAGGCGGGCTCTAGGACCCTGGAGCTGCGGCAGCCAGCACAGAGCAGACAGCCTGACTCCTTACTGTGCGAGTTTCCCAGCGATTACTTGCACAGTAAACGAGTCCAATGCAAGTCAATGGCAATCCTAGTTTTGTCAGAGTCTCTGACAAAACTAGGATTGCTTCAGGCTGAAGCTTCCGAGACACATCTGTGATTTGTAAATCGCACACTACTCGCTATTACTCGCTTCCCCATTCATTAACATTGGACTCGCTAGGCTCGCAATGAGTAGCGAGTCCTGGGCTCGGACTCGCTAGAGTCAAGCGATTCCGAGTAATTTAGGACTCGCCCATCACTAGTCAACAGTGCATGTGATTAAATTATCATCTGTGCAATACTAAGAATATCCCCACCCCTGTCATACACATTAGTGTATGGCAACCAGCCTGGAATCATAGTGTTACGGTTATCTGCCGCGACACTACTATTATTTGATCAATGAAAGTAATGAGTGGCACTAGAAACATGAGGATCAAGTGAATGTGTGAATTGCAGAAACTGCCCTAAGGTAAATACGATAAAATGGAGATCTTAGTTTCCAATAATGGCCACTAGAGGGTAAGCTTGGCATCCACTTACAAGGAGCTCTCCACTGCCAAGTCCTAACACTATGCCCTGGTGTGTTGTGAGTGTGAATGGGTTTATATGCCAAAGGTCTAATTGGGAACGATGAAAAGGTATGTGTAGGGCTCTCACAGTGGTGTCCATGTGTGGACATCAAACTAAGGAAAGGGGGAAGGGGAAATAATATAGTGGGAGCTCAGTCAAAAATAAGCAATATATAAATCGGATTATGACGGCATCACCACTTTAAGCGTAGGTGCAGGCAGAAAATAATATACTTACAATTACGGTTATCTGCCACGACACTACTATTATTTGATAAATGAAAGTAATGAGTGGCACTAGAAACATGAGGATCAAGTGAATGTGTGAATTGCAGAAACTGCCCTAAGGTAAATACGATAAAATGGAGATCTTAGTTTCCAATAATGGCCACTAGAGGGTAAGCTTGGCATCCACTTACAAGGAGCTCCACTGTGAGAGCCCTACACACACCTTTTCATCGTTCCCAATTAGACCTTTGGCATATAAACCCATTCACACTCACAACTCACCAGGGCATAGTGTTAGGACTTGGCAGTGGAGAGCTCCTTGTAAGTGGATGCCAAGCTTACCCTCTAGTGGCCAATATTGGAAACTAAGATCTCCATTTTATCGTATTTACCTTAGGGCAGTTTCTGCAATTCACACATTCACTTGATCCTCATGTTTCTAGTGCCACTCATTACTTTCATTTATTAAATAATAGTAGTGTAGCGGCAGATAACCGTAATTGTAAGTATATTATTTTCTGCCTGCACCTACGCTTAAAGTGTTGATGCCGTCACAATCCGATTTATATATTGGAATCATAGTGTGTCACAAAAGAAAAGAAATGGAAAAAAAATTGCATAGGCCTTTGGCCCGAATTCATTTGCCAGCCAAGGTAAAAGTAGACAGCTGAAGACTGGTATTTTCAGCAGGTTGAGGGCCCCTCATTATTGTGCCACCCCCCGCTTGCTATAGAATAGCTTCCCACAGCCACCCCAGATTTTGGTACATTCATAAGAAGCACCAATTCCTACACCTTTCAAGGCTCTTCCACTTGCTGTGTAGCGATGGCAAACTGAGTAATAAGAGGTTAATGCCAGCTTTTTATTGCCAACTGGCATTAAGCCTATAATTCTTAATGTCGGGCCAATGTTACACCAAGCCATTAAGAATTTCAAGTAAATAGTAAAGAAGACACAACACAGAGAGAAAAAAAATTATTAGAAATCATAACAGAACCACGTTTCGGGACTCCATCTTTATTACTCCCTCATACCCATCCTTGATCCTCTTCGACGTCTGCTTGATTGCAGGTTGCAGTGAAGAACACAGTGTCCTGTGACTCCAACCTTCAAATATTAAATGAATGACCGCCAACTCCGGTCCATTAAACAGTAACTCCTGAGGTCACGCTTCAGGTAACCATGGTGGCTGCTAACCATAGCTGGTAGCATGGACACCTGGGCTGTCCTTGGGGGATCTCAGGAGTCACTGCTTACCGGACCAGAGCTTGTGGCTCATTCATTCAATGTTTGGAGGCTGAAATGAGTGTTCTTCACCCTGCAACCAAGAAGATGTTGCATGGGAGTGAGGATGGGTACGAGGGAGTAATAAAGATGGAGTCCAAATACGTGTGTTTTTATTTCTAATAAAATGTTTTCTCACTGTGCAGTGTCTTCTTTACTGTGTACTAATGGCTGGGTGTAACAATGGCACGACAACTCGGAGGAGTGCAAAACGTGATTTTCTCGCATTGCACTCGGACCAATGTTATTCAATGTCTGAGAGCACATTGGCGAGTGTCGGACGCTTTTTTATCATCCAGATTCAGGATGAGAAAAAAGTTGCAACACGCTGCGACAGTATGCGAGACACGGCCGAGAGTCGCCAACTCAAGCCTATGGGTCCGACAAAATTACGGACAGCACACAGACCATCCGAGAGACATCTGTTTTTTCACTGATACATTCTCATTCTGTAGCTGAGAACACTGCAAAATGTTCCTGTAAATGATTCTACATAATAGCTGCTGAGAAAAAAACAGATTGCACACGGATGTGATCTGAGAAAAATGTCGGACACTCACATAGCAGTTGCCAAACGGAACAAAAAATGGAAGACACTCGTCCTACTCTCCTTGAGGAGAAACAAACCAATTTTAAGGCAGTGGGAGACAGTGTACCACCGTGTCCCCAGCTCCATGCTGTGCGCAGACAGTGTAAAGTACATTGTCTGTGCAAAGCATGGAGCTGGGGACATGGTGGTACACGGTCTGTGCACAGCACGGAGCTGGGGACATGGTGGTACACTGTCTGTGCACAGCACAAGCTGGGGACATGGTGGTACATGTCTGTGCACAGCACGGAGCTGGGGACATGGAGGTACACTGTCTGTGCACAGCACGGAGTTGGGAACATGATGGTACATTGTCTGTGCACAGCATGGAGCTGGGGACATGGTGGTACACAGTCTGTGCACAGCACAGAGCTAGGAACATGGTGGTACACGGTCTGTGCACAGCACGAAGCTGAGGACATGGTGGTACACGGTCTGTGCACAGCACGGAGCTGGGAACATGGTGGTGTCCAGCCCAGGCCCTTGGGGTACTCGGTCACTCAAGTGCGGTCTCTGGGGGAAGTCACGGGTAGCGGTGCCTGAGGCCGTGGGCCCGGAGGGAGCATATAAAAAGGTGGAGATGGCAATAAAGTAATAAAATGTCTGTCGTGACGCCACCTGTAGGGGTCCGGTGATGGCACTGGCGCTGCTTTGGCCTCCGGGGTGATGTGCGGCAGCAAGGTGGAACCACTCCCTACAGGACGAGCGGGGGTCCCCGGGGCTGTAGATGGTGATAGGGATAATAGGGTAGCGAAGTCAGTGTGGTGTAGGTGGAAGGATGGACATGCACACATAAAGTCTTTTGGTACCTTTACTGATGTTGTTGATGGGTACACTCGACCGGAGATGAGGTAAACACTTCAGGACTTCCACAGCGATTAGGGTTGTAGGCCTCCTGGTGTCTGTTTCTCTGTCTGGGTCTGGCAGGCATGGAACCCGACCAGACTGTTACTTCACTTTCTGTGTGACTCTCCACACCCAGGTTTGCTGCACTGAGGGCACTTCTATGGAATTCCTGTCTGGCCTAGACTCCGGGCTCTCATTTGGCGGTGCTTCGGGTGTTCGGGGAGCTAAACCCCCTTTTGTAGTGCTGGTTTCTCTGCAGGGTCTATTCTGTGTCACTTTAGCTCGGACCCAGTGAACGGAACTCTGCTGGGGTGAGTCGGTATGACTCCTCTGCCCCCTTCTTGTACACGTTTCTCTCTCCTCTGCCCTTGACCCCTACTCTCAGGGTCTACCACTGTTTCAGGTGTGTCTGGTATGGGCCTAGCATGGCTCCAGTACCAGTTCAGATCACTCAGCTCTTCACAGTTCTGTAGTGAGTGCACACTCTGGTGTTTCTCTCTCCAGTCCTGTATTTATAGGGGGAACTGACTTAAGGCAACCAGTGGAGCTCCCCCTACAGGCCTGGGGTGAAAGGTGTTGTGTGTTAGTGGGGTTTACTCGCTGTGTACATCCTTCCATGTCCCAAGGGAGTCTGTGGTGACCTGGCACAGGGTGCCACATCCCCCCTAGTTAACCTTAGTTCTCCCGGACTGAGCAAAAGTTTTCGTTTACAACTTCAAACATATATACATTTAATAACCGGTATTTACAAAGTCTTAAACTGAAAATATACAAAAATCACTGAAAAAGAAGAAAAATATGAAAAAGCAGTCCTTACGGCACTAGTCCATCTGCTGCAGGCTGGGAAAAGGGGAATAAGCAGTTTTTAGTCACACTAGTCCTGTGACCATAGTTCGGGTTCAAACAAATGGGAAAAGGTAAAGTCCAGCAGTAAAGTCTCTGATGGCGTTTCACACATTTACAGGTTAACACACTTTGTACTTTACACAAATTCCCTATGGGTGTCTCTGCTTAGGAGGCCGGGTCTTACCTTCTTTCTCTACCCCTGGCACTTTCTATTCCCAACTTGATATGCTTGGGGCTGTGCCCAGTTCCTCCACCCTTCTATACACTACTATTCACACTTGCGGACTAGGGTCACTTATTTACACTTTTCATTTTGACACTGTACAGTTTATTCTCTGAATCTTAATGGTAACTGACCAAAGGTGCTACGGGTAGATCTGCGCAGTATTGGCGTGTTTACTGTATGTCTGCTTCTGGTGTTGTGTGTGCACTATCTCTTCCTCTATTTGATCTACGTGATTCTGGAATTCCGTAGTATGCATGTAATCTCTCTAATGGACTGACAGTTTCACCGATCGTAGGACTCTCAGGTTCCGGTACAACAGGCTGCATTTCTTGCATTTGAACGGGCTCTTCTTGTCTTCTTGGTTCTGGTATTGGTTCTGGTTCTTCTACAGGTTGATAGAACGAAATGACTGGAATGATAACTGCCCCATTATATTGAGGCCAGTCTGCTGGTAAATCTCCGATTTCAGTATGAATCACTTCTTCTTTTGGTTCTTCAACTATTGGTAAGGGATAAGCTGTTTGTTGGGGTTTCAATTGATCAGGGCATCTCTTTAAGTGATCTCTTGATACAGTTGCAGATGTTCTTCCTTGATCTTTGCTGATTACACAAGTTTTGGAGTTGTCAAAATTAGACGACAGTACTGTGTATGGTTCTGCTTCCCAATGGTCATCTAGTTTGTTGGCTTTTCTTTTTCTCTTGAGAACTAGTTCACCTGGTATTAAGGGTTCTGCTGAGGCATGTTTATTGAAGTAATGTTCTTGCTTGCTTCTGCTTTGATCTAAGTTCCTCTCAACACTTTCTTGAACTTTCCTGTATTGTTCTTGACGATGATAGTTCCAATCTTCATCTGGAGAATCTTGGGTTGGTTCTACTGTTCCCATCTCTAAGTCAATTGGAAGTTTTCCTGGTCTTGCTCGCATTAAGTAGGCTGGTGCGTAGCTGGTTGAACTGACAGGGATATGATTGTAGATATCAACTAAGTTAGGTAGCTTTTCTGGCCACTGATTTCTCTCGTCAAGTGGTAAAGTCTTCAACATATCGATGACGATGTTGTTCATCTTTTTGCACAGACCATTTGTTTGCGGATGATACTGTGTGGTCCTTATCTTTTTACACCCATACAATCCTAAGAATGAGTGGAATAGTTCTGACTTGAATGCTGGTCCTTGATCTGTCAATACTTGATCTAGATACCCGTGCGGTTGACAAAAGGAACTCTGGAAAGACTTGGCTGCGACTTCTGCAGTTAAATCTTTGACTGGTACCACTACGAGGAATCTTGAGTAGTTATCAACCATTGTAAGTGCGTAGGTGTAACCTATCCTGCTCGGTGTTAACTTCACATGGTCTAGAGCCACGATTTCAAGAGGTCTCTTGGTAATGATTGGCTGTAGTGGAGCCTTCCGACTTTGCTGGTCTTTCCTCCTCAGGTGACACGGTCCACAGTTCTTGCACCATCTCTCAATAGAACCTCTCATGCCAACCCAGTAGAAACGGTCCTTTAACAGCATCTCTAGCTTCTTCCAACCAATCATTTTGATAGGCTTCTAGGATCATCTTGACATATGTTTTTGGAACTGCTATCTGCCAGATAAGTTCATGTGTTCTGGGGTTCAGATAACATCTGCATAGCTTTCCTTGGTAGATGAATAACTTTCCTTTCTCCTTCCACAGGCGTTTGGCATCTTGTGAAGCATTTGAACTTAGACTGGAGTGTTCTTTGGTTATTAGCTCCTTGATTAAGCTAACATCCGGGTCACTGTCTTGAGT
Source organism: Allobates femoralis (assembly GCA_033576535.1). Taxonomy (NCBI): domain Eukaryota; kingdom Metazoa; phylum Chordata; class Amphibia; order Anura; family Aromobatidae; genus Allobates; species Allobates femoralis. Next base: position 12,747,671 of record JARQOC010000003.1, read on the forward strand.
CTCTTTCCAGTCATGGTGGGATAACGGGTTCACTGTTCTCTCGTTACACCTTTGGCTTGCCTGATGAAATGAGGACATACTTGTACAGTGGAAAGCAGGCAATCCTATTTCTTCCAATTCATCTATGTCTTCTCCATCTTCTGGGAGATTAGGCATTCTGGACAGGGCATCAGCGTTGCCATTCTTGTGGCCTGCCCGGTACTTGACAGTGAAGTCATAGTTTGACAATCTTGCCATACAACGCTGCTCCATGGCTCCCAGCTTTGCAGTCTCTAAGTGGGTTAGAGGGTTATTGTCAGTGAAAGCTGTGAACGGGGAGGACGCCAGGTAGTGCTTGAAATGTTCTGTGATTGCCCAGACCAGGGCTAGGAACTCCAACTTAAAAGAGCTGTAATTCTCCAGGTTCCTCTCTGTTGGACGGAGTTTTCTGCTGGCATAGGCTATCACTTTTTCTTTGCCTTGCTGCTTCTGTGCCAAGACAGCTCCTAAGCCTTCATTGCTTGCATCCATGTATAACAGGAACGGCAGGTTGTAATCAGGGTAGGTCAGGATCTCTTCTCCCGTTAAGGCATCTTTCAGTTTCTGGAAAGACTGTTCTTGTTCTGGTCCCCACCGGAACGGAGGGCCTCTGATCTTGCCTTTCTTGGATTGACCTACCAGGAGATCTTGCATGGGCACTGCCATCTTGGTGTAGCCCTTGATAAACCTTCTGTAGTACCCAACCAGTCCCAAGAATTGACGTACCTCTTTGAAGGTGGTTGGCGCTGGCCAGTTCTTGATGACCGTAACCTTGTCCGGATCGGGTGCTACGCCTTCTGCACTGACCACATGTCCCAGGTACTGGACTTTGGGTTTTAACAAATGACACTTTGACGGTTTCAGCTTCATACCATACTTGGACAACGACTCAAACACTTCACTCAGATGTTGTAGGTGATCTTCATAGGTTTGGGAGTATACTATGACATCATCCAGGTACAGCAGCACAGTCTCGAAGTTCCTGTGGCCTAGGCAACACTCCATCAGCCTCTGGAATGTTCCTGGTGCATTGCATAACCCGAATGGTATGCTATTGAACTCACATAACCCCATTGGTGTCGTGAAGGCTGTCTTCTCACAATCTTCTTCTGCAACGGAGACCTGCCAGTAACCACTAGTAAGATCCAAGGTTGAGAAGTAATTGGCAGACTTAAGTGCAGCTAGTGACTCTTCTTTGTGGGGCAACGGGTATGTATCTTTGTGTGTTACTCTGTTGATCTACCTATAATCAACGCACATCCTCATACTACCGTCTTTCTTTTTGACCAGGACCAGTGGTGCTGCCCAGGGGCTACAACTATCTCTAATGACCCCTGCATTCTTCATGTCCTGTAGCATCTCTTTTGCCTTCTGGTAGTGTGCTGGTGCTATAGGCCTGTATCTTTCTTTTATGGGTGCATGGTCACCTGTGGGTATATGATGTTGTACCCCTTTAATCCTGCCAAAATCAAGTGAATGTTTGCTAAATGCTTGTTCATACTCCCGAACTACCCGATAAACTCAATTTTTCTGGTGAGAAGATGTGTTGTCAGTTCCTATACTGAGCTCCTGACACCATTTCTCTAGCTGACCCTTGGAGTGATGGGGTTCATCTGACACTGTCTGAGAGAATAATTTAGCTTCATGTATTGCGTTGTTATCTACATGGTACAGTTTTGCAACAGTGGAATACCTTGGCAGTTTTACTTCGTCATCACCATAATTTAATACACGTACAAAGGACCCTTCCTTTTCTTATATCAACCACGCCCCTGGCTGTCAGGAGTGTAGGACTACTGTCAGACATCACAGGCTCCACTACTGCCTGGTAGTCCTGCCCTCTGAGGCCTACTGCTGCCCGACACCGGATCATCATTTCACTTCTTGGTGGCACTACAATAGGAATTGGGTCTGTTACACGTACACTGCCAATTTCACCATTTGACATTGTTACCTGCTGCTGATACACCAGAGCTTGGATCTCCCTCTGAAGAGCTCTTCTCTCGCTTGGCTTAGCGGTATCTGCAATCTGTTGGAGCAAAAACAACACTTCATCTAGGCAATTAAACATTACATTGGTACCCAATATCACATGTGGATCCTGCTCATTTGGTTTGTCCTGGACTACTACGATTCCCTGGTTTCTTAACTGCACCCTCCCCACCTTTACTGTTGCTTCCTACTGCCCTTCTATAGTAACAAGCAAAACATACGTTGCCTCAATGTTCAAGTCAGGGTTTGAAGGCTCTAGTTTGATGTCGGACCAGAACCGCCTGTAAAGGATACTCGGGATGGTGGTCACCTGGGATCCGGTATCTACCAATGCAGTGGTAGCAGTGCTGTCGATGATAATGGACAAGTACAGACGATCTCCCACGTACTTGCGCTCCCTGCTGGTTGGGCCTGGACAGTCTACTCCTGGGGTTGGCCCTCCTCTCCCAGGGGCTGCTCGTTTAAAGGACAAGACCGGAAGACTTGTCCTTCTATGTCGCACTTGCGACACATGGGCTGTCCATCGGCGCTGTAGCGATCTGTGGTTCTCCCTCGAAGCGGTGGTGTCCTCCCCTTCATCCATGGGATGTCGTCAGGGCTGTCAGCGAGCTGGATCTTGTCTGATGGCCTTGCTTCTGTCTTGGGTTGCCTTGCACCTTGGAGATTTGCCACCTCTTTGGTCAGCTGCCGCACCTCGGAGCACAGATTGTCAAACCGGTCGGGCGTCACAGCCTGCACACTGGATTGTGCTGCTGGGGATGAAGAAGATGCTTCCGGCACGGAAGGGGTTTTAGTCCATTGCGGCTGTGGGTTAAGTCTGGTACTGCAGGGAGCTGCTGTCCCCGAACAGTTAACTCTTTCAGCGTTGCAAACTCTGCATCAGGGTTCTGAAGAGCCCACCAGCGCGCTTGTTTTCTGTCATCGGGTAAATTAAGGCCTATAACAAACTGTTCAATAAGCGTTTTGTTTTCATCACGAATGCCACCGGGATCGGCTTGTTTAAGGCGTCTCAGGCCTCTTGCAGGCATAGGGAATAATCTAGGACACTTTCCTGTGCCCCTTGCTTGCAATGGTAAAACAACAGTCTTAATTCAGATTCAGTATGGTGATCAAAAACCCTCTTTAGCTTTGCAAATATTTGTTCAACAGACTCCTGATCTTCTACAGACCAGTTTTGGGTTTCCAGCTCTGCTGCATCTGTTAACTGTCCCATTACTACTGATGCTCTCTGCTTACTGGTCATCGCGTACATGTCCAGCACGGTGCATATCTTCCTCTGGAACGCATCTAGGGCACCAGGCTTGCCGTTGTACTTGGGTAACCAGGCTGCATTCGGGACGTATGGGAGAGATATCGGCATTATCGGGGCTACCGATGCAGGCGGCGGTGGCAACATGACTCCGCCGGGTGGATTGATGACTGGGGGCTGTACGTTCTGGGCCCCTGGAGGGGCAACCGGCGGGTTCACAGGTGGGGCTACTGCGTCGCTGGGGACCGGGTTACTCATTCTCGCTACCCCCTAGTTAATCGCTGCTAGTCTCTTTCAAATGAACAGAAGTAGTCGGCTCGGCGGGCGGGGAATGGAGCACCAAGGGAGTTTCCGGATCCTCCTGCTGCGTCCGGCGGATCTCGTCAGGGCGTGGGGCGTGGCCTATCTTCACGCCTTTTGCACTGTAATGCCCCTTTTTTTGTAATGCCCCTTTTTACAGTTCACGATCACAGTCAATAAAGGGCGCACAGTACCCGGTTACACCGGGCACGGAATCCTGTTCGTGACGCCAGGTTCTGTGCAGCCCAGGCCCTTGGAGTACTCGGTCACTCAGGCGCGGTCTCTGGGGAAGTCACGGGTAGCGGTGCCTGAGGCCGTGGGCCCGGGGGGAGCAGCTAAAAAGGTGGAGATGGCAATAAAGTAATAAAATGTCTGTCGTGAACGCCACCTGTAGGGGTCAGGTGATGGCACTGGCGCTGCTTTGGCCTCCGGGGTGATGTGCGGCAGCAAGGTGGAACCGCTCCCTACAGGACGAACGGGGGTCCCTGGGGCTGTAGATGGTGATAGGGATAATAGGGTAGCACGGTCAGTGTGGTGTAGGTGGAAGGATGGACACGCACACATAAAGTCTTTTGGTACCTTTACTGATGTTGTTGACGGGTACACTCAACCTGAGATGAGGTAAACACTTCAGGACTTCCACAGCGGGTAGGGTTGTAGGCCTCCTGGTGTCTGTTACTCTGTCTGGGTCTGGCAGGCATGGAACCCGACCAGACTGTTACTTCACTTTCTGTGTGACTCTCCACACCCAGGTTTGCTGCACTGAGGGCACTTCTATGGGATTCCTGTCTGGCCTAGACTCCAGGCTCTGACATTTGGCGGTGCTTCGGGTGTCCGGGGAGCTAAATCCCCTTTTGTAGTGCTGGTTTCTCTGCAGGGTCTATTCTGTGTCCCTGTAGCTCGGACCCAGTGAACGGAACTCTGCTGGGGTGAGTCGGTATGACTCCTCTGCCCCCTTCTTGTACACGTTTCTCTCTCCTCTACCTGTGACCCCTACTACTGTTTCAGGTGTCTCTGGTATGGGCCTAGCATGGATCCAGTACCAGTTCAGCTCACTCAGCTCTTCACAGTTCTGTAGTGACTGCACACTCTGGTGTTTCTCTCTCCAGTCCCGTATTTATAGGGGGAACTGACTTAAGGCAACTAGTGGTGCTCCCCCTACAGGCCTGGGGTGAAAGGTGTTGTTGTTAGTGGGGTTTACTCGCTGTGTACATCCTTCCATGTCACAAGGGAGTCTGTGGTGACCTGGCACAGGGTGCCACATCGGTACACTGTTGGGGCACAGCACAGAGCTGGGGACATGGTGGTACACTGTCTGGGCACAGCACGGAGCTGGGGACATGGTGGTACACTGTCTGTGCATAGCACAGAGCTAGGTACATAGTGGTACACTGTGCACAGCACAGAGTTGGGGACATAGTGATACATGGTCTGTGCACAGCAGGGAGCTGAGGACATGGTGGTCCTCTCTGTCTCCTTTATCCTCCTGCACCCCATCCTCCTCTCCACTGTCCTCCTGCACCCCCGTTCCTCTCTCGTCTGTCCCTACTGCTGCTCCTCTTTTCCTCTGTCCCCCTGCTCCTGTCCTTCTACCCCTCTGTCCTCTTTTCCTTGGTCCCCCTGCTCCTCTGTCCTCCTGCACCCTGACCTGCTGCTCCTCTGTCCACCTGCACCCTGTCCTCCTCTCTTCTGTCCCTCCTGCTGCTCCTATGTCCACTTGCACACCCGCTCTCCTCTCCTCTGTCCTCCTGCTGCTCTTTTCCTCTATCCCCCTGTTCCTGTCCTTCTGCCACTCTGTCTTCTTCTACTTGGTCGCCCTGCTCCTCTGTCCTCCTGCATCCCCGTCCTCCTCTCCTGTGCAGCCCACTGAGACGGGGTACTCGGTACCGGACCGGGGTACTGCTGCGGATATCACGGCGGTCTTGGTCCGGACCGTGTCCCAGGTTCCGCAAGTAAAAGGGAAGATATTTACAGGGGATTGTTTGCCGTGACACCACCCATGGGTTGTGGTCAATGAGGGGACCACCGCTGCAGTGAAGCTCTGCCAGGAGGATGGAAGGATGGATGGGCTGTGGCTAGATGGATGAGCCCGCCACGGGTCGGGCTGCTCCTGACAGGGTGTAAGGGGTAATAAAAGTTCTGTATACCTGGAATCATACACGGAAGTCTGAAGCAGGGTTCACCAGGTTTTACTGTCACTTCAGTTTAAATAGTTCCAACAGTTCTTAGCACAGTCACTTTACACGGGTAACTCCGGACACTCTGAACCCTCTGCAGCCAGGCTACCCACTTGAGACCCTACACTCTTTCTATTACCTTTTCCGGCTTGCTCTTCCTCGTGGGTTGTATGACTGCAACTCGGGCCCTTTTATGTGGCTTCCCCCTTAAGGGTGTGGGCAGCAAGCCGGGTCCTCTCTAGTGTTGATTTCCAGGTTGTGCACGAATCCGCACAACCAGATTAAGTGTATAGGGAAATAGGGTCCATAGGGTTGAAGATCATCAGTCCTCTGTGTGAAGAGAAGATATTTTACGCTCCTTGAGTAAGTAGAAATCACTTCCTTGTCTCATGTGATGGACACAGGTGGAGTTTGGATGATATACTGCCAGGTCCTGTGGAATAACCCGAGCAGCTCGCTACACCGCGCTCCCCGAAGGGAGAATAAGTACGAATGATAACAGGAGCGGTGTTAGAATGTGGCGCTAGGTGACACAAGATCAGTTACTTTACAGGGAACCTTTCCTGCCTGCAGTCGGTCGTCGCTGCCGTACTCCTCGGACCCGGTGGTACCGGTCTGATATCTGTCCTCACTTCTCCGTGGGCTGCAGGCTATGGATAAACTTTCTCTCCATGGACTGGCAAAATGCCAAAGATCTTTAAAGCGTAATTTGACTTTTTTTGACTGTGCTCCCTTTCCTGGCCCTGTAGCTTTGCCCACAACTCCATCTTGCCGTAGCCCTGGTCCTGGAACATACCACTTCCAGCTGGTTTTTAATTGCAGAACACAGGCACATAAACCTCATCCTAGCAATATATACCGCATATAGTGTCAGAGTAGGACCCTGTAAGTTTGAGAGCACTTTTAACGCAGTTACCGGGCTCTTCGCAGTGACGTCAGTGACGAAGCTAAGTCTCTCAATTCATTTATTCCAGTACAGTAATTACTGAGTTCATGATGCTGGGAAGGTCGATTCTTGTGACCTAACCACTAACATCAGTCTTACCTCTCTACGGACGTTCCCCAAACCTCCCCCAAGAATAAAAGGTCAGACAGCAATCCAATTTTCTTGGATACAAATGGCCACAGCAGCCAATTTATTTATAAGAAAACATATAAAACCGCAATTGGTGAGGTCCTCGAAGCTACAAAAATTCTGGTGATTTCTCATGACATTGCCCCTCCCCTCCCTTACCCCTAGCCGTGTTCATTGGCTCAGGAGCACCGTGAAACTGAGGGAAGAGGTTGTCCTCCAATACCGTTAGGATGAACCCGACGTTCCATCGCCGGGTATCACCCAAAATTTCACCAAGATGAACCCGACGTTCCATCGCGGGTATCACCCAAATTCACCAAGATGACCGTTTTTCCCCAATCTCACCAGACCATTCTCAAATAACCATCCAATAAAGGGGATCCCCGTATTTAATGAATCCCCAATCCCGACTTTATAACCAACTTCGAGGACTCACCAACGCCACACCGAGAGCACCTTGACCACCTCAAGTGCTCGAGACCCCACCATCCAGCCTGCTGTGGCCCTTTCTATCTCCTCTTGTACCTCAGCATCCATAAATCTGTTCCCCCACCTTAAAATGCACCTGGTTTGCTACCACATTCCTCGTCCGTACCATCTAGATCTGAGTGTTGTACTGCCACACCCCATTCCCAACTATAAATTTGGATACCGCCTTGTTCACCTTAATCCGTGCCTTGTTACTTTGTATTTATTATCCCCCAAATGCAAAACTAAAATATCTGGGGCTCTATCCACATTTACAGCTCTGTGAACTTCTTGTAATACTCGACTCCAGGCCATCACCCTAGAACCAGTCATCAGATTAGCGCTGTGTCTCTGAGAAACCCAGCAGTCTTCCATCTGTCCATCCATGTCTGCAATGCTCCCCAATTAACATAGGAATGGCCTAGAATCCAGACTAAAAAGTGGGACCCGTCCTGTAATGAAACAAACAAAAGTTAGTGCATAAAGAATAATCATATTCTCTTAAGCCCTGAGGTCCGATAAAAGACCATTACTGCCGGGACTCCCACCGGCCAAACCTCTGCATAATGTTTGAACTCTGACCCCCCACAGCTGCCTCTCTTGCAGCCTCAATATGAATTGAATGCCCCATATAAACTTGTGTGGCTCCAGGCCAGCCCCTTCTAGGAATTTTTGAAACACTGATAACTTGGTACTTTGTCAAAATTGACCTGTCCTTGTAAAGTAATAACGGCCCCTCCTGCCAAGGTCTAGGATTCATAAACCTCCCCAAACATCGCAACGGGCACATAACTGAGTCATTCCTAACAGTACTCTCTTTTCCTCTTCCCATATGGTCTGTTTCTGACTTCTGTATCCAAAATTCCCCTCTTTCTGGGTGATCATGATGTATTTAACCAAAAATTCCCCTAACGGGAACCTAAACAACCCCATGTCAAACAGCAACCTGTATACAGCTTCCTACTGTAAACCCAGCTGCTTCATCCCCCGAATCACACCGGCCTGTTATCTTCCTTCTTTTTTTTTTGTTTTATGTGAAAATCCTTGATTGTCTGATTCACTAGGAAATTCATTGTCTAATCATTCCTATTACGAAGCTTAAAACAGAAGGCTGAGCCTACAATTAACTGGTCTATGTCACCATCAACAACTTACCACCTACTACTTGGCCTCTCCTCCTCAATAATATCCTACCTGGTCTTCCTCAGATAAACTTTTTTTTTTTTTTTTTATTATTATTAATAATTACCCCAATAACCCCTCTTATAATGCAACAGGAGTTATTCACAATCAGACTCTGTACCTCTGTCCTTGATGCTACACATGGTGTTGATCACATCCCTACCTCCTCTTCTCACGTCTGCCGCTGTGTCCAGCTCTGAGGAGAGAATCTATTGTCTAGTTGAGCCGACCTTTCCACAATGTCACCGCCACTAAGATAGGGAGAAATCTCTGGCAATGCGGAATTCTTGATTCATTCTTCACGCCACCAGGCTGCCCACCATTGACTTTTACAGTAAGCCCCAAACTGGAACTACCCACTGCATCCGTGCATAAGTCCATATCCGGCAAAGTACAGCCTCCCTTACCAAAGATCGCTTGTTATACTCTCTAGACTTAGTCCAGGCCTACTAGATCCACTTTGCTTTTTCACCGCCAACACGGACGCAATGAGGTAATTTCCCACCGACCGTTCAAATAGTGCTCTATACAGGGGATGCAGTACCTGCCATATAGTGCAACTGAAATACCACCTCCTACCGGACACTTAATACCGGCATATAATGTAAATCCAAAACTGCTTCATACATGAAGCCTAATACTGCCATGTAGTGCAGAACCCATACTGTTTAACAGAACCCTAGTACAATTCAAATACTGCTATGATCAGGACACACAATACAGCCATATAGCACAACACATACTGCTTCATCCCGGACATCATAATGCCATGTAGTGCCAATCATATACTGCTTTATACAAGGCACACAATATAGCCATCTAGCATAACAACATCCTATTCTATCAAGGAAACTATAATGCCATATAGTGCCAATGACATACTGCTTATACCGAGCTCACGATACAGTGCAACTCAAATACTGCTTCCTCCAGGATACCTAATATCCCATATGCCCTATATACTGAGTACTGCTCATATGTCTTATATACTGATATATACCATCCTGTATACACATCACTGCCCGATATCTACTGTATGCTGCTCACACGTCCTATATACTGAGATATGCCGCCCTGCATACCCATCACTGCCCAATATATACCATATACTGCTCACATCTCCTATATACTGATTTATATACACTTCATTGGCTATGTATACTGAATACTAGTCACATGTCCTATATACTGTTATATCCTGTCCTCCATTCACATGGCCCATATACCATAAATTGGTCACTTGTCAGATATACTGATATATACCATCCTGTGTACACATCCCTGGCCGACATATACTGTGTCATGGTCTCGTGCCAATAAAATAACACATCACTCCCCTGTATATACTGTATACTGAGCACATGTCCTCCACATTAACATATACAGTCCTGTATACACATCGCTGCCCTATATATATTGTATACTGCCCACATGTCCGCCGTACTGACATATACCATTCTGCATACAAGTCACTGTTCAATATATACCGTATACTGCTAACATGTCCGCCCTACTGATATATACCATCCCGCATACAAGTTATTGCCCTATATATGCTGTATCCCGAACAACAGTCTGTGATAGATATATCTACCCTCCTGTATACACATCACTGCCCCTTATATCCTGTATCCTGCTAACATGTCTGCTACACTGATATATACAATCCTGTAAACACATCACTGCCCTTTATACTGTATACCATACTGCTCACATGTCCACTATACTAATATATATCATTCTGCATACACATCACTGTTCTATAAGTACTGTATACTGCTCCCATGTTGTATATACTGACTTACACCATCCTGTATACACATCACTGCCATGTATCTACTATACATTGCTCACGTATCCTATATACTGATATATACCATCCTGTATACACCTCACTGCCCCATGTATACCATATATGCTCACATGTCCTATATATTGAGATATACCATCCTGTATACATATCAGTGCCCCATATACCCTGTAAACTGTTTACATGCTTTATATACCGATATATAATGCCCCGAATACACATCACTGGCCTACATATATTGGATACTGTTCACATGTCCTATATACCAATGTATACAGTCATGAATACACATCTCTGCCCTATATATACTGTATAAAGCTCACCTGCTCTATATTCAGATATATACAGTCCTGAATACCCATCTACATATACTAGCAACGAAATCTAACCCAAGTTGTCTTTTGATTAACCCACACCACCTTTTGGGATACCCCTACCTGTGCTGATGTAAAGGGAACTAAATGTCACCCCAGGCATCCCTGAGTACCACTGGCCCAAGTGATCTAGAGTTAGAAAGGAGGGGGGGGGGTTGGAATAACAAAGCAAGGACTCATACTCACTAGGCTGCACAGGAGCTAGTATCCCGTCATCCACCGCTGCTCTGGAATCCTTCACATCGGCCTCCCCTTCAGAACTGTGGAGCACTCGCTGATGGAAGGGGGTCCCTTCTCTGCTTGTTCCTGGGCACCTTGGTGGCTGTCCTCCTGAAGACGTCTCCATGCCTCCTATTCTGGGATCTGTGGCTATCCCCAGACCGCTGTTCTTCCTGGACAGTCTCTGGCCGCGTCCTGAGTCATTCTTGAAGACCCATGGAAGCAAGATGGGACATATGCAGCAGCAGGGCACTGCTTTCAGTGGGGAAGGGGATTACTGAACTGTAGCTTTGATGATCTACCAGCCAAACTCCAGCCTTTGTAGTTGGCCTCAGGCTCGGTCTGGGCCACCGGGTAACCGGTTAAAAGTCATGGTGGGCCCCCAGGCATTGTGGCCCCGTACCCCTAGCCCCGCCCCCCAACAGGCCCAAACGGGTCCCCCTGGAGCAGCGGTGGAGAACGTCTGACCGCTGTGAGTAGCAGGGAGAGCACTGTCTGCAGCCGGGACTTCCTCACACAGCACTGACAGCAGGCAGTGGCAGAGCGAGGATGAGGTGTGTGGGCGGGGACAGCACGTGAAGTCCTGCATCTCACATGAAGAGGAGCAGACAGAGCTGCAGCAACAGTGTGGAAGTAGATGAGGTATGTGTGCCCCCCAGCAACAGCTGCAGCAATCAGTGTGCCTCTCCCAGCAGCAGCCATATGTCTCCCCCTTGGCACCAGCAATATGTGCCCCCCCTTCTTAGCAGCAACATCACTGTGCTCATTCAGCTGCAGCAATAAACAATATGTGTGCCCCCAAGAAGAAGCTGCAGCAATCAGTGTGCCTCCCCCAGCAGCAGCCATATGTCTCTCCCTTAGCACCAGCAATATTTTCCCCCCCGTAGCAGCAACAATCAGTGTCGCTGTCCCCCCAGCAGCAACAATATGAGTGTGTACCCGTGCAACATGGAGGGGGTCTGTCCTGTGCAGCATGGAGGGGGCCCCGTGCAGCATGGAGGGGGCCCTGTGCTGCATGGAGGGGGCCCCGTGCAGCATGCAGGGGGTCCCGTGCAGCACGGAGGGGGCCCCGTGCAGCACGGAGGGGGCCCCGTGCAGCATGGAGGGGGTCCTGTGCAGCATGGAGGGGGTCCTGTGCAGCACGCAGGGGGCCCCGTGTAGCACGGAGGGGGCCCCATGTAGCACGGAGGGGGTCCCGTGCAGCACGGAGGGGTCCCGTGCAACACACAGGGGGCCCTGTGCAACATGCAGGGGATCCTGTGCAACATGGAGGAGGTCATGTGGTGGTATATACAATACAGTGGTGGTATTACTATGTGGAGGGCACAGTGGTGGTATTACTATGTGGAGGGCACAGTGGTGTTATTACTATGTGGAGCGCACAGTGGTGGTATACTATGTGAGGGCACAGTGGTGTATTACTATGTGGAGGGCACAGTGGTGGTATTACTATGTGGAGGGCACAGTGGTGGTATTACTATGTGGAGGGCACAGTGGTGGTATTACTATGTGGAGGGCACAGTGGTGGTATTACTATGTGGAGGGCACAGTGGTGGTATTATTATGTGGAGGGCACAGTGGTGGTATTATTATGTGGAGGGCACAGTGGTGGTATTACTATGTGGAGGGCACAGTGGTGGTATTACTATGTGGAGGGCACAGTGGTGGTATTACTATGTGGAGGGCACAGTGGTGGTATTACTATGTGGAGGGCACAGTGGTGACATTATTATGTGGGGCAGTAAAGGAGCGCTGTTTTTGTACCACGCAGCATGTGCAGTAATAGGGACAGCAGCAACGGCTCAGTATTGGGGGATCAGTAGGATGAGGAGTTTGTCCAGTTTGGGAATAGATCGGGCTGGAAATGTGAGATGTCAGATGTGTCTTTGTTGTAATCTATGTAGTTGGCTGGAGAAGTTGTCATGTCCGTCTGGGGACCTAGAATGGGGGAACATTGGGGGCCCAAGACGTTATTACTATATGGGGGCCAGAATGAGGAACATACATTATTGGTTTACGGTGGGAAGTGGGGACATATTTACTGTAGGAGTCAATCAGGCGACATTATTACTGCTGTAATATAATTTAGTTTTCCATGAGGGGAACCAAAGGGAGGCCTTGATACTGTGTGAGGCGGCACAATGTCGCTTTTTTGGTCGTTTAATGTAGTGTAGAAATCTTGGGAAAAGTGTGGAATGTGCTATGGAAGTGATCAGTTTTATACAGTAGATAACTGTGTTATTTTCTGCAGAGATGAGTCCTGGCTAGAAGACGTGATATTTGTCTGCGACAGGGGAAGAAGAAACCTGAAGATGAATGACTTCACAAAGATACATCTCTGGTGAGTAGGTGTATTACCTATCCACGCACACTATACACTATATACAGAGCTCCTGTGTATAATGTCACTGGTGATCTCTGCATCACCTGTACACTGACACTATATACTGAGCTCCTGTGTATAATGTCACCGGTGATCACTGTATTACCTGTACATTGACACTATATACTGAGCTCCTGTGTATAATGTCACGGGGGATCACTGCATTATCTGTACATTGACACTATACACTGAGCTCCTGTGTATAATGTCACTGGTGTTCTCTGCATCACCTGTACATTGACACTATATACAGAGCTCCTGTGCATAATGTCACTGGGGATCTCTGCATCACCTGTACACTGACACTATATACTGAGCTCCTGTGTATAATGTCACTGGGGATCTCTGCATCACCTGTACACTGACATTATATACTGAGCTCCTGTGTATAATGTCACTGGGGATCTCTGCATCACCTTTACACTGACACTATATACTGAGCTCCTGTGTATAATGTCACTGGTGTTCTCTGCATCACCTGTACACTGACACTCTATACAGAGTTCCTGTGTATAATGTCACTGATGTTCTCTGCATCACCTGTACACTGACACTATATACAGAATTTCTGTGTATAATGTGACTGATAATCACTGTATTTACACTGACCAAATATACAGAGCTTTTTGTAATCTTCATTATTGTAGTATTATTGGTCACTATTCACACTGAAGAAGAAACAGCTGGGCACCACAGAGTACTGACATGTAGTAGTGGGTCTGGCACCAAACTTGTGGTTTATCAGGTAAGAGGAGAGGGGAAGGAGCAGACAACGGCAAACCATTTTGAGCTGGGTGGTGCTTCTATGGGTTGACTGGATTTTATTGGTCACTATGTAGTGGCATTATGTGCTCTGGTCATGGCGTTGTGTATTTGTCCCTTGAATGTGGAATTATTCAATTACAATATGTCGGTTATATGTGGTCTTATCATGGTGTGGCAGTATTTATACCTTGCACGTGGTAGTATTTGATCACAGTTTAGTAGTAATATGTGCTCTGATCACAGTGTGGTGGTATGTCTCCTTTATATGTGGTATTACTGGTCTTGGTATAGTGGATTGTGGTTGATTATTAGTTTTTTTCTGATATCAATAAGGGGAAAATTCTTTATTTCCAGGAGATATTAAAAACTTGGTTGCTTAACCCCTTCCTGTCCTGTGACACAGCAGCAGCAAAATGCACTTACAGAGGTTCTCCAGAGAAAGCAAGTAATTATCTCGTCTAAGGCCACGTTCACACAGTGAGTATTTGGTGAGATTTTCACTTCAGTATTTATAAGACAGAAGCAGGAGATGGTGAGAAATGCAGAACATATTACCTCTGATTGCTCAACTCCTGGTTTCTCCCATCGCCTTCCACGACAGCATTGGAGGATGTCGTCCACGCCCTATTGGGGGACAGGAACACAGAGAGGTTAAAAGCCCCTCCCCTTCCTCCGCACTCCAGTGTCTTCCTGTCCCCCTTGGGGCATGGAGAGGTTCCAGTGCTGTCAGGCCGGCAGAGGCAGCATTGGGGTGTACTTACAGCCGGGCCAGGGATGGACGTCGGGGGCGGCCTCCTCCTCCTTCTCGGGGCTCCCGTGGTGGGACCATCCGGCCTTCCTGCGTCCTACGGGGCAAAGCAGGCCGTGTATTGCAACGCCGGAGGCCTGTTCAGCTCTCCGGCGTCTCCCTCCTCCAGCTGCGGTCCCTGGGGCATGCATCAGAGGTGCCGCGGAGGCACTTCCGGTTTCGGGGATGGCACTTCCGGTTCCGGGATGGCACTTCCGGTTTCGGGTGGCGGCTCCTGTAAGGGCTGTGGCAGGCTGGGCGCGGCTCCAGGGAACCCAGCAGGACTTTCGCGCGCTACTGCCCGCGGCCGGTGACCAGGAGGAGGGAGGGAACAGGTGTTCCTCGTTGGGGGCACGGTACTTCTGGATAAGTACCCGCCGGAAGCTACACCCAGGTAAGGCTGATCCCTAAAACATGGAAGGTGATAGGCTTCCACCTCTGCTTCTGCAGAGCCCAGCGTTCCCCCAGCTCATGTAAGTGTTTCTGGGGGTGGTCACAAGGGGTAGAGTTATTTAAGCCCTGCACTCACACTGGGACCCCCTTCTCTTCCCTTTTTGTCTATAGGGAGACGAGGCCGTCTGTGAAAGGGAGCAATAATGTGGCTGCGGCACAAAATGTCCCTCTTCCTACAACAAGGTGTCGGCCATGACTGACAGGGTTGTCAGGATGGACTCCCCATCCTTGCTTGAGGAGCTCCAATCCATTAGGGAAGAGGTGCAGGCTTCTATCTCGGCACTGCGGGGTTTTGCTGCAGCTTCCGGGCCTTCCCCTCCGTAAGAGAGGAAGCTCCAGGATTGTGACTCTGTGGATCTCATGGAGGCTGGCCAGAGCTCAGCGTTAGAGGACGGCAAGGATATTGCCGCTGTTGCCTCTGTCCAGACACGAGAATCTGGACACTACTATTTTTCCACAGAGTCCATGGGTGCATTGGTGGACACTGTCCATTGTACCATGGGAGTAGAGGTGGTGGAATCCCCTTCTTCTGTGCAGGACTAAATGTTCAGAGGCCTGAAGGCTAAGCGGCTCACCCCATCCGAGTGGATTGGAGGGTGATGACTTTGTCTGGGAGGTCCCGAAGGTGGACATCCAGGTGGCCAGGGTAGCAATCAGCTGCTATTGTAAACCCATTGTGCATGCCCTTGACACACTGTTGAGGCTAAGCAGCAGGAGCCTCAGTCACGGGCTGGATGGGAGACCTCATGAGAGACCCAATGGGAATCTCTATGGAAGTCTCTATAAAGTCAATGGGACTTCTAACATGAAGGTCTATGGCAGTATTCCATTTGGGAAGCTTAGCATATAAGACCACGTTGCCTTTTGAATATTCCTCCCGGTTGAAGGACCCCCTCGTTCATAAAATGATCTCAAAAGATCCTGGGAGGCGGCAGCTATGTCTTTAATGGTGTACATTTCCTCTACATGTGAGCAGGTCTCTCTTTAAGTGGCTCACCCAGCTGGGAGAATTCATCCTGCAGGGTACTCCCAGGAAGGAGCTTTGGACTCCATTCCACTTCTGAGACGTGCTATGGGCTTCCTGGCCGATGCCTCTGCTGAGTCGTTCCGTGTTGGCGCCAGGTGCGCAGTGTTGGCTAACACAGCTCGCAGGGCAGTGTGGCTTACAAGGTGGAATAAGGAGTTCACGTCTAAGCTCCAGCTGTGTGGCCTCCCCTTGCAAAGGGCATTGGATGACATCCTGGAAAAGGTGTCTCCCGGAACAGGAGCCCTTTCGGAGGCAGTCCTTTTGGCCTGAGCGCAGCCAACCCTCCCAGTCTAAAGGGAAGGGTAAGTCTGGTCGCTGGGCATTCCAGTATGGGAACAAGACCCGTAATATCTTGCTCCCCAAGCAGCGGCATCACCAGCCGCTCCTAAACAAGGTCGCCTTCCCCATTGCGGGGCGGCTCCTGCGGTTTCTGCCACAGTGGCAAGCGATCTCCTTGTGCCCTTGGATCCTCTCGACCATTTGGGAGGGTCTACGCTTGGAATTCGAGAGCCAGCCCCTCCGTGTCTTCGAGTCCTCTCCCTTCCTCAGGGGGACTCTCGCACGGTTTTTCTTGTCGGGTCTGCGAGACCTGTTGGATTCGGGTGTGGGGTCCCCGGTTCCTCCTGGAGAGGAGGGCCAGGGGCGCTACTCCAGGTTGTTGTGGACCTCCAGAACGCGTATTCTCATGTCCCCATTCACCCGTCCCACAAGCGCTTTCTGCGATTCACGATCTCCGGGGCAGGCGGGACGGTCCATTCTCGGCTTAATGTGCTGCCCTTTGGGATTTCGTCGGCCCCAGAGGTTACCAAACTCATGGGGGAAGCGATCACATTCATCCAGACCCAGGGGATATGTATGCTTCCCTATTTAGACGACATGTTGGTGGTGGCTCCTTCGGCAGCGCTTCTGCGCACAAAGGTCTCCAACACATTGGAGATTCTTCAGTCCCTGGGATAGGTACCCAATCTTCGGGAATCGGAACGGGTGCCTGCAACCCGACGTCAATTTTTGGGAGTCTTGCTGGCCTCCTCCAGACAGACCTCGTTCCTTCCTGCGGAATATCAGCTTTTGCGCCGCGTGAATCTGACCCGCCTCCGGGCAGGGGGGTCGCCCTCCTTGCGGGAAGCAATGTCCCTGTTAGGGGCCATGATGGCCTGCATTCAGTCAGTAACATGGGCTCAGGCTCCTTCCCGACTGCTCCAGGAACACATACTGAGTTCCTGGGACAGACGTCAGGATTCCTTAAACTCGCGGGTCCGGACCCCGGGGCGGGTGGTAACCTCGCTTTCCTGGGGATGAATCCCAGACACCTTCCTGTGACCTCCATTCCCACTGATGCCAGCGGTTCCGGTTGGGGCACGATGGTAGTTCGCACACCGTTCCAGGGGATTTGGAGTCGCTCGGTCAGTCGCCAGTCTTCAAACTTCTGGCAGTGGAGGAAGCGCTTCTTGCTGCAGCTCACGTTCTCCGGGGTCATCATGTCAAGGTCCTGTCAGACAATGTGACTACGGTTGCTTTCTTGCGGTACCAAGGCGGTACTAGTGGCTTACACTTGCAGGGGCTGGCAAGACTGTTCTTTTTGTGGGCAGTACGCCATCTTCTCTCCTCCTCGGCAGTACTTCTGAAGGGAATGGCCAATGTACAGGCAGATTTCTTGAGCCGCACGGGGGTCCACCCTGGTGAATGGAGCCTCCATCCGGACGTGTTTCGCTCTCTCACGGACAGGTGGGGAGTCCCTTCAATCGACCTGTTTGCATCGGGAGCCAATGCCAAGGTGCCGACGTATTTTTCCCTGAATCGGTCGGACCATCCTCTGGGGCTGGACGCCTTCGCCCATCGCTGGGACTTCCGGTTGGTGTATGCGTTTCCTCCGATCCCGCTGCTCCCCAAGACGTTGCAGAAGATTCGGGCGGAGGGGGTGACGGCTATCCTGGTGGCTCCCCTGTGGCCCAAAAGGGCATGGTACGGCGCTATCCACGACCTATGCCTGGAGGGTCCGATTCGGTTGCCCCACAACCTCGACCTGCTATCCCAGGGTCCTCTGTTTCACCCGGACCCGCAGTGGCTCAATCTGGCGGCCTGGCTGTTGAGGCCGAGATCCTGACGGCCAAGGGCCTCTCCCAAGCTGTAATCCGCATGCTTCAGCAGAGCAGGAAGCCCGTGATGAACGCCATTTACGGGAAGGTTTGGAAACGCTTTCTGTCCTGGTGTGCTCCTTCCATTCCGGATATCCATCATCCTAATGTGGCTCTCAATTTGGATGTTTTGCAGCGAGGCTTGGATTTGGGCCTTCAGCCGAGCACCCTTAAGGTCCAGGTTTCAGCTCTCAGTGCCGTGTTTGATCAGGATCTTGCTGGCCATCGATGGATCAAACGATTTTTTACCTCTGCTTGTAGACTGCGTCCCAGGCTTCGGCCTTCCGTCCCTACTTGGGTTTTGAACATTGTTCTTCATGGGCTTTCTCGGGATCCCTTTGAGGCCTTGTCTGCTGCTTCCCTTCCATCTCTCTCTCATAAGACGGCGTTTTTGGTGGCCATTACTTCAGGCCAGGCGAGTTGGGGAACTGCAGGTGCTCTCGGTCCGGGCGCCTTACCTCGTGGTTTCCGATGATCGCATTACGCTTCAGTTGGATCCGTCCTTCCTTCCTAAAGTTGTGTCGGATTTTCATCGGTCCCAGGAAGTGGTGCTCCCGTCCTTTTGTCATTCTCCTGCTAATGCAGCTGAGGCCGTGTTTCACACCTTGGATGTCCGTCGGTCCGTCCTCCACTATCTCCAAGTGACCGCTTCCTGGAGATTAGATCAGAACCTGTTTGTTCAGCATTTTGGGAAAAACAAAGGGAAGAAGGCTTCCAAGGCTACCATCGCTTCCTGGATCAAGAAGGCGATCTGTTCGACCTACGTCGCTCAAGACCTTGCTCCTCCGGTGGGGTTGAAGGCTCATTCCACTCGGGCTGCTGCTACATCCTGGGCGGAGCGGGCTGGAGCTTCATCTGAGCAGATATGCAGAGCGGCTACGTGGTCGTCCCTCCACACCTTTTCTCGCCACTATAGGTTAGATCTGTCCTCTAGTCGGGATCTGTCCTTTGGCAGGAAAGTCCTACTGGCAGTTGTCCCACCCTGAGGAGTATCGGTGGTATTCCTCCAATGCTGTCGTGGAAGGCGATGGGAGAAAACTGAATTAGTCCTTACCGGTAATTCCTTTTCTTGGAGCCTTCCACGACAGCATCAGTTCCCCCCCTTATTGTCGATTTTTGGAATCAGGTGTATCAGGTAATCCATGTCTTCAGGTGATCTTGATAATACACTGGAGTGCGGAGGAAGGGGAGGGGCTTTTAACCTCTCTGTGTTCCTGTCCCCCAATAGGGCGTGGACGACATCCTCCAATGCTGTCGTGGAAGGCTCCAAGAAAAGGAATTACCGGTAAGGACTAATTCAGTTTTTGTCTTACAAATACCGAGGTAAAAAACTCACCAAATACTCAGTGTGTGCACATGGCCTATGGATGTGATAAGGTATTAGTTGGTGGGGGTGCGACTGCTGAATGTGCAGTTTTATCCCCATTATGTGTCCAAAAAATAGAAAAATATGCAGCATAGAGTCTTGAGATCTAGATCCTTAAAAATGCATTATATTAGAAAAGTATTAAAAAGCACATTTAAATCAACGTCCTTAAAGACAGTCCTTAGTCATAGGTTTGTTTTGTCCCCATTAGACTGGGGGTGATGTACAGCTCGCCCATGATCCCTTCACTCCCTCAGTGGCTGTGAGTGCTGGGTTTGCCTTTTTCTGGGAGCTCCAATGATAATGAATGGAGCCGCGGTCACATCATTACCGGCCGCTGCAGTTAAAAGGGGTAAAAGCGCCACATTCTTCCGACGATGTGGTTTTGATTGGTCGGATTCCACCAATAACTAAGTGATCACCTGCCGAACCTGACGATTGTTGGTAACTTGTTTTTACCAAAGTATCCCTTTAATGTACACTACAGTAATGGTACATTGCAGTAATTGTGAGTGCACAGTGATGTGCAGGAGTAACCGCTATAATGGGTATAACGGCTAACCGGTATTTGCATATAGCTGGTGAGTGGGCCCCTGGAGTCAATTTTCCTGGTGGGCCCCAGACACCCCAGTCCGACCCTGGTTGGCCTCATGGTGGATCATGTTACTGGAGGAGACATCCTACTACTAAAAGAGCTCCCGCACAAGACCTTATCTTTTGCCTTTCACTGCCAGCCTGAGGGGGAGAGCTGGCTGCTGCATTGAAGAATCTCATACCATTAAGAGAAGCTTCAAGGGGAGCTGGGCCTCAGGTCACTTGTGCTGTCCTGTAGCAGGAGATCTTTTCTGTCCATTGATCCGAGGACAAAGAGGACCCCCAACCTTGGTCATTCCTATTTATGCTTCCCCACCCCACCCCATGAATCCCCACCTATATCTATGTCATTTCCTCCCTACCTTCAGACCACTACACTTTGGATCACCTTTCATCCCACTCCCTACTGTCCCCTCTATCTTCCCCCCACTGTCACTCCTCCCTCCCATCGTCATGTCAGGCTCCCCCCACCACTCCGTGGGGGGTCCACCTGAGACTTTTATCACATATGCATTTCTTAGCTGCACAGACAACCTGCATTTCAATTATCCGCCATTAAGCTTATTCCCTTTCATAATGTGTTCAGTGTTGCAGCAAACTTATTCCCTTAAGTGCATACACATATTTTTTGCTTGCACCTGCACATTAAGGTGATGCCAGTCCTTTAAAACGTAATGGATGCTGCTACAGTCTCGGAGCTGGACAGGGTCAGGGTTGGAGAAACAGATGCATACACTGAAGTCCTTTCTGTACCTTTTACTGGTGGTATTGAAGATACTGTCCAGGGCACGCTCCGGTGGTCGGGAAACACTTCTGGATCTCTACAGTGAGTGAATGGAAGGCCTCTTTGTTGCTTTTCCCCTTAGTGAAGCTTCTGGCCTGTGTGAAACTAGGCCTGGCCTTCTCTGTGTCTCTGTCACCTGTATTGTGCAGCGGGAAACCTTTGTGTGGACTACCGCAATTATTTCTCCAGCGGTGCCTGTGTGGCACACCGCAACAAGTGCGTCACAGGAAGGTATTGCATCCCGGAGTGAAGATGTAATATATTCCATCTCAGTAGTGAAATAGTTAAACCCAGAGCTCCATGCACCACATGCACCACTTAGAGGTAGAGGGCCAATCAGGTCCTGGTGGGAGGAGTGAGAAGGTGTAGTGTGGGGGAAGTTGGTAACGTAGGAGTAGTGGTTGAGGAAGAAGGAAGAAGGAGCAGGGACCTGCACAGTGCCGTGCAGCCCTAAAAAAGTAACTTACCGGCAGGGCACCATCAAGCGGTGACCCAGACCGTAATACGGGCAACTGCGTAGCGGGCTAAAACCACCCGTGCCCAACCTCACCGGATACTGGTTCCGAGGCAAACAGACGTCCATCGCTGTTTCGCAAACCGGAGTGACGGAGCGGCTTTTTAGGAGCGCCTCACTACAGCCCCGAATCAGCCGTCTTGCCAGTGGGGTACCCACCATTTTGAAACAGGCCCCTGTATAGCTGGAGGGACGCCCGATAGGGAATCCTAAAGAAGTTTTCCCAGTACCTCAAACTGGCGCACTAAGGCAGCAAGGCAACAAGAATAGAACAGTTAGACAAAGGAGAAACACTGTGGAGCTCTGGATAGAGACTGTTCATTACTGGGGCCACCCGGTCCGTTACCTTAAGAACTGTATATCGTGTACCGCACCGAACTACAGTAAAGACCCGTTACAGTGAAGCATCGTGTCAGTGCATTTCTTCCAGAACTGCTATTAACTTTTGCATCTCTCCGACTACCCGAGCTGCCGTATTCTAACCGCAACTCCTGGCCCCAGGGACTCCTGCTCATCCTGTGGGGAGCATCCTATCTAGCTGCCGCACATGCCCCGGAGGCCCAAGCAGCGCCGGTGCCATCACTGGACTCTCACAGGTGGCGTCACGACAACAAGACTTTATGCCAATCCTTTAATCCCCTTTTATTTGACCACAGGGCCCCCACAGCCTCAGGTGTGAAACCGTGACAGGAGAGGCGACGCCTGAGACCTGAGAACCCGCAACGGTGAGTCAAATCTTGGCGTCACGAACAGGATACGAACAGGCCCGTTTCCAACGGGTATTGTGTGCCTTACAGAACTTTTATCGGCCAAAAAGAACCTTTCCCGCCCTTTTTACTGGGCCAAAATGGCGGTTCCCACCATGTAAAACACTATGTGCTGGCCCAGGGGCGTGTCTCCGCCTCTCGTCGTGGGAGGGCCATGTCCGCCCCGATTGCTGGAAACAACCAAGGGGGCGGGCCAAAGAATTCAGCCCACCCATGGACTACAAAACGAAAGAAAAATAGGTGTGACAAGGCTTTTCCAGTAAGCTCGACTTCAGGAACGGATACCAGTTGCTATGGGTGCGGTTCCTGGAAGAAGCGAAATGGCAAACCTGAGGCTCCGCGAATTGATGAGAGAGGTGGAGGAGGAAGCCCGAGCCGCCATCGGCAACCCCGGACCGGGTCCCGCCCTCACTATAGATGGGGACTTCGAGTTTTGGGAGGCCGTGCTCCAAGATCTGCGGGTGCAGTTGATGGAGGCCACGGAGTGGACCATTAGGACCTGGACTGCAAGCCTAGCCAGCCGACTACACCGGGCTGTGCAGCAAAGATTGACCACCTGCCACACTCCGGGACCGGAGAGCGGCCCCGAACCAACCAAGGCCTACCTGGTTACCAAAAGGGACGCACCACTACTACTGAGTGCGGAGGAGGCAGAGGAAGAAGAGGCGGGCAGCCCAGAAGCCCCGCAGGACGAAATTGAGGAGAGCCTAGCGGTTACAACGCCCGACCAGATGGATGATCCCGACCTACAGGAACAGCCCCAACCTACCGAGGAACCGGATGTCGTCGTAGAGGCCATAGAGGAAGGAGACGACTTGAGGCCCAGCGACGCAGAGGACTCATAATATGCCAGCTCCGAGGAGGAGGGCGAGACGGAAGTTCCCGTTGAGCAGTTACAAGCCGCTCAGGTCGAGTGGTGTGGTGCCGCTGCTGCATCCAAACCTGACAACGATGTCCGCATTCCTCTACAAAGCTGCCGCCAATCCTGCATTTCAAACAACGCCGTGATCCAGAGGGATTATCTTCCAACGACCGTCGTTCAGATGACGCCGAACGCCAGCGACGCAGAGCTGAGTGGTGGATACAGGAGCAAGAGAATCTTCGGGTCCGAACTGAGGTCCGCCGCCAGATGCCATTACTGAACGAACTGCGTAAGCGAGGTACGGTTACCACTTTCAATCTGGACAACGGGTGGGGTTTCGCCCGGGAGGGGGGGTGTATGAGGAGATATTCATATCCCGCAGGGATGTTGAGTCCCACCTTCCAAAGGGTCACCCCGACTGAGACCGGTATCGGGGAGAGACAATCTCTTATGAGCGCCATGCCGGGCCCCGGGGGTGGTTTGCCCTGCGGGTCCGCAAACGTGAGCCTATCGCACAAAAACAACTTTTTGCATAACTTTGTTTTTGAGACTTGAAAAATTACTTTTTCTTTTGAGAACGCTCTCCCGTTTAATTGTGTGCCAGTAGAGCGGCCCGGCGGTAAATCTGGACATTACTAAAAGACAGTGACACTGCCCGCCGGGTCCGCAATGGTTAACCGGTTTCGTTAATAAAGGTTTATGAAACGTTTTAAGAAAATGTGCCTCCCGGACAGGAAGAAAATTAAGCCAGCGTAACTGTTATTAATAAAAGTGTTCTATTTTCTCTTATGTTTGCAAAAATATAAAAATTTCTCTGTACTGTTTGGGTTTCGTGACACTTGGGGACAAGTGTAATTTCCCAAGGGGGAGTGTGGCGCCCCGCAACGAGTGCGTCACAGGAAGGTATTGCATCCCCGACTGAAGATGTAATATCTTCCGTCTCAGTAATGAAATAGTTAAACCCAGAGTTCCATGCACCACATGCACCACTCAGAGGTAGAGGGCCAATCAGGTCCTGGTGGGAGGAGTGAGAAGGTATTGTGTGGGGGAAGTTGGTAACGTAGGAGTAGTGGTTGAGGAAGAAGGAAGAAGGAGCAGGGACCTGCACAGTGCCGTGCAGCCCTAAAAAAGTAACTTACCGGCAGGGCACCATCAAGCGGTGACCCAGACCGTAATACGGGCAACTACGTAGCGGGCTAAAACCACCCGTGCCCAACCTCACCGGATACCGGTTCCGAGGCAAACAGACGTCCATCGCTGTTTCACAAACCGGAGTGACGGAGCAGCTTTTTAGGAGCGCCTCACTACAGCCCCGAATCAGCCATCTTGCCAGCGGGGTACCCACTATTGGGAAACAGGCCCCTGTATAGCTGGAGGGACGCCCCGGGAGGGAATCCTATAGAAGTTTTCCAGTACCTCGAACTGGTGCACTAAGGCAGCAAGGCAACAAGAATAGAACACTTAGACAAAGGAGGAACATTGTGGAGCTCTGGATAGAGACTGTTCATTACTGGGACCACCCGGTCTGTTACCTTAAGAACTGTATATCATGTACGGCACCGAACTACAGTAAAGACCCGTTACAGAGAAGCATCGTGTCAGTGCATTTCTTCCAAAACTGCTATTAACTTTTGCATCTCTCCGACTAGCCGAGCTGCCGTATTCTACTCTGCGCAGCTCCTGGCCCCGGGGACTCCTGCTCATCCTGTGGGGAGCATCCTATCTAGCTGCCGCACATCCCTCAGAGGCCCAAGCAGCGCCGGTGCCATCACCGGACTCCCACAGGTGGCGTTACAACAAGACTTTATCCCAATGCTTTAATCCCCTTTTATTTGACTACCGGGCCCCCACAGCCTCAGGAGCGGAACCGTGACAGGAGAGGCGACGCCTGAGACCTGAGAACCCGGCAACGGTGAGTCACTTGACTTCCTTCTTGGTTGCTGTACAGGTGTCCGGGAGACTGGCATCTCATTGGTGAACTGGTATTTCTGCTGGGCTAGATGCTCTCCTGCAGACTCGGACTTCGGTATCCGGGATGCTTTCTGGGGAGAACTGGTATGGCTCTTCTGCCCCCAGTCTGCTGTTACTTCGTTTCTCTCGCCTTGCCCTCGACCTCACTCTTAGGTCTCTGCACTGGTTAGGCTGAGTAACTGTTCCAATTGTCAACTGGCTCGGGCCTAGCACGGCTCCGAAACACCGTCTTCACAGTTCTTCTAGCGACTGCACACTCTGACTAACTCCGCCCCAGCACCGGTATTTATAGGGGATCTTGCTTAAAGGCAGCAAGTGGGGCCCCCCCTACAGGTCTGGGGTGGAAGATGTTGTATGTGTATGGGTACCTATGGTGGAAATCCATCCATGTTTTAGGTAAGTCTGTGGCTACCTGTAATGGCAGGGAGCCACAAATGCGGTGTCAGGGCTCAGAGGTTGGTATATGATGCCCATTTAGAGATTACAGGGTGAGTAAATATGGCATAATGTGGCAGCCATACAGATACTTTGAACTTTGCCCTCTACAATCCTCCCTGAAACACTATAGTGCGCAGCAGTTCATTTTTGCCCCCAAGAGCCAAATGTATCAGCCTGTTATAGCGGGTCAAGATACCACGAAGTAAATATAATACAGGAGTTGGGGGACCTGTCTGAGCAAGGTCAAAAAATTGGATACCAACGGACATCCAAAGCATTTAAATTACATTATGAAGAGAGTTTAGGCAAGCGATGGTCTGTATTGTATTCAGTCTGTCTGACCTGAATCTCATGTCAGGAATAGGCACAAACATCATTCTACTTTTAAGCAGGATCCTCCAGGGAAAGAGAAGGATGTGTCATAAACCGCCTACACACTTCTTCTGGCAATGCCAACTACCCAACCAGACAGAATGTCTCCCATTCAGGGTTTTGGGCAACAACAAAGTACTTATAGGATATGTCTCAGAGACAGACGAGATATGTTAAGAGAATCACACAGGTGACAGGCACTGGTACTGAGCTCAAGTATGGGGCTAAGCTTGGCAATGCCCATGTTCCAACATGTGCAAGACTGCGACTAGAGATGAGCAAACTTTCCCTGAACATGTTCATCAAATTCAGCATGAACATTGACGGTTCAGTTCATGATCGGAAAACAGAAATTGAATTAAAAAAATCAGCGAATGCGGCTTTGTTTTGGAGGAAAAGTTTGAAACTTTGAAAAGGCCCTTAAACTTTCCTTGAAGGTTTGGGGCCAAAACCCTCACTAGAAGACCTGGTGGCTGAGTTCACAGCTATCAGGTCTTCCAGTTTATTTCAACATGGTGAATTTAATGGAGCTATAAAATTAAGTTTGTAAGCTTCTCTTAGTTTTCAGGTGTTAGGACACCTGCAGGCAGTGAATTTTTTGAAGTGTGCCAGATTTGGCAGTAGCTGTGAAATCCAGGAACCATAAAATTTCCTTTAAACGTCCTTTTAAGAGAGCTTTTAATTGAAAAAAAAACATATCTTTTATGGTACCTTTACACGCCGCGACGGCAGGCTGGATACATCCCGCTACTTCACGTGCACGAGCACGCTCAAACAGCTACAAACGGTCAACGCACCCTCTTTACACGCCGCCATAAGGTGCGCTACGCCACGCTACATCTGTAGCTAGCTACATCGCCGGGTGTCTCAAGTAGCCAGCTGTAGCTCATGTACACACCGCTACAACCAGCTACTATGGGAGGACCTGGTGCAGCAGGGACAGCACATAGGCGTGCCACAATCTTGGATTACGAGCCGTCCGTACGATGATAGGACATTGCAATATCATCATGATTGGCCAGGCATCGCAGGAGGCTGAGTAATACAGCACGCTCGAGCGATTGTGTAGTGTGACTGGTCAGCTCCTTAAATATGCCGCCCTAGGCAGCGACTACCAATCGTCATGCAGGAGCTTCCTCCAATGATCGGTGATGGGGCGGGGTATCCTGGAGCCTGGGTCACGCCTTAGCTACATTGCAGCTACATCGCAGGGTGTCCAGAGTTCCCTTCTGGTACCTTTACACGCCGCGACGGCAGGCTGGATACAGCCCGCTACAGGCTACAAATGTAGCTTGTAGCGTCAATGTAGCCCGTCGTAGCGGCGTCTGAAGACGCGACGCTACAGCCGGCGACAGATACATCTGTTTATGGGCTCTGCTCGAAAACTGATGGCTACATCGCCGATGGTAGCGAGCTGTATCGGCGTGTAAAGAAGCAACGGAAGGGAACTCCGGACACCCTGCGATGTAGCTGCAATGTAGCTAAGGTGTGACCTCGGCTCCGTCTTACCGCGCCCCATGTGCGATCATTGGTGGAAGCTGCTGCATGACGATTGGTAGTCGCTGCATAGGGAGGCATATTTAAGGAGCTGACGAGTCACACTACACAATCGCTCGAGCATGCTGTATTACTCAGCCTCCTGCGTTGCCTGCCCAATCAGGATGTTATTGCTTTGTCCTATCAGCGTACGGACGGCTCGTAATCCACAATTGTGGCACGCCTATGTGCTGTCCCTGCTGCACCAGGTCCGCCCATAGTAGCTGGTTATAGCGGTGTGTAAATGAGCTACAGCTGGCTACTTGAGACACCCGGCGATGTAGCTAGCTATAGATGTAGCGTGGCGTAGCGCACCTTGTGGCGGCGTGTAAAGAGGGTGCGTTGACCGTTTGTAACCGTTTGAGCGTGCTCGTGCACGTGAAGTAGCGGGATGTATCCAGCCTGCCGTCGCGGCGTGTAAAGGTACCATTCCGGTGCTTCTTTACACGCCGATACAGCTCGCTTCCATCGGCGATGTAGCCATCAGTTTTCGAGCAGAGCCCATAAACAGATGTATCTGTCGCCGGCTGTAGCGTCGCGTCTTCAGACGCCGCTACGACGGGCTACATTGACGCTACAAGCTACATTTGTAGCCTGTAGCGGGATGTATCCAGCCTGCCGTCGCGGCGTGTAAAGGTACCATTAGAAATAAAACCTTCACTATTACAGAGGGTCAGCAGTGTGTGAGGGGATCTCTTCTACACTTATCTGTTAGCAATTAAAGATAAAATAAAAATAGCATATGTCCATTATATACTTAACATACATGGTCATAAAGGTCTGTTCACACTCATAAAACACTATAATATCGCTATTGCTTCTTGAAAATGTGCAATCCCTTTATTTCCTTCCCTTCAATATGTTTAGAATACAGATTTTTGGCATGTGCACAAGGGGGTTGTAGCTTTAATCTTGGACCTGTCCATGCACTGCCCACTAGTCTTCTAACATTATTCAACATTCCAGATAAATTGGTGATGAGTAGTGATCAGCAAGTGTAATCGCTACTATTCGCTACTCGCACGAATAGTGCAGTTTGCAGAGTACTCGCTACATTTCGAGTATTTGTGTAGTTGTGTCGTGATGTTGGTATGTCCCACCCAGCATGTTTGGTGCCTGGTATACAGCTACTAAACATGTTGGGCTTCTTAACCAATCACAGAAATGCCACAGCCATCTTGGTTGTGGCATTACTGTGATTGGCTGGCTGTGCCGCGTCATAGGGTCTATATAAGCCCTGTCAACACCATTTTGCATATATTGCACAGGAAACAACATTCTAGTAGTGTAGGGAGAAGGTGAATAGCTGCGAGGAAGGGTGTTTCAGTCATCCATATAACACAAAAGCCACTTTTAGGGCTACCTGCAGCCAATACTAGGTTAATCTAGTGTATGGAGGGAGAGTTTTTTAAGCAGGGAGAGAATTTAAAAGAATATTTCACTACCTCCATAGTACTAGAATACAATAGCTCTTTTCAGAGCTGAAACCACTGAACAAAGTCACAGTATAGGAAGAGATTGTGAATTGGGGAGGGAGATATTAAAGGGTACCGTCACACTTGGCGATTTCGGCGGCAATTCTATAGGCGACACTGGCGGGGCGCCAAAAACGTTCGCACTCCCGCCCGTCGCCGCCGACAACTCCGGCGACGTCACCGCCGACATCTCCGGCGACGTCACTTAGTGTGACGGCACCCAAACAGTTGTTCCAGTGTGCATATTACAGCAGCTCTTGTCCAAGCTCTCTTATTTTCAGCCTACAGATTAGTTGCATTTTGTGCTGCCTCTTCTTTAAAAGCATTGGTCCTTTTTTTCCCACTATTGTTGGGGTCACAGTTAGGTTGGATTGTGCCATCAACATCAGTCACATTAATAAAGTGCTAGTGCACTTGCCAAATCCAAATATGTACTAGGAATTTGTGCTGCCTGGTAAAAAATACGCCCTGATACTTTTTCCAAGCTGTTTTTGGGGACACAGTTAGGTTTGCTTGTGCTGTCAATAACAGACACATTCATACGGTGCTAGTGCGCTTGCCAAATCCAAAGCAGTATTAGCATGTTGTGCTGCCTGGTATAAAGTATGCACTAGTCCTTTTTTCCAAATATTTTTGAGTCACAGATAGGTTGGTTCGTCAATATTAGCCACAGTAATTCGGTGCTAGTGCGCTTGACAAATCCAAAGCCGTACTAGTATTTAGTGCTGCCTAGTACAAAGTACATACTGGTCCTTTTTCCCTGCTGTTTTGGGGTCACAATTAGATTGGCTTCTATCATCAAAATCAGCTACATTAATTCGGTGCCTGTATGCTTGCCAAATCCAAGGCAGTTCTAGCATTTTGTGCTGCCTAGTAAAAAGTATGCAGTGTTCCTTTTTTCCCACTGTTTTTGGGGTCACAGTTAGGTTGGCTTGTGCTGTCAACATCAGCCACATTAATACGGTGCTACCCTGTTTCCCCAAAAATAAGACAGTGTCTTATATTAATTTTTGCTTCCAAAGATGCACTAGGTCTTATTTTCAGGAGATATCTTATTTTTCCATTGTCCCTATCATCCCCTTGCAGCCCCCAATATTCTCTTGCAGCCCTTAATATACCCATTATCCCCATGCAACTCCCAATATCCCCATGTATCCCCCAATATCCCCTTGCAGCCCCCATCATCCCCATGCAACTCCCAATATTCCCTTGTGTCTTCCAATACTCCCTTGCAGTCCCAATTACCCCATGCAGCCCTCAATATCACATTGCAGCCCCAGCATTCCCATATGCAGCCTCCAATATCCACATCATCTCCGTATGCAGCCCTAATATTTTATTTCAGCCCCAATCATCACCATATGCAGCCCCTATCATCTCCATATGCAGCCCCTGATATTTCCATATGAAGACCACAATATCGCCTTGCAGCCCCCATTATCCCATATGACCCCCCATTATCCCCATATACAGCCCTCAATACCCCATTAAGGTACCTGCTGAGAGAAACACATACAGCACACACACAGTCACATTTTCTCAGAAGTTTGTGATTCAACTTGGTTAGTTTCATTTGATATTGTATCTCTTTATACTTGAATTGAACATGAAAAGGGTTTGTCTGCAATCGATGTGACGCTTGCCGCCTCTGACATGGCACCAAACTGTGCACGGTTCGCTCTGGCGCTGCTGGAGTTCATTCTGGGGAAGAATTACTTCCTCTTTGGTGATGATTACTATCTGCAGCGCCGAGGGACAGCCATGGGGTCCAATGTGGCCCCAACGTACGCTAACATCTACATGGCTGTCCTGGGGGTGTGAATACGCGTACAAATCAACATCTTGGCGCCATGTCAGGGGTTGGCGTCGTTACATTGAAGACATCTTCTTTATTCAGGATGGCAACAAAAAGCATCTAGATGCCTTCCATTTATCTCTAACAGCAATCCTGAATTAAAGTTTAATATGTCATGCTCATAGGATAAGATGCAATTTCTGGATATGCTAGTATATTATGAACAGGGTTCATCAAAGACAGACCTGTTTGTGAAAAGTTCTGATCACAATAGCACTTTGCACTTTATCAGTGAGCATCCTGGGAGGATGATTGAGTCCCTACCGTGGAGCCAACTCCTCAGGGTTCGCAGAATTGTTTCTGATGGGGCTAGGATTGATCTAAAGTTACAAGAAGTGTGTCAGAGGTTTCTCCAGAGGGGATACCCGAAGGAAAACCGTACACAATATAAACGGAGAACACCTAAAGCCAAGCACGATGATCTATTTATCCTGAAAGAAAGGAGTAATCATGGGAGAAGAATTCCGTTAGAAACCACGCACAACGGCTTGAGCAATAGGATAGCGGGTATTGTGAGGAGACATTGGCCACTACTTGGTAAAGGCCATGTTATTGTAGAGGAATTTAAAATACCGCCTTTATTTACCTATAGGAGGGAACACAATTTGAAGGACGATTTGGTTAAGTTGGATGCAGGGAGTTCAAAACAGAATGTAGATTTAACATTGAGCCAACTTAGCCTGAGCAATTTCCCTTGTTTAGGTTGTGCATGCTGTGGGAATTTGATCTATGGTCATAGTTTCTGTGATCCCCAATCTGGTAAGGGATATGATAACAAGAAAAGATATACGTGTACAAGTAGTTTTGTTATCTATACTATCTGTTGCCCATGGTGTCTCCTATATGTTGGGGAGACCACCATAGAGGTTAAAACTAGGATTAGCAAAAATATAAGTACAATCAGAACGGGGTTGTTGGAACTACTGTCCCAAGACATTTTTCAAGTATGAACCACATGGTTAATCAGCTCCGATTCAGGGTCATTGATGATGTGCCCCCACCTAGGCGAAGGGGTGACAGGCTGGCCCTGTTGAAAAACAAAAGAGCTTAGGTAGATGTTTGAATTGGAAACCCTCACTCCAAAAGGCATAAATGTGGATTATGATCAACATGGCTGTTTACTCAAATAATAAGAAAATGTAGGTGTCTGTGATGTTTCTTGCACTTCTCTAACAATTTTGTTTTTAATATTGATTTTAGTTTTACCTTAGATCTGACACCAGTTAATCTTCTGGATCTTGAATTGAGATGACTGAGGCTGTTGAGGTGAACCACATGTTTGTATAGTTGGTGGGTACACTCGAGATATGTGATTGAGAGGTCATTTATCCATGTAGAAGTATTTAATGTGTTTGATATTGGTGTCATTTGTGAGGACGTGGATGTAACAGGGAGTCCCACTGTAGTGTGGATAACATTTATGGGTTATTTATCATATAGGAATTATTTACCATCTTTTGTGTGATTTATTATGATATGATTGGTGGGTTGCCCCCTTGCGTCCTCTGTCCATTTTTATGCGGGATATGCAAATAAGAAAAATTGATATTATCATGTGTGATATGTGAATATGTGAAATGGATACTTATCATGTCATTCTTTGGTGATTCGAGATATGCAACCGGGGTTATATACCTGTACATAAATGAACAAGTTATCCTCTATACATAGCGGTCTATTTCGTCATAATGATGTTGATTGATGATTTACTTCTGATTGCAAATAGGTTACTTTTTGTATAGGATGAATTTAGGGACAATAAAGACAATTTCACCCATTGCGGCGGGCAGCAAGTGGTGGGCGGGTAGCACTCTGAGCTCTCTATGCTGCCAGCAGGTTCTTGGCATGTATGGTGGCTGAGAGAGCTCAGAGCAGCATCGGAATAAATACAGAAACAAACATGGGGGGCGGGCGTGCTGTCAGTAAATACCTAGGATCAAAGCTGCATGTCGTTTTAGGCGTGCATTCTTAAAAAAATAAGGTTTGCTACGTCTTATTTTTGGGGGATACCTTATATGTAGCAGTTCTGCAAACCCCCTGTAGGTCATATTTTGAGGGATGTCTTATTTTCAGGAAACACAATACTGTGCTTGCCAAATCAAAATCAGTACTAGCATTTTGTGCTGCTTGGTGCAAAGTACGCACTGGTCCTTCATCCCTGCTGTCTTTGGGGTCACAGATAGGTTGCCTTGTCTGGCCACATCAGCCACATTAATACGGTACTAGTGTGCATGACAAATCCAAAGCAGTACTAGCATTTTTTTTCTTCCCAGTACAAAGTAGGCACTGGTCCTTTTTCCCCGCTGTTTTTGGAGTCACAGTTAGGTTGGCTTGGCTGTCCACATCAGCCACATTAATATGATGCTAGTGCGCTCGCCAAACAGAAAAGCAGTACTACTAGAAATTTGTGCTGCCTGGTATACTAAATGCACTGGCCCTTTTTCCTCACTATTTTGAGGGTTACAGCTTTGCTAGTGCGCTTACCAAATATAAAACAATACTACTAACATTTTGTACTGCCTGGTACAAAGTACTCACTGGTACTTTTTCCACAATATTTTTGGGGTCACATCCACATATCAAATATGTCACCAAAACTCAAAATACCCCCCAAAAAAAATATTGTTAAGGGACTGGGATGTGGACGTGGGCGTGGCCAGGGGTGTAACTACAATAGGTGCAGGGGTTGCGATCGCACCCGGGCCCTGCAGCCTAGGGGGGCCCCAAAAGTCCTTTTGGCCTATAGAAAAAGACTAAT
Source organism: Allobates femoralis (assembly GCA_033576535.1). Taxonomy (NCBI): domain Eukaryota; kingdom Metazoa; phylum Chordata; class Amphibia; order Anura; family Aromobatidae; genus Allobates; species Allobates femoralis. The sequence continues at coordinate 12,781,377 of JARQOC010000003.1, forward strand.
ACTATTTAAGATCTGCAATAATTGGGGGCCCCATTGAAGCTTTCGCATCGGGCCCCCTTGGCCTGAAGTTACGCCACTGGGCGTGGCATTGTCAGTTGTGCGCGACAAGGCACTGAGTCTGTGACATATCAGAAGAAATCTGATGCATCCACTATGTTCCTTGCAAAATTTCCCCGTCTGGAATGTAAGTTTGGCGCTCCACCGGGTAAGCCGCCACCAGAGCTCCTGCATTCCCTTGGTTATGGAGTGTAGTGCCCTTTTTCCTCCAGGTGTCAGGATTGTGCAGTCGAGCCCAAACAACACACACATATGCAGTAGCAGGCCCCTGGGAAGGTGGGTGGACCCTGAGGGAGGACTCAGGTCACAAAAGGGGGACAGGGAAGTGAGAGACAGGGGGAATCAGTAGAAGGAGACCGGAGGAGTTACATCAACTCATGAAGAGTGGTAGTTGGGAGTGTAGAGGTGGTGTGGTGCCAGCTACCGTGGGCTGGAGCAATGCCACCACGCTCGCCCATGGGAGGGAGAAACTGACTGGCAGAGAAATAGAAGAGCCCTTGGGGTGTGGAAGAGACATCGATTCACCATACTCCCCAATCTAATGAGACAGAGGGGATGGTGGAGACAGGGACCCGGCCCTGCAGACAGTGTGGATCCTTCACGCCCAAGCCGTAAACCCGGAGGCTCCAGACTTCTAATGGGAGCTATGGCCGAACACTCGACACATCTTGGGGAAGGTGGCCGAATTAGGGAGCAGTGCCCAAAAGAGGAAACTAATGGCGAATGGGACACACCAAGCACCCATGGCCACCGGTACTTGAGTTATGTGCTGCAGAGAGCCCTGAGAGCTTGGGGTGCTGAGCAATGCTCTGCTCACCTCAGATGAAAACTATTCCTTATAGCGCCGAGAGAGAGACAGACCACCAGAGACTGAGACACCTAGAGAGGACAGAAAGGGCACCAACCGTGGCTTGACTGCACTAACCCGGCTCTGGAGAAAGAGCTGTACCGTAGACTGGCAAGAGCATACCCGTGCGGTCATGTTTAACACTTGAGTAAAAGTAATGGAACTGCAGCTGTGGTGTGATAGACTTTTATTTGCAGTGACCATTGGCCGCAGAGGCCGCCCGTAACACTGAGGTTACCATTAACCGAGTGAACATCTGCCAAGGTACGAGCTGGGAGAACCACTCCTGGGGACTATGCTCCACCTGCGGAGAGCGACACCATCCAGGCTGCCGGTCAAAGTCCCCAGAGGGTCTGAAGCAGCGTAGGTCGCCCTGGCCGCACAACATAGGTGGCATCACGAATACCCCTTTATCTCCTCAGACTTTCCCTAACATCTCCCTGTTTATTTAAAATGACATCGCAAGGGTCACGAGACCAGGTCTCGGCCTCCGTCAGTCCCCGTGAAAAGAACCGAAGAGAGGTGAAGTAGAATAACGAGTAACTGCCTGGTTCCTGAGTCTTCCCCGCCCCTGGAGTGGAGTGTCACACCAACATGTGTGAAAACCAGAGGAGCGAACGCAGATTCTGTCTTGGGTGGCAGAGAAGGCCTCTACGTATTTCTTCGCATCATCAAATCTTCCACAAACAAAGTCTACTGTCGATACACAGGTTGGCCCATCCAGTCATCAACCTGGTACTCTTTGCTCAACCATCATCAGTCACAGAAGAGATATGACCCCAAGCTTGGTCTTTTCGCAGATCTGTTTTGAATGTATTTTGTGGTTGGCTCTGGCCTTTTTTTGTGCAGCAGTAAAGATGGACGTGAGGAGGTGGTGTGGGTTTATGCGCAAGTATTTGAGGACCTATGGCCAGAAGAAAGTCAGTTTGAGAAACCTAATTTACTGTCTTCAGAGATGAAGGCCATACTAAGTTAAGCAGAGGCCAGCAAAACGGCAACCTGAGTACCACCAGTATGCGGAACCACATGGCTGCCAAACGCTTCTTTAGGTGGGCAGATCACCAGGGTACCAAATCTGTGCCTGAGGGCAAAACCACTGCCCTATCTCCTGTGCTAAGTCCTTCACAATCTGCTGTCTAGGAGGCAGGAGCTCATACATGCTGCCCACTAGCAATGATTACACAGACAAAGCAAACATTAACCTCATCCACTACCTTGTCCCACCAAAGCGTCCAGTTCACAGGCACAAATACTAAACTTGCACATTGCAAAATTGCTAGCTGAGATGATGACAATTAGGCTTGGGGGAACAAAGTGTTTATGTGATCTTTTGGCTGTGGCACGAAACTTTTTTCCCAGCCGGCACTATTTTGCCTGTTATTATGTCCCCGCATTACACAAGCACATGTTAAGCAATCTGAACCGTGCTTTCACCAACGCCGTAACCGGAAAGGTCCACCTAACAGACACCTGGATAACTTGTTGTGGACAGGGACGATACATTTCTGTCACGGTACGTTGGCTGAACCTGGTGGAGGGTGGGACAAAGGTGCAAACTGGAACATTACACATCCTGCCCACGCCAAGAATAGCAGGCTCAACTTCTATCGCTATCAGAGTTTCCAGATCGTCATTTGCCACTTCCTGTATCCCCTCATTTTCCTGCTCCTCTTCCTCTGCTGACTTACCCTCCCCTTGACTCCCAAGATTGGAGTTGTGCAGCAATGCATCATCAAATTGGCAACAAGCTCTGCAGAAGCTGATCTGTTTTGGTCAGAAACAATACACTGCAGCAGAGCTGTGGCAAGGTATAAAAGAACAGATGAATTAGTGGCCTCCCCGCTGCACCTCTAACCCAGTTTGGTCATCTGCGTAATGGACATAACCTGATAGCGGCTTTAAAGTTCGGCAAGCTGGTATACATGCCATTCATGGGTCATGTGCTGAACCTAGTTGTTCAGAAATTTCTCAAAACATACCCTGACTTGATGTACCTTGTTGAGATGGTGCGCCATATTATCGCCCATTTCTGACATTCCTCTACCGATTTTGATGTTCTTGCAGTGCTGCAAAAGTGCTTGAATTTGCCAAGTCACCAACTCATTTGCGACCTGTCTATATGGTGGAGCTCAACCTATCATATGCTGGCAAGGATTAGTGAGCAGCAGAGGGCATTAGGTGAATACCAGCTTCAACATACCCGTCAGACTGAGAGTCAGCCACCACACTTAACAACTGAGTGGGTGTGGATCACTGACATTTATGAGGTTCTTGAGACTTTTGAGTACTGCACTAAGCTTGTGAGCGATTATCAGGCTATTATCATCGTACCCATCTGGCTGCAGTGTCTCTTGAAACAATCACTGCATAATCTCAAAGATGAAGCTTTGATGGGCCAGCATGTGGCTATGGAACCAGATTTCCCAATGGGTGATTATACCCAGCCCAGCAAATAATCTGAGGAAACATTGGGTGATGATGTGGAAGATGAGGAGGATGAGTAGTGAGAGGACTTTTTTTTTTCTGTGCTACCGAGGGGACTCCCAATGCTACAGAGAGGACTACTAACTCCAGCTTTATATCTGTTAAGCATGGGTGGGCTGGAGAGGAGTTGAGGAGGAGGGGACGAGTCAGCATGAGGAGAGAATGGGAATTGTTCCCCCTGGTGGGTACATAGAAACTTTGTCTATTTGCAGCTTGGCCCACATAGCACATGTCATGTGTAAGTGTCTGATGTAAGACCCTCGCGTGATACACATTTTCTCTGGCAACCTATACTGGTTGGCCACCTTTCTTGACCCACGGTTCAAGGAGAAGTTTACTTCTTTCCTTTTTTTTGTCACCAAAGGGTTGCACAATTTAATCCTTCAGGATTGCAATTGTAGATATGGTGCTGAACACATCACCCTCAGACAACTCTGGCGGCAGAAGTACTGGCTCTTTTCAACAATAATGATTAATGGGGAGACACCACAGGTTCAACAGAGGTTGGGGGAAAATGTGAACAAACTGGGCCATTTTCAGTCAACCAGCACATTAGCTATCTGTGCCTGCAACAATGCCAATGAGAGAGAAGTTGAACAACATGTTCAAGGGGTAATTTAGTGACCTTACCTGCGTCCCTCCTGACGCTTCAGTTCCCTTTAATTATTTGGTGTCCAAGCTGAACACTTGGCTCGACCTTACCTTATACACCTTTGAGATGCTGGCCTGCCCAGCTGATAGTGTGATGTCAGAGCATGTTTTTAAAGCCTCTGCGGCAAGAATCACTGATAGGCTAGGGTCACACATAAGCCCTTGGTCCGTTTTTGGCTTCAGAATTTGGATTTTTTTTTTCTAAGTCCAAAAACTGATAGAAAAACGGATTAGATGTAATAAACACCCTATCCTTCTTTTTCTGCACCTAAAAACATTGCTAGGTCCGCTTTTTACCCAAAAACATTGCTAGCATTGACGAGGCACCAAGATCACAGGGAGCAGACAGCGCCAGGGGGCACATAGATCAACAAAGGGGGGCTCACACAGCACCAGGGGACACGGAGATAATCCTATTTGGGTCAGAGAGATCACCTGGGGGGCACAGAGCACTTGGGGACACAGAGATCACAGGGGGTCACACAGCACTGGGAGGCACAGAGATCAAAGGAGGAACATAGAACACAAGAAGTGGGGGCACACAAGGGGATGAGGACGAGAGAAATCAGTGTGGTAAACAGCACTGGGGGGCACACAGCACTGGGGTGCATAGAGATTACCAATAGGCTCACAGGACTGTGAGTCATAGAGGTCACTTGAATATGCAAATAGAGTCTGTGGAGCCTCGGATAGGAGTCTCAAACACAGGACTAGCCATATATCCCTCCAGGGGAGGACCCAGCCAAGGGGTGGCTCCTTGCGGAGAACACCATAACCACCATATGAAGTGGCCCTTTAAGTCAATAGCCAACTCTTTTACAAGTTTACAGATATGACAAGGGAATACCAAGGCCAGGTATCCATCCACATACAGCTGTTTAGGGGTGTTGCCCCTCATCAGTGTGGAGTAGGATTCTGGCTAGGTGGGAGCAAGGCCTAGTAGACCAAGATTGCAAAGTATTCACTGATCTCAGGGAGACCAGTCCAAGAAAACACTGCGGGCAGCTGGCTAAAGCGCTCAAACACAGTGAATTCCTAGACACATTGCCCACTGGGAAATATGAATATGCAAATAGAGTCTGTGGAGCCTCGGTTAGGAGTCTCAAACACAGGACTAGCCATATATCCCTCCAGGGGAGGACCCAGCCAAGGGGTGGCTCCTTGCGGAGAACACCATAACCACCATATGAAGTGGCCCTTTAAGTCAATATCCAACTCTTTTACAAGTTTACAGATATGACAAGTGAATACCAAGGCCAGGTATCCATCCACATACAGCTGTTTAGGGGTGTTGACCCTCATCAGTGTGGAGTAGGATTCTGGCTAGGTGGGAGCAAGGCCTAGTAGACCAAGATTGCAAAGTATTCACTGATCTCAAGGAGACCAGTCCAAGAAAACACTGCGGGCAGCTGGCTAAAGCGCTCAAACACAGTGAATTCCTAGGCACATTGCCCCCTGGGAAATATGAATATGCAAATAGAGTCTATGGAGCCTCGGTTAGGAGTCTCAAACACAGGACTAGCCATATATCCCTCCAGGGGAGGACCCAGCCAAGGGGTGGCTCCTTGCGGAGAACACCATAACCACCATATGAAGTGGCCCCTTAAGTCAATATCCAACTCTTTTACAAGTTTACAGATATGACAAGGGAATACCAAGGCCAGGTATCCATCCACATACAGCTGTTTAGGGGTGTTGCCCCTCATCAGTGTGGAGTAGGATTCTGGCTAGGTGGGAGCAAGGCCTAGTAGACCAAGATTGCAAAGTATTCACTGATCTCAGGGAGACCAGTCCAAGAAAACACTGCGGGCAGCTGGCTAAAGCGCTCAAACACAGTGAATTCCTAGGCACATTGCCCCCTGGGAAATATGAATATGCAAATAGAGTCTGTGGAGCCTCGGTTAGGAGTCTCAAACACAGGACTAGCCATATATCCCTCCAGGGGAGGACCCAGCCAAGGGGTGGCTCCTTGCGGAGAACACCATAACCACCATATGAAGTGGCCCTTTAAATCAATATCCAACTCTTTTACAAGTTTACAGATATGACAAGGGAATACCAAGGCCAGGTATCCATCCACATACAGCTGTTTAGGGGTGTTGCCCCTCATCAGTGTGGAGTAGGATTCTGGCTAGGTGGGAGCAAGGCCTAGTAGACCAAGATTGCAAAGTATTCACTGATCTCAGGGAGACAGTCCAAGAAAACACTGCGGGCAGCTGGCTAAAGCGCTCAAACACAGTGAATTCCTAGGCACATTGCCCCCTGGGATGGATACCTGGCCTTGGTATTCCCTTGTCATATCTGTAAACTTGTAAAAGAGTTGGATATTAAAGGGCCACTTCATATGGTGGTTATGGTGTTCTCCGCAAGGAGCCACCCCTTGGCTGAGTCCTCCCCTGGAGGAATATATGGCTAGTCCTGTGTTTGAGACTCCTAACCGAGGCTCCACAGACTCTATTTGCATATTCATATTTCCCAGGGGGCAATGTGCCTAGGAATTCACTGTGTTTGAGCGCTTTAGCCATCTGCCCGCAGTGTTTTCTTGGACTGGTCTCCCTGAGATCAGTGAATACTTTGCAATAGAGGTCACTTGGAGGCACACAGGATTGAGGTGCACAGTGATCACCGGATGGGGGAACACAGCATTGGGGGCAAACAGCACTGATGGGCATTGAGATAATCAGGGGCCAGGGGCACACAGCACCAGGGGGCACAGAGATCACCAGAGGTTGGGCACACAGCACTGGAGGGCACAGAGATCACCAAGGGTCACACAGCACCAGGGGGCACAAAGATTACTGTGAGGCACAGAAATCACCAGAAATGGGGGCACACTGATCTGGGAGGCACAGAGATCCCCGGGACACACACGAAACTGGGGGCAGAGAGATCACTGGGGACACAAAGCACCAGGGGGCACAGAGATTACAGGAGGTACACAGATCACCAGGAAAGACACACAGCAGTGGGGGGCATATAGGGGAGGGGGATGAGAGATATCCAGGGGGCACACAGAACAGGGGGGCCGATGATTACCACCTGCCTATCCACAGTCTCAGTCATTAATGGCGTTTCGCCACTTCCACTATATGTCCCCTCTCCTCCTGCATCCTGACTCTGTGGTCATAGAGAGGTTTATTGATGGTAGGTAGGCCCTGTGGCTGTGCTGCATACTGATTGGCAGGAGGTGGTGCTTGTTTGCATGCAGCCAATTAGTACGCACTGCTACAAGAGCCCGGCTGACACTGAATGCAGGTGAATTCAATGGCCCGACCCCTGGCTCGATCCTCAGGCCTGATAAACAGCTCAATAAAAGGTCAGCCTGTGCTGTCAACATCGCTGGGCCCCCAGCTTTCTGCCAGCCCCCATGCCCCTCACTAGAGTGAATCCAGTCAGGCCCTGATGGCGGCCCTGTGCACTGCCACACAGAGCCTGGCTGACCCTGAACAAGAGGCATGGCTAGGGATGGGCGAGTCTACTCGCTAGGACTCGTTACTCGGCGAGTAGTAAGGGACTCGCAGGACTCGGTACTCTGCGAGTTTCCCAGCGATTACTCGCACAGCAACGAGTCCAATGCAAATCAATGGCAATTGCCATTCACTTGCATTGGTCTGATTACTGTGCAAGTAATCGCTGGGAAACTCGCAAAGTAGCTGCTGTTACTTTGCGAGCCGAGTCCGGCTCTCTGCTCTGTTCAAGGTGCCGCAGCTCCAGGGTCCTAGAGCCCGACTGCTCACAGAGATGATGTAGCAGAGCTGCGATTGTTCTCAGTCTGCTCATTCCCTGTGCATAGACATCTATATCTATGCACAGGGATGTAGCAGAGAGGACATAGCGTTTTGGACTACGTTGGACGGAAGAGGATTTTTTTAATTAAAGATGGAGTCCCTAATGGCTTTTTTTTTTTATTTCTAATAAAAAAATTTCTCTGTGTTGTGTTTTTTTTTAAAACAATTTAATAGAAAATCATGGCGGTCATGTCTAATATTGTCGTGACCGCCATAAATTTCAGGCTTAGGGCCAGCTGATAATACAAAGCTGGCCCTAACCTCTTTATTACCCAGCGTGCCACCGCTACCAGGGCCGCTGGAAGAGCGGGGTTCAGCGCCAGAGGATGGCGCTTCAGTGAACGCGCCATCTTCTGGGGCGGCTGCGGGCTGCAATTTGCAGCGGGGGGTGCCCAGAAAGCTTGGGCATCCCTGCGCTGCGGATTACAGCCCCCAGCTGCTTAGCTGTACCTGGCTAGACATAGAAATTGCGCGGAGCTCCACACATTTTTTTTTTTATTATTTCATGAAATTCATGAAATAATAAAAAAAAAGGGCTCCCCTATATTCTTGTGTCTGGCCAGGTACAAATAGGCACCTGGGGGTTGGGGCAGCCCGTCGCTGCCTGCTGGATCCGGCTGGTTCCAGAAATACGGCGAAGCCCACGTGAAATTTTTTTCTGACAAATCCATAAAACAATGTAAATAAAAGGGACTGCATCTTTATTAACCCCTGGACCATGGGCGAGGGGTTAATAAAGATGCAGTCCCTTTTTTAGGATTGTTTTATTGATTTTTCAGAAAAAAAATTACATGGGCTTCGCCGTATTTCTGGAACCAGCCGGATCCAGCAGGCAGCGACGGGCTGCCCCCAACCCCCAGGTGCCTATTTGTACCTGGCCAGACACAAGAATATAGGGGAGCCCTTTTTTTTTATTATTTCATGAATTTCATGAAATAAAAAAAAAAATACGTGGGGCTCCACGCAATTTCTATGTCTAGCCAGGTACAGCTAAGCAGCTGGGGGCTGGAATCCGCAGCGCAGGGAGGCCCAAGCTTTCTGGGCACCCCCCGCTGCAAATTGCAGCCCGCAGCCGCCCCAGAGGATGGCGCGTTCATTGAAGCGCCATCCTCTGGCGCTGAACCCCGCTCTTCCTGCGGCCCTGGTGGCGGTGGCACGCTGGGTAATAAAGAGGTTAGGGCCAGCTTTGTATTATCAGCTGGCCCTAAGCCTGAAATTTATGGCGGTCACGACAATATTAGACATGACCGCCATGATTTTCTATTAAATTGTTTTAAAAAAAAACACAACACAGAAAACTTTTTATTAGAAATAAAAAAAAAAAGCCATTAGGGACGCCATCTTTAATTAAAAAAATCCTCTTCCGTCCGACGTAGTCCAAAACGCGATGTCCTCTCTGCTACATCCCTGTGCATAGATATAGATGTCTATGCACAAGGAGTGAGCAGACTGAGAACAATCTCAGCTCTGCTACACACAGGAAGAGCAGGCGGGCTCTAGGACCCTGGAGCTGCGGCAGCCAGCACAGAGCAGACAGCCTCATTTATTACTGTGCGAGTTTCCCAGCGATTACTTGCACAGTAAACGAGTCCAATGCAAGTCAATGCCAATCCTAGTTTTGTCAGAGTCTCTGACAAAACTAGGATTGCTTCAGGCTGAAGCTTCTGAGACACATCTGTGATTTGTAAATCGAACACTACTCGCTATTACTTGCTTCCCCATTCATTAACATTGGACTCGCTAGACTCGCAACGAGTAGCGAGGGCCGGGCTCGGACTCGCTAGAGTCAAGCGATTCCGAGTAATTTAGGACTCGCCCATCTCTAGGCATGGCCCATGCTGTCAGCATCATCGGGCCCCTCACTGGAGTGAGCCCAGTCAGGCCCTGATAGAGGCCCTCTATGCAGCTGCATGTTCCTGCCATAGCTATGTAACTGGGATGAGTGTGCTTCACTGGATATCTTGCTGTGTGAATTACCATTTGAGGTGGGTATGTTTGGACTTAATAAATGAGTGAAAGCGGCTTGTTTATGTGTTTTAGTTCTATTAAAGGATTTTTCATTGCTACTCTGTTTTTCAACTATTTACTCACCAAACTGGTAATGTGGGGTTATCATAGACGCCTCAAAATTACCAATCCATGATGACAGCTGACATTATCCCCTTTTATTACCATGTTTGCCACCGCATCAGGGCAGCGGGAAGAGCCAGGATGAAGCACCAGGAAATGGTTCTTCTAATACATGTATCATATTCTGGAGCAGTTGCCTCCTCAGGATAAAAATACCAAACCCAGCCGTGTGTTTTATCTGGCTGGTATCAATATTTTTTCAATTATTTTTCTATTAGTACAGTAATCTGCTGCAGTTTGGTTGCACTACTGGCAACCAATCAGAGATGCTAGCAGAAAGATTAATCCTAAATATCCTATCTCAGATAATCACATAAGCCCTTTCACCACAATTAGGCCTCTTTGTAGATAGAGCGCGGTCTTCTTTATTATAAACCTGCCGGGGGGTTCCTATAACCATGACCCCTCCAAGGATTATATGTTTTTTCTTTGAGGAGTAGAGACCAATTATGACTTATGCTATAAGGCTCTGCACTCACCACCACTTTGCTCTGCACTCCAAATCTCCATGCTCTGCTCTCCCCACCCTCGCATTCAGCACCCCTGCGCTCTGCACCCCCACACTCTACACTCCCCCCATGCTCTGCACTCCCCAGCCATGCACTCTGCACCTTTGTGCTCTGCAATCCCCCCATTCTCTGCACTCCCCACCCCTGCGCTCTGCACCTCTGTGCTCTGTACTCTCCATCCTTGTGCTCTGCACCCCCCATGCTCTGCACTAACCACCCCCGCGCTCTGTACCCTCGCTCTCTGCACTCCCCCCAAAACTATGCATGCTTTTTTTCCCTCTGCACTCTGCTTATATTGGGTGCAAATACATTGCAACTTATTAAGGTGTTTCTGCAGATCCTTAGTTTATCAATCTTCTTTATGTTTTCCAGATCAGTTATGGAGCCACCGACCTCTCATTGTCTGATAGACGCCTCTATCGACATGTTTTCCGAACAGTCCAAAATCACCACATCCACAATCTGGTAATCACCAAACTGTTGGAGCATTTCGGCTGGACCTGGGTTGGGATTTTAGTATCAGATGATGAAACTGGAGAGAATGAACTGCAAATACTAACAAAATACATGAGAGAACACGGGATCTGTGCCGCCTTCATCATAAAACTTACATATAATATTATTACTTTTGACGATATTTTATCAATTTTGAAGCATCAAAAAATCAATGTCATTATAATATGTGGGGTGTACTCTCTTCATATATGGAAAGTATATTATATAAAATTTCTATTAATTGACAAAACTTTCATCTTTCCACCATCCTGGGTCTCCAGTTTCATCATTGAGAATATCGTCTTTTCATTATGGAATGGGAGTCTAGTAGTGGATATTTCATCACAACCTTTCCCAGGTGTAGAAGATCTTGTGAAAAACTACAGCAAACCTTTCATTGATTCCGATGATGAGAAGCTCTGGAGAATACTAGATTCAAGAGCAGAAAATGCAGATAAAGATTCCTTCATTACATTCAATTGGACACATGATGATGGTTATAATAATTCAGATCAGTATACATTGCCAAGTATAATGAATTACCTGTCATCAGGGGTCTCTCCGAGACTGTATTACGCAGTAGAAGTCCTGGCCAAAGCTCTACATGAAATGTTCTTATTTATAAAAGACAAATATCAAGAAAATTCCACAACCGGATTTCTACAATACACACGGAAGTTACAGCGCTACATACAAATGATGAAGAATCCACCGGATCCAATGAAGCCGATATATTACTTTAATGACCAAGGGGAATCCGTACATTCATATAAGATAACAAACTGGAGATTCACATATAATACCAGTCTTATGGTTGTCCAAAATATTGAAGTAGGACATTTTACACCATGGGCTGCCAGTGGTCAAGAGCTTTACATGAATACCCAGTCTATAACATGGAAACCCCCCGGGGAGGTAAGAAGCGTTATATATACACTAGATGGTGGCCCAATTCTAACGCATCGGGTATTCTACAATATGTATGTAGTTTATGTATGAAGATTTAAGAATAATGCAATGCGAAGTTGGGTTTAAATCCTGCGGCAATATCACTGATTGGACACGCCGGACTGCACGTGTCGCTGATTGGTGGCGGGCGGCTGGCGTGACCAATTAGCGACGCGGAATTTGTGTTACAGACAAACAGAATTAGACGATTATATATTAGAGACCTACAGCAGTGCCAGTGTTCAGCTGTGTCGGTGTACAGCAGTGCTGGTGTTCAGTGGTGTCGGTGTACAGCAGTGTCGGTGTACAGCGCTGTCAGTGTTCAGCAGTGTCGGTGTACAGCGGTGTGGGTGTGCAGCAGTGTCAGTGTGCAGCAGTGTCGGTGTACAGTAGTGTTGGTGTACAGCACGTCACCAGAGGGTGGCTGTCAGCATCTCCAGTCCTCTCCGGTGCTCGGTTCCCCCGGTCTCCAGTTCCCTGCTATCTGTGGTCGAGCTCTGCAGCCAGATACGGCTCTTGTGCCCGTAGTGCGCCTGTCTGTTTGTGTGTAAAGGAAATCCTGCGTTACTGATTGGTCGTGACGCGGGATTTCCGTTACAGAGAGACAAACAGACAGACACGATTATATAGTAGATTAAGAAAATTTCACAAAGAGTGTTCAATATTTTTTCGAGGTGTCATTTGTCTGGTTTGATTTCTTTGCCTGTGAGGATGGAGGAGGCTGCGAGGATGGAGGAGTTTGTGAGGATGGAGAAGACTGGGAGGTTGGAGGACGCTGCAAGGATGTAGGAGGCTACGAGGATGGGGGAGGATGTGAGAATGTGGGAAGATTTGGGTATGTGAGGAGGCTGTGAGGGTGGAGGAGGCTGTGAGGGTGGAGGAGGCTATGAGGGTGGAGGAGGCTGTGAGGATGGAGGAGGCTGTGAGGATGGAGGAGGCTGCGATGCTGGAGGAGTATGTGAGGATGGGAGGCTGCTAGGATGGAGGAGCCTGCAAGAATGGGGGAGACTGCAAGGATGGGGAAGATTTGAGGATGTGAGGAGGCTGTGAGGGTGAAAGAGGCTGTGAGGGTGGAGGAGGCTGTGAGGATGGGGAGGCTGCAAGGATGGAGGTGGCTGAGGGGATGGAGGAGACTGAGGGAATGAAAGAGGCTGTGAGGATGGAGGATACTGCGATGATGGAGGTAGGCTGTGAGGATGGGGGAGCCTGTGACGCTGGTCATCTCCCGGCTGGCTCCCCGCGGACCTCTGTGCGGCAGGTAGCCGCGGCTCAACTACTGCCGCACAGACGTACGCAGCGAACCAGCCTGGAGATGACCGGCATCAGCGGTAGTACCCCGAGCGGGATTCAAATCCCCGCCAAGCGCGCTACTTTTCTGATTGGTCGCCAACCAATCAGTGGAGCGGCGCGGCTTGGTGGGAAATATGAATCCCGCGCCGCTGATTGGTCACCGCTCTCAGTGGCGACCAATGAGCGGTGAAGGATCCAAACCTCTACCAAGCCGTGCTTCGTTGCGCTGATTGGTCGCTGGCGGCGACCAATTAGAGAAGTGGCACGCGGCTTGGCCGCGATTTGTATGGCGCTCAATTTTCAAATATACGCCGCTTTGCTGATCGATTGGCGACTAATCAGGGATGTAGCGCAGTTTGGCTGGGGATTTGAATCCCGCTCAGGGTACCACCGCAGCGAGCAGCCGGAAAATGACCGGCGTCACGGTCATCTCCCAGCTGGCTCGCCTCGGACCACTGTGTGGAAGGTAGCCGCAACTCAGCTACTGCTGACACCGGTCATCTCCCGGCTGGCGAGCCGTGGACCTCCACACGCAGCTCTTTTGCATACACTGCGCTCATTGGAGCCGCGGCTGGCGGCGACCAATGAGCGCTGGCACGCGATTTCGGCCTCAGACAGACACGATTAGGCAATTATATAGTAGATGTGATTATAGAAAGCTCCGTCTGCCCTTAAACATCATTATGGATTCTATAGGTAATCTGATATATTCTACATCTACATGTATAAGCTCTGGAGTCACTTTGTAATTCATTACCTGTATATTAGGGATGGGCGAATCTACTCGCTAGGACTCGTTACTCGGCGAATAGTAAGGGACTCGCAGGACTCGGTATTCTGCGAGTTTCCCAGCGTTTACTCGCACGAGTCCAATGCAAATCAATGGAAAACACTGACAAAACTAGGATTGCCATTGTTTGCATTAGACTCGGCTACTGTGCCAGTGATAGCAGGGAAACTCGCAAAGTAACTGCTGTTTCTTTATTATTTCATGAATTTCAGAGTCAGAGTCTCAGAGTCAGAGTCTCAGAGTCAGAGTCTCAGAGTCAGAGTCTCAGAGTCAGAGTCTCAGAGTCTCAGAGTCAGGTTTAGGAGTCTCAGAGTCAGAGTCTCAGAGTCAGAGTCTCAGAGTCAGAGTCTCAGAGTCAGAGTCAGAGTCTCAGAGTCAGAGTCTCAGAGTCAGAGTCTCACCCTCAGAGCCAGAGTCAAAGTCTCAGATTCAGATCTCAAGTCTCACCTCAGAGCCAGATCAGAGTCTCACCCTCAGAGCCAGAGTCAGAGTCTCAGAGTCAGAGTCTCAGAGTCAGAGTCAGAATCTCAGAATTTCATGAAATAATTAAAAAAAAATGCGTGGGGCTCCGCGCAATTTCTATGTCTAGCCAGGTACAGCTAAGCAGCTGGGGGCTGGAATCCGCAGCGCAGGGACGCCCAAGCTTTCTGGGCACCCCCCGCTGCAAATTGCAGCCCGCAGCCGCCCCAGAAGATGGCGCGTTCATTGAAGCGCCATCCTCTGGCGCTGAACCCCGCTCTTCCAGCGGCCCTGGTGGCGGTGGCACGCTGGGAAATAAAGAGGTTAGGGCCAGCTTTGTATTATCAGCTGGCCCTAAGCCCGAAATTTATGGCGGTCACGCCAATATTAGACATGACCGCCATGAATTTCTATTAAATTGTTTTAAAAAAAACACAACACAGAGAAAATTTTTTATTAGAAATAAAAAAAAAAAGCCATTAGGGACTCCATCTTTAATTAAAAATATCCTCTTCCGTCCGACGCAGTCCAAAACGCGATGTCCTCTCTGCTACATCCCCTGTGCAGACTGAGAACAATCTCAGCTCTGCTACATCAGGCAGCAGGCGGGCTCTGGGACCCTGGAGCTGTGGCAGCCAGCACACAGAGCAGACAGGACTCTTATCTGTGCGAGTTTCCCAACGATTACTTACAAAGTAAACGAGTCCAATGCAAATAAATGACAAAACTAGGATTGCTTCAGGCTGAAGCTTCCGAGACACATCTGCGATTTGTAAATCTCACACTACTCGCTATTACTCGCTTCCCCATTCATTAACATTGGACTCGCTAGACTCGCAACGAGTAGCGAGTCCTGGGCTCGGACTCGCTAGAGTCAAGAGATTCCGAGTAATTTAGGATTCGCCCATCACTACCGTATATCTTTTTAAGTCTCTGACAACAAAAACTAAAATACAAAATAACAGGAATAAAAAACCACAGAAAATAATAATAAAAACAAGATGGAGAATGTAGAAAGCCAAGTAATGATAATAATGTCCTGCAGTAAAGTGTGAGGATGTGATAAGTGCAGGGTTACCACCTCGTGTATTTTATACATCATTCTTCATCTTTTTTTATTGTACATTTTATCATTTATGCAGGATGCAGCCAGGCCCTTTAGTGTTGGAGGGTGAATTGGGGTGTTTGTCCTCTGGGGTGCACTTATATAGTGCTGGGCAGCACACCTGATCTAATAGTATTGGGCATCATCAATAGGTCATAACCCGGACACTGGTCACCACACGTACATGTGTGACTGGCGTCCTATACAATTCCATATAGGATATGTATAAACTAGCACCTTGAACGCTTTGAAGTGTTTCTTGAGTTTTGCTAACTTTTCTTTAAAAATGTTTTGAAACTTTTTCTGTAATTCTTAGAATTCTCATAGACTTGATTAGAAAAATAATACTTTGTTTCTCATCCTATATTATCCATAACAAGAGGACAGATGTAGAATACCCCTTTTTTAGGAAGATGATGCTTCTTAGGGCCAAGTCACACACACCGATATCTGTGCAGATCTTGTTCGCAGATTTCTGGTTGCAGTGAAATGATGGACACATTGTTATTTGTATATGGCCACAAAATGGAACAATTTGTCCATGATTTCACTGCAACCAGAGATCTGCGAACAACATCTGCACAATTATCTGTGTGTGTGACGTGGCCTTAAGGGCCACTTTACACACACCAACTTATCTGTCCAACTTCTGAACAACTTACTGGTTGCAGTGAAATCATGGACACATTGCTGCATTTTGTGGCTGTGTACAAATGGAGCAATGTGTCAATGATTTCACTGCAACCAGTAAGTTGGTCAGAAGTTGGACAGATAACTTGGTGTGTGTAAAGTGGCCCTTAGGCTAGGGCCACACTTGCGTCATGCATCCAGTAACTGGATCCAGTTTTTGACCTGTTGAAATCTTGAAGACTGGATCCGTTGGTGCGCCCGTAGACTCCAATGCAAAAAATGGATTGCCAAAGTGCAATCCTTTACGGCATTGGGTTTTTTCCAAATCCAGTAAAAACATGGTCTGCTACGTTTTTGGTGCATTTTCAAAGCCGGATGCGTTTTTTGTAACATGGGAGTCTATGGAAAATGCATCGGTTAACGCATGGTACATGTATGTACCATGCGTTAACGGATCCATTAATGGATGCATTTAAAATGCCTCAAAAATGGCAAGGGGAAAAACTAGATCCAGTAATGCATCCAGTAAACGGATGCAGGCTCCCAAGTGTGACCCTAGCCTAACACATGCGTTATGACTCCAACCTCCAGCTCTGATCTGCCTTCCCTCGTGGTCGGCTTCCACTTTTACCGGGCAATATCTCTTCTTATGTGTTAAGAGACCCCAGACCATAAAGAACGTCAAATGTAGAAAAAAAAACAACCGATGCTCACCTGACCACTTACCTCTGCTGCTCACTTTTGCCCCATATGGTTCTGGCCTGAAAGGTCCATTGAATGGTATCGGCTCACGTCTTGATGCCACGACGTCACCGCCGGGATGAGGCTCTTGGTTTCACGATATGGCGGTTGTTGGGAACGTGTCACTCTCGGGTGTAGTATTGAGATCGTTGGTCATTGACCCTGTCAAACACAGCGATGCTGCGTTCCCAGCGGGCGACCAAAGATCAAAAAATGGTCCCGAAAGATTTGTAACTATCAACGATCTCACAGCAGGGGCCTGATCACTGGCGGGGTCACTGTTACGTCACAAAACCTGTGACGTTTCAGCGATGTTGCTGTGTGTGAAGTACCGCTAAGGCAGAACTGTCATCAGATAATCAGCTCATTCCAGGAGTCGGTTCATACAGTCAGAATCCTGTCCGGCTCTTCCCTGCACTGCGCCATTATTGGCTTGGGGAAAATATTTTACTTCCAGCAAATGTTATCTTATCTGAGCGGCCAAAAATGAGTCCCAAGACTCTAAAAGTGTCTATAGTGTAACATTCAGGGGAGTTTATGTTTTTTATCCATAATTTTTTATCAGAACAGTTTGTAAAAATATCATTTGATGCACAGAATTCCATAGGATGAATTAATAAAACGATGCCTAGGTTTGAATCCAGCTCTTTCCATACACCAATAATACCATCGGGGGCTTGATATTGCTTGTCAATCATAAATTATATCGGTTATAAAAAGAGACTTTCTTGTTTCTTTTCTTTTCAAAATTCTTTTATTAAGAGAAAATGAACATTACATGGTATATTATCACATATAAAATATAAAATACAAGCCATACTATCGTAACCAAAATAAGACGAAGTTAAATGGGCTCTTCAGGTAGATGGGTCATAACTTCTGTTCTGACATTTCAGGCTTGTTTAGTAAGCATTGGGTTAAGGTAGTTGTTCCCAATAACAAGTACAAACAGTAAATAATGTTAACAACAAAGAAATAAGCTAAGATAGAGAAGAGTTAGGATATACATAGTAGAAGTAGGGGTAGTTGGGTAAGGTATGTGGGGGGGGGTAATAAAGGGGGAAGGTGGACACAAGCAAGCGTGTGTTACAATGTTCATAGGATTGTTTATGTATTCAGGGTTGAAGTTCTATAGTTGACCCATGGTTGCCAGACATCCAAGAAGGTGGCTCGGGAATGGTTCACCAGGGACACCGTTTCAGCCACATGGTAAAATGAATGTACCTTGTCTTCTAGTTGCAACAGTGTCGGGAGACCAGTAGTTTTCCAGTGGATCGGTATTAGTAGTTTAGCCGCATTAAGTATATGTTGGGCCAAATGAGATGCTTTTTGATGGTCAGGCCAGATCCAAAAGTTCAGTAAGGCTGTCTCTGGTTTTTGTTTTAGATCCTTTCATATTACAGTGCCAATAAGGTTCTCAACTTGCTGCCAGAATACAACGATGGCAGGACATTGCCACCAAATATGAAGGTAGTTGCCAGGACCCGCTCCACACCGCCAACACAGGGTGTTAGCATCCTTCGCACCAGCCAGAGCTCCGTATTGGCGTGTGGTACCATCTGGTAATTATTTTAAACTAGCTGTGAGCCCGATGCAAATGCATCGGGATTCTAGAACGTGCATTCATTTGATTATAGTAGTTATAGCTGTTAGCCTGATGCAAATGCATCGGGTATCTAAAATATGTTTATTGTTTTTTTAAAGATTTTTAAATAATAATCGCATCATCAATAGCAATAATATAAGCCATAGCATTATTATTAGCAGTAATAGCAGTATTAATAGCATTATTAGCAGTATTATGAGCATTAATAGCATTATTAATAGCATTAATAGCATTATTATTGCATTAATAGCATTAAATAGCATTATTACATTAATAATAGCTTAATAACATTATTAATAGCATTAATAGCATTATTATTAGCATTATGTATTAATTACCATGAATAGGATTATTAGCATTAATAGCATTAATAAATTAATAGCATTAATACATTATTAATACCATTAATAGCATTATAATTAATTAGCATTATAGCATTAATAATACGCATGAATAGATAATATTAGCATTAATAGTAATATAGCATTAATAGCATTAATAGCATTATTGATTAACATAATAGCATTAATAGATAAATATGCATTATTAGCATTATTGATAGCATTAATAGCATTAATAGGATAAATATTAGCATTAATAGCATTAATATCATTATTAATAGCATTAATAGCATTATTATTAGCATTAATAGCATTAATAGCATTATTATTAGCATTAATAGCATATAATTAATACATTAATAGGATAAATATTAGCATTAATAGCAATAATAGCATAATTAATTAGCATTAATAGCATTATTAATAGCATTAATAGCATTAATAGCATTAATATTAGCATTATTAGCATTAATTATAGCATTAATAGCATTAATAGGATAAATATTAGCATTAATAGCATTAATAATCATTATTAATAGCATTAATAGCATTATATAATTAGCATTAATAGCATTAATATGCATTATGCATATAGCATTAATAATGCATTAATAATACCATAATAGATAAATATAGCATTAATAGCAATAATAGCATAATAATAGCATTAATAGCATTATTAATAGCATTAATAGCATTAATAGATAAATAATAGCATTAAATAGCATTATAATAGCATTAATAGCATTAATAGATTAAATATTAGCATTAATAGCATTAATAGCATTATTAATAGCATTAATAGCATTAATTAATAGCATTAATAGCATTATTATTAGCATTAATAGCATTAATAATAGCATTATTAGCATTAATATAGCATTAATAACATTATTAATAGCATTAATAGCATTATTATTAGCATTAATAGCATTAATAGCATTATTATTAGCATTAATAGCATTAATAATACCATTAATAGATAATTTAGCATTAATAGCATTAATAGCATAATAGCATTAAATAAGCAATTTAATTAATAGCATTAATAGCATAATTAATAGCATTAATATAGCATTATTAATAGCATTATTAGCATTATAATTAGCATTATAGCATTATTAGATAGCATTAATAGCATTATAATATTAGCATTAATAGCATATTAATAATAGCATTAATTAGCATGTATTAATAGCATTAATAACATTATTATAATAGCATTATAATAGCATTATAATTATAGATTAGATTAATTATAGCTAATACATTATTAATAGCATTAATAGCATAATTAATAGAATTTAAATAAGCATATAAATATAGCATTAAATAGCATATATAGATTATTAGCATTAATAGGCAATAAATAGCATTATTATTAGCATATAGCTTATGCATTAATTAAAATAGCATTAATAGCATTAATATAAACATTAATAATATAATAATGCATTTTAAGCATTTAGATAATAGCAACATTAGATTACATTAATTAATAGCATAATGACATTAAATTAATAGATTAATATGCATTATTAATTAGCATTAATAGCATTAATAATACATTATTAGCATTAATAAAGCATTAATAACATTTATATAGCATTATAGCATAATTATTAGCATTAATAGCATTAATACATTAATATTTAGCATTAATAATTTAATTAATACATTTATGCATTAAGATTTAATATTAGATTAATAGCATAATACATTATAATAGCATTAATAGCATATATTATAGAATTATTAATAGCATTATTAGCATTAATAATAGCATTAATAACATTATTAATAGCATTAATAGCATTATTATTAGCATTAATAGAATTAATAATAGCATTATTACATTATAATAGCATTAATAAAATATTAATAGCATTAATAGCATAAAATTAATAGCATTAATAGCATATACTATTAATGCATTATGCTAGCATAAAATGTAATGCATTATTAGCATAAAAGATAATAGCATATTAGCATGAATTTGCATTATTAATAGCATTAATAGCATTATAATAGCATTAATAACATTATTAATAGCATTAATAATAGCATTATTAGCATTAATAATAGCATTAATGACATTATTAATAGCATTAATCGCAATATTATTAGCATTAATAGCATTAATAATAGCATTATTAGCATTAATAATAGCATTAATAACATTATTATTAGCATTGATAGCATAATTATTAGCATTAATAGCATTACTATTAGCAGTAATATCATTATTATTAGCATTTTTTTTTTAATTATTATTTTTTATTTAATTATTTATTATTTTTTTATTATTTTTTTATTATTTTTTAATTATTTTTTTTATTATTAAATTTATTATTTAGGCTGAGCCCCAGTTCTCTTTCAGGTCCGCTGAAAGGGCTGATATTATTAGCATATATTTATTTTTTTATTATTTTTTTTATTTAATTATTTATTATTTTTTATTTATTTTTTTATTATTTTTTAATTAATTTTTAATTATTTTTTTTATTATTAAATTTATTATTTAGGCTGAGACCCAGTTCTCTTTCAGGTCCGCTGAAAGGGCTGATATTATTAGCATATATTTAATTTTTTTATTATTTTTTTTATTTAATTATTTATTATTTTTTATTTATTTTTTTATTATTTTTTAATTATTTTTTAATTATTTTTTTTATTATTAAATTTATTATTTAGGCTGAGACCCAGTTCTCTTTCAGGTCCGCTGAAAGGGCTGATATTCTTAGCATGTATTTATTTTTTTTATTATTATTTTTAATTGAATTATTTATTATTTTTTATTTATTTTTTTATTATTTTTTATTTATTTTTTATTTATTTTTTTTATTATTAAATTTATTTGTTCCCATTGAAATACATTAGCGGTGTGTCGGCGATTTTATGGCCGCCCACCTGGTTCTATTTGTCGGCCCTAAAATCGCGGACACACCGCTAATGCATGTCTATGGGCAGTCAGCTCGAATTCTGATTGGTCGGCGTCAGCAGAGAGCGACCAATCAGAAATCGAGCTGACTGCCCATAGAGATGCATTAGCGGTGTGTCGGCGATTTTAGGGCCGACAAATAGAACCAGGTGGCCGGCCATAAAATCGCCGACACACCGGTAATGTATGTCAATGGGAAATGAGGGGCTCTTCTGATTGGCTGAGGGCAGTAGACAGCGACCAATCAGAAGAGCCCCTCACATCTCATTGACATAGAATGGTGGATTTGTCGTCCATTCTATGTTAATGATAAGTGAAGAGGACGTCGGAGCTGGAAGTTGGCGGAAAGAAGACAGAAGATCCCCGGGGCCGGACGAAGAGGCGGAGATGGCGGAAAGAAGAGAGAAGACCCCCGGGGCCGGAGGAAGAGGACGCCTGGCCGGACGGAGGACTTGTGGATCGGACGGACGATCAGATGACTAAGAAGGCATGTAAGTGATCGACGGGGACGTTAGGGTAGGGGACGGTGGGGGCTTCGGGTGTAGGGCTTTAGGTGTTAGCGACAGCAGCGGGGGAAAGCGGCGGGAGCTTAGGAGGCGGCGGGGCTTAGGGGGTAGGGGCTTAGGTGCGGCGGGGCTTAGAGGGTAGGGGGTTAGGTGCGGCGGGGCTTAGGGGGTAGGGGCATAGGTGCGGCGGGTCGGGGCTTAGTGTGTAGGGGTGCGGCGGACTTAGGGGGTAGGGGCTTAGGTGCGGCGGGTCGGGGCTTAGGGTGTAGGGGTGCGGCGGACTTAGGGGGTAGGGGTTTAGGTGCGGCGGGTGGGGGCTTGGCGGCGGACGGTAGTGGCTTAGGTGCGGCGGGTGTTAGGGGGTAGGGGCTTAGGTGCGGGGGGGCTTAGAGGGTAGGGGCTTAGGTGCGGCGGGGCTTAGGGGGTAGGGGCTTAGGTGCGGCGGGGCTTAGGGGGTAGGGGGTTAGGTGTGGCGGGGCTTATGGGGTAGGGGCTTAGGTGTCGCGGGGCTTTTAGTTGCGGCGGGGCTTAGGGGGTAGGGGATTAGGTGCGTCTGGTCGGGGGTTAGGTGCGGCGGGGCTTAGGGTGTAGGGGCTTAGGTGCGGCGGTGCTTAGGGGGTAGGGGCTTAGGTGGGGCGGGTCGGGGCTTAGGATGCGGCGGAGCTTAGAGGGTAGGGACTTAGGGGCGGCGGAGTTACGGGGTAGGAGCTTAGGTGCGGGGTGGCTGTGCGGACATTGCGGGGTGGGTGTGCGGACATGGGGTGGCTGTGCGGACATGGGGGGGCTTTGTGTACGACATGGGGGTGGCTGTGCGGACATGGGGGTGGCTGTGCGGAGATGGGGGGGGCTGTGTGGACATGGGGGGACTGTGTGGACATGGGGGGGGCTGTGCGGACATGGGTGGGGCTGTGCGGACATGGGGGGGGCTGTGCGGACATGGGAGGGGCTGTGCGGACATGGGGGGGTCTGTGCGGACATGGGGGGTCTGTGCGGACATGGGGGGGGGCTGTGCGGACATGGGGGGGGCTGTGGGACATGGGGGGGGGCGAATTGTGGGTAGCGGGGAGCGAGTTGCGGCTCAGGCAGCGACTCGCAATGGCCTCGCGGCCATTGCTCGCGCTACCTGAGCGGTAAATCGGTAAGGTTGTGGCCGAGCCTGTGGATGGATTTTCAGGCAGCGACTCGTAATGGCCGCTTAGCGGCTATTGCTCGCCCTGAGCCAGCTTCGCGCCCAATGTTAAATTCGTATCCACATGACCACGCCGGAAGTAGCGCTCGGAGGGGCGCTTTTCCGATTCGCGATTATATAATAGATGTGTTTTCTTGTGCACGGACACACTGGGACGGGCCATGGGTAGTGATGGGCGAATCCTAAATTACTCGGAATCGCTTGACTCTAGCGAGTCCGAGCCCAGGACTCGCTACTCATTGCGAGTCTAGCGAGTCCAATGTTAATGAATGGGGAAGCGAGTAATAGCGAGTAGTGTGAGATTTACAAATCGCAGATGTGTCTCGGAAGCTTCAGCCTGAAGCAATCCTAGTTTTGCCATTTATTTGCATTGGACTCGTTTACTTTGTAAGTAATCGCTGGGAAACTCGCACAGATAAGAGAAGAGTCCTGTCTGCTCTGTGCAGCTCCAGGGTCCTAGAGCCTGCCTGCTGCCTGATGTAGCAGTGCTGAGATTGTTCTCAGTCTGCTCATTCCCTGTGTACAGACATGAATGTCTGTGCACAGAGATGATGTAGCAGTGCTGAGATTGTTCTCAGTCTGCTCATTCCCTGTGCATAGACATCTATATCTATACACAGGGGATGTTGCAGAGAGGACATCGCGTTTTGGACTGCGTCGGACGGAAGAGGATTTTTTTAATTAAAGATGGAGTCCCTAATGGCTTTTTTTTTATTTCTAATAAAAAAATTTCTCTGTGTTGTGTTTTTTTTAAAACAATTTAATAGAAATTCATGTCGGTCATGTCTAATATTGGCGTGACCGCCATAAATTTCGGGCTTAGGGCCAGCTGATAATACAAAGCTGGCCCTAACCTCTATTACCCAGCGTGCCACCGCCACCAGGGCCGCTTGAAGAGCGGGGTTCAGCGCCAGAGGATGGCGCTTCAATGAACGCGCCATCTTCTGGGGCGGCTGCGGGCTGCAATTTGCAGCGGGGGGTGCCCAGAAAGCTTGGGCATCCCTGCGCTGCGGATTCCAGCCCCCAGCTGCTTAGCTGTACCTGGCTAGACATAGAAATTGCGCGGAGCCCCACGCATTTTTTTTTTTTATTATTTAATGAATTTGTCAGAGTTCGACGGAGTCTCGGAGTCGGAGTCTCTCGGAGTCGGAGTCTCCTCAGAGTCGGAGTCTCAGAGTCGGAGTCTCAGAGTCGGAGTCCCTCAGAGTCGGAGTCACCTCAGAGTCGGAGTCACCTCAGAGTCGGAGTCGCCTCAGAGTCGGAGTCGCCTCGGAGTCGGAGTCGTCTTGGAGTCGAGTCGGAGTCGTCTCGCATTTTTTTTACTCCGACTCCGAGACGACTCCGACTCCGACTCGACTCCGGGACGACTCCGACTCCGAGACGACTCCGACTCCGAGATGACTCCGACTCCGAGACGACTCCGACTCCGAGACGACTCGCTCGAACGACTATCCGACTCCGAGACGACTCCGACTCCGAGACGACTCCGACTCCGAGACGACTCCGACTCCGAGACGACTCCGACTCCGAGACGACTCCGAGACGACTCCGACTCCGACTCGACTCCGAGACGACTCCGAGACGACTCCGATTCCGAGATGACTCCGACTCCGAGACGACTCCGACTCCGAGACGACTCCGAGACGACTCCGACTCCGAGACGACTCCAACTCCGAGACGACTCCGACTCCGAGACGACTCCGACTCCGACGACTCAGAGACGACTCCGACTCCGAGACGACTCCGACTCCGAGAGACGACTCGACGACTCCGACTCGACTCGATCGACTCCGAGACGACTCTGACTCCGACTCGACTCCGACTCCGAGACGACGACTCCGACTCCGAGACGACTCCGACTCCGAGACGACGACGACGACTCCGACTACCGAGACGACTCCGAGACGACGACGACTCCGACTCCGAGACGACTCCGAGACGACGACGACTCCGACTCCGAGACGACTCCGACTCCGAGACGACTCCGACTCCGACTCGACTCCGAGACGACTCCGACTCCGAGACGACTCCGAGACGACGACGACTCCGACTCCGAGACGACTCCGACTCCGAGACGACTCCGACTCCGAGACGACTCCGACTCAGACGACTCCGAGACGACTCCGACTCCGAGACGACTCCGACTGCGACTCCGACTCGACTCCGAGACGATTCCGACTCCGAGACGACTCCGACTCCGACTCCGAGACGACTCCAACTCAACTCCGAGACGACTCCGACTCCGAGACGACTCCGACTCCGAGACGACTCCGACTCCGAGACGACTCCGAGACGACGACGACTCCGACTCGACTCCGAGACGACTACGACTCCGACTCGACTCCGAGACGACTCCGACTCCGAGGCGACTCCGAGACGACTCCGACTCCGAGGCGACTCCGACTCCGAGGCGACTCCGACTCTGAGGCGACTCCGACTCTGAGGCGACTCCGACTCAGACGACTCCGAGACGACTCCGAGACGACTCTGACTCCGAGACGACTCCGACTCGACTCCGAGACGACTCCGACTCCGAGACGACTCCGACTCCGACTCCGAGACGACTCCAACTCGACTCCGAGACGACTCCGACTCCGACTCGACTCCGACTCCGAGACGACTCCGACTCCGAGAGGACTCCGCCTCCGAGACGACTCCGAGACGACGACGACTCCGACTCCGAGACGACTCCGAGACGACGACGACTCCGACTCCGAGACGACTCCGAGACGACGACGACTCCGACTCCGAGACGACTCCGACTCCGAGACGACTCCGAGACGACTCCGAGACGACTCCGACTCCGAGACGACTCGACTCCGAGGCGACTCCGATTCTGAGGCGACTCCGACTCTGAGGCGACTCCGACTCTGAGACTCCGACTCTGAGACTCCGACTCTGAGGAGACTCTGACTCTGAGCCTCTGACTCTGAAATTCATTAAATAATAAAAAAAAAAATGCGTGGGGCTCCGCGCAATTTCTATGTCTAGCCAGGTACAGCTAAGCAGCTGGGGGCTGGAATCCGCAGCGCAGGGATGCCCAAGCTTTCTGGGCACCCCCCGCTGCAAATTGCAGCCCGCAGCCGCCCCAGAAGATGGTGCGTTCATTGAAGCGCCATCCTCTGGCGCTGAACCCCGCTCTTCCAGCGGCCCTGGTGGCGGTGGCACGCTGGTAATAAAGGGGTTAATACCAGCTTTGTTATACAAGCTGGTATTAAGCCCGAGATTCTTAATGTCAGGCCACGTTTGACCCAGCCACTAAGAATCTCCAATAAAGGGTTAAAAAAACACAACACAGAGAAAATTTTTTATTTGAAATAAAAAAAAAACCATTAGGGACTCCATCTTTAATTAAAAAAATCCTCTTCCGTCTGACGCAGTCCAAAACGCGATGTCCTCTCTGCTACATCCCCTGTGCATAAATATAGATGTCTATGCACAGGGAATGAGCAGACTGAGAACAATCTCAGCACTGCTACATCAGGCAGCAGGCGGGCTCTAGGACCCTGGATCTGCACAGAGAAGACAGCTGGACTCGGCTCGCAAAGAAACAGCAGTTACTTTGCGAGTTTCCCTGCTATCACTGGCACAGTAGCCGAGTCTAATGCAAACAATGGCAATCCTAGTTTTGTCAGAGTCTCTGACAAAACTAGGATTGATATTGATTTGCATTGGACTCGTGCGAGTAA
This sequence comes from Allobates femoralis, assembly GCA_033576535.1. Classification (NCBI taxonomy): domain Eukaryota; kingdom Metazoa; phylum Chordata; class Amphibia; order Anura; family Aromobatidae; genus Allobates; species Allobates femoralis. The sequence continues at coordinate 12,808,573 of JARQOC010000003.1, forward strand.
TCACTGGGAAACTCGCAGAGTACCGAGTCTTGCGAGTAGATTCGCCCATCCCTAGCCATGGGATTGCTTCTATATGTGGATAATCTGGGTCAGTGTGAATTCGTAACCCAAGTCTCTTTCCCAATGTGAGACATATGCTCTTTTTAGACCGTTGTCAGAGGTCACTAAAGCTTGATAAATGGTGGAATATATTTTCTTGGGTTTAGAGGTCTTGGCACAAAGCATTTCATAGGTTGTTAAAGCTCTAGTTAGGTTAGTATTTTTAATATGACGTTTTAAGATTGCATTGATGGAGCCATAATGGACAAAATTTAAAGACGACAAGCCTGGAATTTGTTGTAGTTCAGACAGTGGAAGAAGTGTTCCCTCCTGCATTAGTTGGTCTACAGAGATGTTGGAATATTTTAGTTCCCCCTCTGACTGTCCTGGGTGTGACAATGAGTGAGCAAGAATGTCTGAGAGCTTAAGTAGGGGAGATAGAGGCAGGGCCAAAATGTTTATGGAATCTTGCCATATTTTGAGTGTAATTTTAGTGTGTGAGTTTAATATACAGTCATCAGGATTTAGGCGCATCTGGACTAAGAAGAAGTATCTAAGAGGGAGAGGGGCAAGCGGCTTCATCCACCTCGAGCCATTGCTTATCTCTGGAGCTACGAATTATATCTACTGTTCTAGTTAGAATGGCCGCTCTATAGTATCGTCTGAAGTCTGGCGCGCCCATTCCTCCATCCCTCCTTGAGAGCGATAGTAGGCGATAGGATATGCGCGGTTTCCTATTCTTCCAAATATACGTGGAGAAAAGAGAGTTCACCTTTTGAAGATAGGACGATGGTATTTTTATGGGTAACATCTGGAATAAGTAGGTGAATTTAGGCAGGATCAGACTTTTTATTATATTTTTCCTCCCCATCCACGACAGATAGGAATCTCTCCACCGCTTGATAAGGGCTGCTACAGAGTCGAGTAGATGGGGAATATTCAATCTAAACAATTCTGTATCCAATCTGCCTATCTTCACTCCGAGGTAAGTAATATGGGACTTAGGCCAAGTAAACGGGTATGGTTTTTTCAGTTTTGTCAATGAGTGTGTAGGTATATGTAGGTCTAGAGCTTCGGATTTAGATATGTTTATCTTGAAACCAGAGAGGTTGCCGTATCTCTCCATCAGGGTTACCAAGGCTGGGAGTCCCTTTAGTGGATTGGTTAAAAGCACCAGTAGGTCATCAGCAAAGGCTGCCGTTTTAAATTGTGATTTATTTATTTTGATACCCTCTATATTTTGATTTTCCTGTATAGAAATCAATAGGGGTTCTAGCGCCAGGATAAACAGTAGTGGGGACAACGGGCAGCCCTGTCTGGTTCCGTTATGGATAGTAAACCTTTGTGTTAATGAATCATTGATCTTAATACGTGCGGTTGGGTCCTGGTACATTGCCATGATGGCTGTAACTATTATGGGTGGGAAACCGAAGTGTAAGAGTGTTTCCTCTAGGTAAGCCCAGTCCACCTTGTCGAAGGCCTTTTCAGTATCTGTGCCCAGCAATACTAATGGAAGTTTATGCGCTTTGGTATATTGAAGGAGATGTAGGATTTTATGGGTATTATCTCTTCCCTCGCTCCCGCCCACGAAACCCGTTTGATTTAGTGATATCAAATCTGGCAAAAACTCGTCGATCCTTCTTGCAAACATGTGGATTCAGGTAACAGATGAAAGCGGCACTCGTGGATCTTTTGTTCCATATGCTGTTTATTGATCCAGTTTAGGATACATCCATCGGGGAGGGTGTGCAGGGAGGGAGTGTGCAAGCAACGGTGACCGTTTCGAGGATGATACCTCTTCTACAGAGCCCGTAGAAGAGGTATCATCCTCGAAACGGTCACCGTTGCTTGCACACTCCCTCCCTGCACACCCTCCCCGATGGATGTATCCTAAACTGGATCAATAAACAGCATATGGAACAAAAGATCCACGAGTGCCGCTTTCATCTGTTACCTGAATCCACATGCTTATATCTATAAGCTGAGCACCGGGATTCCAACCACCATCATCCGGACAAAGGAAAAGACACCAGCAGCTACTACAGGTCAGTGCCCTTTCAATCTACTCCATGGCCTTTTTGCAAACATACTGGCTAAGAGTTTCAGATCCACATTTAGCAATGATATTGGTCTGTAACTGCTACAGGAGGTCGGATTTTTGCCTTCTTTGTGTATTAAGGAGATTTTTGCCTCTTACATTTGTTGTGGGAGTGGGCGTCCCTCCATCGTGTCATTACATAACCTTAGGAGACGTGGCAGGAGGAGCGAAGCGAAGGTTTTGTAATATTGTACCGAGAACCCATCTGGTCCAGGGGCTTTACCTTTGGGGCACCTCGACAGGGCAGACTGGAGCTCACCCAGCGTGAAGGGCTTAGTTAGCTTGTGTTGTTGAAGTTGTGTTAGGTTCAACTTCTGTAAAAAAAAAACAGTATCTAATTTTCTCTAAAGTTTAGTAGCTTCAGTGTCGCTTGGGCGTAAATTATAGAGCTGTTTATAGTATTCTAAGAAGGCTGTCTCTATATGTGTGGGGTTCTGCGCTGTCACACCATGAGCATTCGTGATAGAATGTATTTGTGTGCGAGCTTGCCTTTTACGGAGCTGCGTGATAAGGAATTTAGAGGCCTTATCTCCATGTACAAACATCCTATTCTTCCATCACGCATACCATTTTGCAGAGCTGGCATTAATGATATCTTTCAATTCTTGTCTCTTATCAATCAGAGATTCCAGAGTGGCCTGGTCTGTATTTTTTGTGACGCATCTCTAGCTCAGCTATGTCGTCATATAAGCTCTGAACTTTCTGGTGCCTCTTTTTGTTGTAATAGGAAGCTATGGAGATAAGTTCACCTCTTAGTACTGTTTTATGTGCCTCCCAAAGAGTTTGGGGTGAGATCTCCTCTGTTTCATTTTGTTGGAAGTATTGTTGAAGTCTGTTGTTAAGTCGTGATCGCACCTCTGGTAAGTCTAGTAATGATTCATTAATCTGCCAAGATCTGGCTCCTGCGTGTGATTTGGATATATTTATAGACAGTAATACGGTAGCATGGTCTGAATAAACGTTTGGGGTTATATTAGCTTTGGACAGTCTGGATAGAAGTGATCTTGGTACAAGAATGTAATCTATACGGTGATAGGACCTATGAGGGTTGGAGTAGAAGGTGTAGTCTCTCACGGACGGGTATCTCCAAGAGTCGATTAACTGCATTGAATTGAGAGTAGTGTGCAGTCTCGACAGATCTCTAGGGGAGAAAGCGCTTTTTTGCTTCGAGGTGTCCAGCATTGGTTCCAATGCTATATTTAGATCCCCTCCGATCAAGAGCACACTCTCTCTAAATTGCTCTATCTTTTTTAGGGCCGAAATGAACCATTTCATCAGTTTTTAATTAGGTGCATACAGGCTACAAAGGGTCATCAACGAACCGTTTAAAAGTCCCTTCACACAGACATATCGCCCCTGTGGGTCTATTAGAGATTCCCGTAGCTGGAATGAGACTCCTCTCTGCATAGCAATGGAGACTCCCCTCGAGCCTGACTGGGTAGATGTGGCATGGTACCATGTATCATAACTTGATCTTTCAAAGTTCGGAATTTTGTTAGGTTTAAAGTGTGTCTCTTGGACAAATAATACTTCTGCCTTTTGTTTTTTGAGTCTATGTAGTATCGGGTGCCTGGATCTCGGGGAATTGAGCCCATGTGCATTAATGGATGCAAAGGTAATTACCTTATTGGTGTCCGACATGGCGATTATTTTCTTCTGGTAGATGCAGTGGAGAGTACCCGCTTGTGCATGGGATGTTTGGGGGGGGGAAGAGGGTAGTAAAGTGTAGGAGAAAGTGAGAAAGATCAGAAATCACAGGGAGGGAGAGAGAAAAAAACATTGGTTTTATAAATAAAGAATTAAACATAACAATTCTAGATTCAATACTGAACACCACTGTTGATATGTGGCATTGGTAGCCAGCTTAGAGGGGGTAAGTAGAACAAATTTGTCTAACATAGTCTTGACAAAAAAGAAAAAGAGAAAGGTATGAACCGAGTCATTCAGACCGCATCTTGCAACCCCAATTTAGGATCTCTGCTCAGTGACAGATGTCTCTCAAAGGGGTCGAGAGTTAGAATGAGGCAACACAGTGTATAATGATGTTCATGTGGCATCTTCGGGTTCCTTAGGAGTCGGTGATTTTGTCGACTTTCTCTTCGTGCATTGTGATCTCGGGGTCACCTGTTGCCATGGGGTCTGACCTGGAAGAGGACGAAGCAACGTCGCCGAGTGAAATGACTCCAGGTCTGGATAAGTCTCAAGGGTTATGTCGAGATCTGTGCAGGTGGCTCTAACATTCATAGATGACCTGGCGATGAGCCTCTTATCCCCCGCTGTAATATGGACTCCAAAAGGGAATAGCCATCGGAAATGGTAACCCTTTTGTAATATGGCATCTGTAAAGGGTTTCAGCAGTCTCCGTTATTTTAAGGTTGATCGCTGATAGGTCTTGGAAGAGTTGGATCCGTGCGCCATCATAGACTATCTCTTTCTGTTCCCTTGCCTTGCAAAGAATCAGATCCTTGACCCGATAGTCCAAGAAACGGCACAGTACATTACGGGGTGCCTCACCTTGTGTTGGTTTGGGGCAGAGGGCCCTATGGACTCGAATTAACTCAATGTCTCGGGAATCGTCGTCAGCAAGTAAGCTCCTGAAGATCTCTAAGGCAGCAGTGCCCAGGGCCTCAAACGCCACAGATTCGGGTAGGCCCTTGATCCGAATATTGTTACGGCGTTCGCGGTTTTCATGGTCCTCCAGTGTGGAGTGGATAAGATGTAGTTGCTGCTCATGGACATTAAGGCTGTCAAGAAGTACATTGGATCGTTGCGACACCGCATTTTGGGATGTTTCGAGCGTCTCATCTGTGGCCCTGAGAAGTCATGTCTTGCTTTATTTCTGCCAATTCCTGACCAATCGGCTCAAGGGCTTTAGCTAACATGCATTTTATGAAGGAGCGGGTAACCATTGCGTCTTTAGGCTGGGGCTCTCCCTCTGATCGCTCTCTCCCTCTGTGTCAGAATCATCTCCATAGGAACATTTTTGCGTTTGGTTGGTTTTGTAAATTCTGTGATAGTGTTCTGTGCCTTCATAAATTGGTCAACATCGGCCTGGGTAACAGATTTCACAGTCTTAGATGTACTTTTTGATGGTTTAATACTTGACTTTCCCATACTGTATCAGGATAGGTCTGTTGATGAGGTTATAGACAATTTTAGTACTCTGGCTCCCCCTGCTGGCTAAGGGATGTTTTAGGATGTCATAGTTTATCAGTCAATGCTGTATGAAAGAAATCCAGAATTTATAGTTGGTAGATCCTACTGATGTTAGATGTATTACACCAGATGCAGAGAATAAAGAGCAGTGCACACCACTGAGATGAAGGGAAACGTGGATAGGCTCTATGCACAGTCTCTCTACAGCCTCCAATATGCACAAGGCACTAGATTTGGGTCCCAAGCTGTCACCAGGGCAATAAAAGTTAATACTGTGCCCTAATCTGCCCCAGGTGTCCCTGCAGCTCCCAGCTTTTATATAGGCGTCTAGTCTGGAGCTGATGTTGCACTGTAGCTCTTTGCGGGTGTAATATTCTCAGCCCCCGTTCTCTGAGCTGGCTGCGGGTCCGTGGGTGAGCACTGATCCCCACAGTCCTCTGGGCCCCCACCGGGTTCCGCACTGTCTATTCCCTCTCAGTCTTCACCGGCTCACTAGATCTGCCGGGCGCTTACCTCAGTCCCGCGCCAGTTGCAGGCAGGCTTTTTCGGCGCACATCGGCAGTAGGAGGGGAACGAGGGTGCGCGCCGCTCTCTGGACGCTCCGTGACAGCCCAGCGGGCCTCTCCTCCTGGCTCCCTGGAGCCGCGGGCTTTAGGCAACATCGCCTCCAGTAAGATCGGCGGTCAGCTGGCAGTCTGGGTCTGTGCTGGGGAGAGTGCTGGGGAGCGCGATGAGTCTGCACCAGGCTCAAGATGGTTGGCGGTGGTGGCACATGCGGGAATCTTCCGGGATGAGCCGTTAAGTGCTTAAAACTTCTCCCACTCACGTCTCTGGGGTCCTCAGTGTAGGGGGTAGCTGTAGATGGGGTGCTGCGGGCAGTCTGGAGGCTCACTTCTGTTGGATGGCATGGATGCTGCCGGGCGCTCTAGGAGCTCTGTGCAATGCAGCCTCCCAGGTCAGCGGCCATATTGGATCTGAGACTTTCTTGTTTAGTGCCGTTAAAGCCATAAACTTAAATTGAGATCTCCCAACAGAACGTCTATAGAAGTCTTACCTCCCTCCATCCACAAACCCACAATCCTTAATCTGGAAACTTGAAAGATTATTGTCCATAAGGGGGTTGGAAACAAGAGTGACCCAAGGACAGGAGAGTCAAAACAGGCCAGAGGTAGTATGTCTTCCTACAATTCCACATGTGAAGAAAGTGTCAAAGTAAAGTTGAAATACAGCATCCAGGTTCCTCTTATAAAAATACTTCTGTGTTAACCCCTTTACATAAACAACGGTCAAAAACATATATAGATGCATCCCATATAAAATATCAAGACTCAAGCTTGTATGCAGTTAAAATTCAAATTTAATAGAAAGTGCAGTGCAACAAACAAGATTTGATATTGTAATTCAATACAAAGACAGGTCAGGCACAAAGGAGGAGGTGAGAGACACACAGTGCCATTATACAAATCAAGGGGTATACATTAAACATATACAACTCAGTGAATAGCAACATACAAGGAGCAATGCTGCAGTAGACCAATAAATATATGGTTGGGCAAGGTTAAAGCATAGAAACGTTTCCCTTTACGATATATCACATAATGATATGTAAGATGGCTCACTGTCTTTAATATGGGCTCAGGAGTAGTGATGAGCCACCACCTCAATGTTCAAATTTGTGATTTGTTCGTCCGTGAGCCCCATTAAAATCAATGGCAGGCTACAGCAAACACATAGAAAACACCTTCATAAGATATCCAAAAGCTGCCAATTACTCAGAATAGACAACAAACACCAGGAACAGTGGCAACAATCTAACCACAGTACACATAGTCAGGGGAAAAAGTGGCATTAGTTTTCTACATAAAGTAAAGAGAGGTGGAGGAGTGAAAGGCGGATGAGACACAGGTATGGGCATGTCACACCCTTCTCAAATCATCTAAAACACAGCAAGGGGACTCCAACAAGAGTCCTCACTCTTCCCAAAGGTCAGCCCACAGCAAAATGGCATCAATTGTCCCAGACCACAAACTGCTGAATGGCCCAGCCTGCATGCATAGCACAGGGTCTGGAAAAGGACCTGGCCTAGAATTTCAAGGTTAAACATTGCTCAGCAACTAAATGTTTTGTGGAGTATTACAGGATAAACTAGTCAGGTAGGTCAGTGACCTGTTTAGGCCTAGTAGGTTGTTTAAACTCAAAGCTCATGCAATCACACTCATTATTGTTATGCCCTGTCACACACAGGTGGGACAAGTCTAAGTTTCATGGAGTATTACAGGAAATAATAGAGAGATAGGTCAGAGACCTGTTTGGACCTAGGGGGCCAGATAAACTCAAAGCTCATGCATGCGTTCCTGTGGCACCCCAGGGGTTAATGTGCCACAGTAACAACACCACCAAGGGTTAATTCCCCACACAACCTACACCACTACACTGGCGTCTACAGACCAGAAGGGGGAGCTAAAGCTGCTTCCCTATATATTCTGGGTGGAGAGGAAGTGGCAGTTAGTTCAGTGCAGGGCTGGGTGTAAAAGGGCTGCATTAGGCCCAACCCACGGTCCACTGTCTAGTTCCAGGCCAAGCCAGGGTCTGAGGAAAAAGAGACAGAGCAGAGAGGAACACACCTGAGAGACAGAGTCCCCTGAGACTCACCCCAGGGAAGCGCAGAGACCGGATACCGGATCCGAAATTGTGCAGCACAGAAAACACCGGATTAGTGATGATTATATATCTTCACTGTACCACAGCGAAGCAACACAGCGGGGTCAGCAACACAAAGATAAGACTCAAGTTGCCTAGCAAGTTTGGTACCAATGAGGGGAGACAGGGCCAACAGCCTACCTAAAGTGGCAGCAGGGCCACACACACAGTGCAGGAGTAGGAAGCCAAAGGACCCGGCCCCAGGTGGGAGCAACCCGGCCCTGGTACAGACTCCGTGGAAAGTCATCTACTAAATACCATCTACAGTAAAGACTTGGAAAACTACAAAACTGCGAGTCTGTGTAATTCCCTACTCTCCCTCACAAACTGTTATCATCTCTACCACTACCCCTACCCTGCATCATCCATAGACTATCAACACCACTGCCCCGGGGAACCAGGCTCTGCCTGGAGAGCCGTTACATCACCGACTGCCAAACATCATCCCCGAAGGTTCTGCAACAGCGGTGGTCACCCTGACCACATACCACGGGTGGCATCACGACTATATCCCCTGTAAATAACCCCCAAACCCATTACTTGTGGGCCCGGGACATGGTCCGGACCAAGACCACCGTGATTCCCCGTGATTTCCCGGTCTGGTACCGAGTACCCCATCCCAGTGGGCTCCACATTCCCATCAATGTTATGCCCAACACCACACAGGTGGGACCACTATCAGTGTCGTGGAGTATTACAGTAAATAATAGGTTAGGTCAGAAACCTGTTTTGGCCTAGTGGACCAGATAAACTCAAAGCTCATGCAAGCGTTCCCATCAATGTTATGCCCCGCCACACACAGGTGGGATCACTATCAGTGTTTTGGAGTATTACAGGAAACAATAGAGAGGTAGGTCAGAGACCTGTTTGGGCCTAGTGGGCCAGATAAACTCAAAGCTCATGCAAGCATTCCAATCAATGTTATTTCCCGCCACACACAGGTGGGACCACTATCAGTGTCGTGGAGTATTACAGGAATATCTAGTGAGGTAGGTCAGTGACTTGATTAGCCCTAGTGGACAGGGGAGATTGACCAAACAATGCTTTCAAGCACCCAAAATTGGAGTATGTGAATTTAGCAAATTTGTTATTCACTGGTTCAATGGACAAAAAGGTTGAATATTCAGAAACAGGGGCAGGAGTGTCAAGGATAGGTATTGACTGAGCTCAGAGGGCCCTACTCAAGTCAAGCAACAAACAGCAAGGAGGCCCCAACAACAGTTTCCATTTAAGAAAAAAAAAAGATTAGGCACAGTCACCACTTAAGTGGCATCAATTGCCCCAGAGTTGAAATACTGAAATGTGGAGTTTAATGCTGCACATTGTAAAGTACACAATCTTCCATTCTCCCCAGGCTGACACAGGGGTGGCAAAGTCCTTGCGGATCCATGACTTGTTCATTTTGATAAATGTGAGTCTGTCTACACTGTCATTGGACAGAGGCATGCTCTTATCCATAAGAACACTACCAGCAGCGCTGAAGACATGTTCAGAAAGAACTCTGGCTGCGGGGCACGACAAAATCTCCAAGACATGAGTGGCAAGCTCAGGCCATTTTTCCAGTTTTGAAGCCCAAAATGAACAAGGGTCCAGTTGCCCAGTCATGGCATCGATATTCAGCTGTAGATACTCCTGTACCATCCTCTCTAGACATTCAATATGTATCAGACTTGTTCTCTCTTCTGGCTTTGCAAAGGATGGTCTAAAAAATTGGTGTAACAATTCCACAAAATTGCTGTTACCAGATAGACTATTACTGTTAACGTTTGAGTGATGACAACTCGACGTTCCCAGGGTTGGAATGTTAGAACTGCAAAATTCATTATGTGCGAATAATGGTGTTTTGGGAAAAGCAGATCTAAGATTATGTAAAGTTTCTGTTGATACTCCTGCATTTGTGCGTCCCTTTCCAGGGCAGGAATTAATTGGGCAAATTTACTCTTGTACCGGGGATCTATCAGTGTGGCAATCCAGTAGTCGGCATTACTTCGCATTCTAATAATCCGAGGATCATGTTGCAGGTAGTGCAGCAAGAAGGCACTCATGTGTCTTGTGAAATCCAGAAGGACCAAGTCCTTGTTGTGTTGGTGGCGGAAAGGTAACATTCACGCTTCTTTCCTTTGCCCTCTCCCTCCAACCTTGCACAACAGAAATGTGATCAAGATCTTCCTCATCTACTGAGTCTACTATGCCCATCGCCTCTTCTTCCTCCATTTCTTCCTTGGCTCCTGCACCTTCTTCAACAGTTTGGCTGCTACCATGCGCCTTCGTTAATCCCTCTCCCCCAAACTCCCATGCCAGCCACCTTGGTGCTGCCGACCATATGCACTTTGAGATCTTGTTATGCCTTTCGCATACGCCTCCTCCTGTACTTCCTCCCTTTCCTCTAGGCCCACCACCTGACTCTGAATACTGGTTAAAGTGTTCTCCGGCATGTAGATGACCGGAATTGTCATACTGATAATGGCATCATCAGCTCTAAACATCTTAGTAGCCATTTCAAAACTCTGCAGAAGGGTGCAGAGGTCCTTGATCTGAGACCACCCCAGCAGCATAATTTGCTTCACCTCTGGATCGCGTTGGCCCAGGCTATATGTCATAACATACTGCACCAGGCCTCGTCGCTGCTGCCACAGTCGCTGCAACATGAGCAGATTAGAAACACTTCTGGATCGCCACAGCAAGTGGGTATCAGGCCTCCTTGTCTCTTTTCCCTTGGGTGAAGCCCCTGCCCTGTGTGAAACTTGGTTGGCCTCCTCTGCTCTCCTATCACCTGTGCTAAATTGGGATAACCCGCGTTGGTCTGCCGCTATCTCTCTTCTTGCGGTGCCTGGCTCCCTTGTTGGTGACTGCACAGATGCCCGGGAGACTGAAGTCTCCACAGTAGACCGGTATTCTCTGCTGGGCTAGGTGCTCTCCTGCAGAAGCGGACTCCGGTGTCCGGGATGCTTTCGGGGGTAAACCAAGATGGCACCTCGCTCCCCAAACTGCTCTTTCTCTGATATTCTTTCTCCTTGCCTTCGACCCCACTCTTTGGCCCTGCAAAGAATAGGTTGGAGGCTGTTCCGTGTCACTAGCTCAGGCCTAGCGCGGCTCCAACCACCAGGACGTCTTCCCAGCTCTTCTAGCATCTGCACACTCTGACTAACTCAGCCCCCAGCCCCAGTTTTTATAGGGGGATCTTGCCTAAGGGCAGCAAGTTGAGCTCCACCTACTGTGCTGGGTTGGAAGGTGTTGTTTTTGTCTTGTACCCGCTGTGGGAATCCATCCATGCTCTAGGTGAGTCTGTGGTTACCTGTGTGTGCAGGGTGCCACATTTCCCCGTAGGTAAGATCAACACTCCTGGACTGAGAACATTTTTGGTTAATGCACAAACAAATTACATTTTTCAATATTAGCAGGTAACATATGTACAGTCTAAAAAATTCAAAAATTTACAAAAACCACTGAAAAATGGCAAAACAGGCACAGTCCATACGGTGCTAGTCCATCCACCGCAGGCTGTAAAACAAGTTGGTTGTCACAACAGTCCTGTGACTATGGTGACTATGGTCCTTTTAAGGTTGTAACTGGGAAAAGTCTTTGAAGAGTCTTTACAGTATAGCAGTGGCGGACCTTGACCCCAGGGGGCCTTGGTGCAGCCATGTTAAGGCGGCGCGGTCCGGGGTGGGGGGGTTGGCGTGGGTATTCTCTGGTGTGGTGCGGCCATGTTGAGGAGCGGGGGGGCGTGCTGCTGGCGGCCGGCAGCACAGTGCTTGTGCTTGCGACAGCTCTCCTACCTGCTGAGCCGCACCGTTCCCGGGAGCAGGAGGAGCAGAGGAGAGGAGGGGTGGGATCAGGCAAGGGAGGACCCTCTTCTCCTCTGACGTCGGGTTGCGGGGGTCGGCTGGGGGCCCCCTAGCCGGTCGGGGCCCTGGTGCAGCTGAACCAGCTGCACCATGGTAGTTCTGCCCCTGCAGTGTAGTCTTTGTAAGCTCCTTGTAAAGGGTTAAAGTCTTTCAAAGTCCAACACACTCAATAGATTCCTTACAAGTAAAGTTTCTGTAGGCTTAAAAATTCAAAATACACAACAACACTTACTACGGGTGCCTCGGCGTAGGAGTCGTAGGTACTGAAGGGGCCTCCACTGGTCATAAGCGCTGTAGGCCTCCTGGCCCTGGGGTCACCTACTGGCCAAGATTTTTCTCTCCCTAGACAGTTGTTTACGCCAACTCTACTCACCCTTTTTTTGATGTTGTGTACCTGGTGTGACCTGTTTTAGCCTACTCTTCACCCTTCTGTACACTACTATTTACATTTTATGTACATAACTGGTTTCTGTTTACATTTTGTACCTACTGCACCCAATCTCCATACCTGGATGGGGGTTGACCTTGTGTGCTACGACTAGATCTACGCACTACTGGTGTGGATGTCTCAGGTGATGTGTCTGCAGAAGAGTGGAAGGTGGGTAAGTCAGGTAAGCGTCTGCGTGACCTTAGTCTCACTACAGGACTAACAGGTGCACTGATTGCAGGATCCTCTGTTTCTCTGACAACGAGTGTTTCTTCCTGAACGCTTGGGATGGTTTCTTGAGGTTGGTAAAAGTTGATTGGAACGATTACGGCTCCTTCATGTTGAGGCCAATCCTCCAGGAAATATCCAAGTAGTGTGGATATGACTTCCTTTTTTGGTTCTTGGCATGGAGTTGGGGGTTCATAGGATTCATTTTTTTCTTCCTGTAGGTCTTCGGTCTTCCATGCTTCTGGGCATTTCTTCAGATGATCTCTGGAGACTGTTTGCGTTGTTTTTCCTCCATTTTTATTGATGAGACAGATTTTGGTGTTATCAAAGTTGGAGTTCAAAACAGTGTAGGGTTCTCTTTCCCATTGGTCATAGAGTTTATGTCTTCTTCTTTTCCTTTTTAAGACAATACTTCCGGGTAGTATAGGTCCTGCTGGTGCACTTTGGCTAAAGTTTCATTCTTGTCTTTGTCTAGCTTTTTCAAGACTATTCTCAAAACATACTTAGACTTGTCTATACTGCTCTACACGGTTAGTGTTCCAGTCAGAGTTGGAAGTTTCTGCTTTTGATTTAATGACTCCTAATTCCAAATCTACCTGTAGTTTTCCTGTGGGTGCTCTCAATAGATATGCAGGGGTACAATTTGTTGAACTGACAGGGATGTGATTGTACATATATACCAGATATATACCAGTTTTTCTGTCCATTGGTTTCTTTCTTCAAGAGGCAGTATCTTGAGCAAGTCAATGATGATGTTATACATCTTTTCACATAGGCCATTGGACTGCGGGTGATAGGGTGTAGTTCTAATCTTTTTACAACCATGAAGATGAGAGAATTCCTGAAAGATTTCAGCTTCAAATGCAGAACCTCTATCTGTTAGGATCTGTTCTGGGTAGCCTAGTGGCCTACAAAAGACATTTTGGAAGGCCCGTGCAGCTGTTGCATCTGTGAGATCTTTCACTGGAGCTACCATCAGGAATCTTGAATAATGATTCACCATTGTTAAAGCATATGTATAGCCTGTCCTGCTTGGAGTTAATTTCACCTGGTCCAAGGCTACAATTTGGAGTGGTTGCGTTGTTACAATGGATTGGAGTGGTGCCCTTTGACTCTCTTGGTCTTTCCTTCAGAGGCTACATGGTCCACATTCTTTACACCATCTTTCTATGGATCCTCACATGCCAACCCAATAGAATCTGTCTTTGAGCAACATCTCCAGCTTTTTCCACCCAAAGTGTCCTGTTTGATCATGGTAAGCATTTAGTACCACTTGGATTTCTGTTCGGGGTACCACGATCTTCCAAACCATTTCATGGGTCCTTGGATTGATGTATCTTCTGCAGAGTTTTTCCTGGTAGATGTATGGGCTTGTTGACACACTGGATAGCTCTATCTCTTCCCGGCTCATCTTCATCTGCTCCCATATCTGCTAAGTGAGGCATCCTGGATAAAGCATCAGCGTTGGCATTGTTGTGACCAGCCCGGTACATGATGGTGAACTGGTAATTGGACAATCTAGCCATCCACATTTGTTCCATAGCACCCAGTTTTGTGGTTTCCAGATGGGTCAAGGGATTGTCCGTGAAGGCAGTAAACTTGTTAGATGTAAGGTAGTCCTTGAACCTTAAGGTGATGGCCCAGACCAAGGCGAGGAACTCCAGTTTGAAGGAGCTGTAATTTTCAGAGTTCCTCTCTGTAGGGCGAAGTTTCCTACTAGCATAGGCAATCACTCTTTCTTTTCCTTCTTGCTTTTGGGAGAGTACAGCTCCTAACCCCACATTGCTGGCATCTGTGTACAACAGGAATGGTAGGTTGTAGTCTGGGTAAGATAGGACCTCTTCACCCATTGAGGTCTCTTTCATCAGCTGGAAGGACTCTTCCTGTTCCTTGCCCCACTTGAAGGGAGGATCTCTGGACTTGCCTTTCATGGATTGGCCTACTAGGAGATTTTGTAGGGGTGCAGCCTTCTTTGTGAACTCCTTGATGAATCTCTTGTAATATCCCACCAATCCCAGGAACTGATGTACTTCCTTGAGGGTCTTTGGTTCCAGCCATTCTCTGATGACAGTTACCTTATCTGGGTCCACTCCTTCTGAGCTGACTACATGTCCCAGGTACTGAACTTTCGGCTTCAACAGGTGGCATTTGGATGGTCTTAGCTTCATCCCATACTTGGATAACGCTTCAAATACCTCTGGAAGATGGTTTAGGTGTTTATCGTAGGATTTCAAGTACACTGACGTCATCTAGGTAAAGCAGTACCATTTCAAAGTTCTTATGCCCCAGGCAACACTCCATCAGCCTCTGGAAAGTTCCGGGTGCATTACATAGTCCAAATGGCATGCTGTTGAATTCATATAGACCCATAGGCGTTGTAAATGCCGACTTCTCATGGTCTTCCTCTGCACCGGAGACCTGCCAATACCCGCTAGTGAGATCAAGGGTTGAAAAGTAATTAGCAGACTTCAATGCAGCTACTGATTCTTCAATGCGTGGTAACGAGTAAGCATCTTTATGTGTTATGCGATTTATTTTCCTGTAGTCTACACACATTCTCATGCTGCTATCTTTCTTTCTTACCAGGACTAGTGGAGCTGCCCAGGGACTACAACTATCTCTTATGACCCCTGTGTCCTTCATGTCCTGTAACATCTCTTTGGCTTTTTGATAGTGTGCAGGTGGAATAGGTCTGTATCGCTCTTTGATTGGTGGGTGTGTACCTGTGTTGATGTGGTGGTGTACCCCTTTGACCTTACCAAAGTCAAGTGGATACTTACTGAATACCTGTTCAAATTCTTGAACAACCCGATAGATACCTTGCTTTTTGTACATAGGAGTGGAATCAGTACCTACATGGAGCTGCTGACAGCAGTCCTCTAGTGGTCCCTTAGCGTTGTTATCCTCTACTTCTCTGGCTGGAGGCAAAGGTCCCACTGCTTGGATCTCATTGTTATGCACAGTATAGAACTTGGCAATGGCTGAATACCTGGGTAGTTTGACTTGTTCACTCCCACAATTCAAGATGCAGACTGGTATCATTCCCTTGTGTACATCAACTACCCCTCTGGCTGTCAAGAGTGTAGGCCTTATTCTCAGCTGATGGGCTCCACTACCACCTGATAATCCTGCCCTCTTAAGCCGCTCGGCACCAAATCAACATTTCATTCATCGGGGGTATCACAATAGGAAGTGGGTCTGTTACCCGTGCAGTACCAATTTTACCACCTGTAAGTTTTACCTGTTGTTGATGCAGGAGAGCTCTTATCTCTCTCTGAAGAACCATCTTCTGCCTAGGTTTGACAGTTTCTGCAATCTGTTGGAGCAAGAACAGCACTTCACCCATGCAATTGCTAACAACATTTGCACCAAGAACAATGTAAGGATCTCGATGGTTATTCTTTTCTGCTACCACAATAGTCCCCTGGTCTGGTAATTCTACCCTCCCACCTTTATTGGTACTTCTCTAACCCCCACTATAGTAAGTGGTTCACCATTAGAAGCATAGATGGTAAGGTCTAAGGTGGGTGGTTTGAGTTCATCACATGACCAGAATTGTTTACAAAGGATATAGGGTTTAGTGGTCACTTGTGACCCAGTGTCCAGCAACGCAGATGTTGATATGCCGTTTAGTATGATGGACAGGAATGGTCTTTGTCCAAAATAGGTGTGGCACGCCTGCGGAGATTGCCACAGGACCCACCGGTGCAGGGAAGGATGTACACCTTGGCACACACAGCATCCCACACCCTCCACCCCAGACCTGGAGGGGAAGCCCCACTTGCTTTCCTTAAGCCAGATCTCACTACCGGATATTGGCAAGTCTCCGTTGCCGAAGAAGACCGGGAGAAGACAGCATTCACAACAACAATGGGCGTATGCAAATTCAACAGCATGCCATTCGGGTTATGCAATGCATCGGGAACGTTTCAAAGACTCATGGAATGTTGCCTGGGACACCGGAACTTCGAGACGATGCTCTTATACCTGGACGACGTCATGGTGTATTCCAAAACCTATGAAGAACATCTGGAACACCTGGCAGAGGTATTTACAGCTCTAACAAAGTACGGAATGAAGCTCAAACCATCTCAATGTCACCTACTGAAACCAAAAGTCCAATACCTTGGGCATGTGGTCAGCGCAGATGGAGTACCACTAGACCCGGAAAAAGCTATTCAGGACTGGCAGAGGCCAACCACCGTCAGGGAGGTTCGTCAATTCTTAGGTTTGGTTGGATACTACATAAGATTCATTAAGGGCTTCACAAAGATGGCAGCGCCCCTACAAGGTCTTCTGGTAGGCCAAACTAAGAAGAGAAGGTCTTCAGAGCCATCATTGGAATGGGGAAAGGAACAACAAGACTCCTTCCAACAGATGAAACAGGCTCTGACTCGTGAGGAAATTCTGGCTTATCCTAATTATAACCTAACATTCGTTCTCTACACCGACACAAGCAATGTAGGCCTGGGAGCAGTACTATCCCAGATACAAGATGGCAAGGAAAGAGTAATTGCCTATGCCAGCAGAAAACTTCGACCCACCAAGAGGAACCCGGAAAACTACAATCCCTTTAAGTTGGAGTTCCTGGTCTTCGTCTGGGCTATAACAAAGCGGTTCAAGCATTACCTGGCCGCTTCAAAATTTACCGTCTTCACGGAGAACAATCCGTTAACACACCTGGATACCATGAAGCTTTGGGCATCGGAGCAACGCTGGATGGCCCGACTGTCAAACTATGACTTTACCATCAAGTATCGGGCAGGCCGTAACAATGCAAATGCTGATGCCCTCTCCAGAAAGCCTCAAGTACATTTGCAAGGACTTAAAGAAGAGGTGGATGACTTGGAAGAAATAGAACTCCCAGCTTTCCATAAAAGTAGAAAATGGAAAATGACAGAAGATCATATCTACCAGAACCATCAGACTGTTGCACTAAACCATTTGCCTCACTATGGATGGAAAGAGACACAAGACAGCGATCCGGCAGTGAGCCTAGTAAAGATGCTGGTAACCCAACCGGATTCCCAACTTGAAAAGAATGCTCCACCAGAGGCCCAATGCCTGTGGAAAAAAAGAAGCAGATTTTTAATCTATCAAGGTCAATTGTGCAGACGGTATAGCAATCCTAGAACACATGAAATGGCATGGCAAATTGTGGTTCCAAAGAGAGACGTCCAAACGCTGTTGGAAGCGTACCATAATGGATCAGGACACTTTGGATGGAGATAACTGGAAGTATTGTTATGAGAGAGATTCTATTGGATCGGCATGAGGTCTACCATAGAGAAATGGTGTAAAAATTGTGGACAAAGCTCATTAAGAAGAAAAGACTGTAACAGCCAGAAAGCACCAATACAGCCTATCATCACTAAGCAGCCATTAGAACTGGTAGCCTTAGATCACATCAAACTCACACCCAGCAGATCAAACTATACCTATGCTCTTACCATGATGGACCACTATTACAGATTTCTAGTGGTAGCTCCTGTAAAAGACTTAACAGCTCAGACAGCTGCTAGAACCTTTCAAGCCTATTTCTGCAGACCACACGGATATCCAGAACAGGTATTGACAGACCAAGGTCCTACCTTTGAAGCTGAAGTATTTCAAGAGTTCTGTAACTTATACGGATGCAAGAAAATTTGTACCACGCCTTACCATCCCCAAACCAACGGAATGTGTGAAAAGATGAATCACGTGGTAATAGAATTGTTGAAAACTCTGCCCTTAGAAGAGCGAAACAGATGGCCAGAGAAGTTGCCAGACCTTGTTGACACATATAACAACGTCATCCCAGAAGACCTGTCTGATCAGCAAAGAAAATGGAGAAACAACAGCAACAGTGTCCAGAGATCATTTGAAGAAGTGCCCTCAACCACCACAACTAAAGGAATATGTACCTTGTCCAGAAACCAAAAAAAGAGGAGCCAAAGACTGTCCAGACCCTCATAGGAAAATTACCCGCAGATTGGCCCCAAATAGAAGTTGCATACTTAATACCAATGTTGACCTTCCCACAACCATTAGAAGAACCCGCCCAAGTACCAGAAGAACAGCCTGTTGTACCAGAACAAGAGATTCCTGCAATTGGTGAACCTGCCAGTCCGCTAGAGAAACTGCGCCAATACTACGGTATTCCAGAAACACGTAGATCTAGTAGTGCATACAACGCACCAGGTACAGACACTAGTGACACGCCAGTACTACGCAGATCAACCCTTAGTAACCTTGGTCAGCCACCACTTAGATACAGAGAAAAAAAAAGCTGAAAAATGTGGGAAATGTAAATATGTTTAAAATGTAAATATGTAACTAATGCTAGTGAACAGCAAGGTGAAGAGTAGGCTAAAACAACCCAAACCAGGTACACAACATCAGAAAGAGGGGAGAGTGGAGTTGGCATAAGGAGCCACTGGCTGTCCTTAAGCCAGATCCCCTATAAATATCCAGGCCTGAGGGGAGGAGTCAGTCAGTCTGCACTCAGCAGTGAAGAGAGCAGTTAGTTTCAGTTAGGAGTCTGCAGTTAGCAGAGAGGAAGGTACTGGAAGGAGCTGGTAGCTGGGACCAAGTCAGGCCCAAAACCAGGAAACCTGACCTAGCTGTGCAGCGCCCAAGAGAGAGGGACGGGAGCCTGTGGGAGAAGTAGATAGAATTAAGAAGGGAACAGATCTGAGAACCCTTTAGCTACCGGAGTCCAAAACTGCTATTAATCTATTGTAGCAGGAAACGCCCGGACAGACCAGGAGGATCTAGTCCCCCTGAAGTTAAAGACCAATAAGACTCCAAACCTGACCAAGCATAGGACCAGGGACCTAAGCAGAGAATAGGGATCCCATGGAAAGGTCCTCATTGTCGGTTGTGGAAAAGCACCCTGAGAGGGAAAAAGAGCGGCAGGTTCAGCTACAGGAAGACTTACCCTAAACACCGCACACACTAACACAGGAGGCCTCACAACTCTCAAAGGTGAACATCCCGAACTGCACCGAATCCTGGTTACCCTCCTGGACCGTGCCTGTTACCGGACATCAGTAAAAAGGTACCGAAACAGTGACTATTTTGTGTGTGTGCCTGATTCCCCGCCGCTCACAGCAGAACTGCTACTACTACTCCCCTCATCCACCCCGCTGCCCTGAGGTAAAGCTCCGCCTGTAGGAAGCTGTACTACCAAAGCTGCATTCCCATCGCCTCAGCTGCCGGCCACAGTGCTGGTAACCCTATTACCAGGGACCACAGGTGTCGTCACATTACCAATTCCCCCATCATCATCATCCCCCCATCCCCTGCCAATGACTGTCCAGGCAACAGAACCGAGAACCGACCAGCCTTGATCCCCACTGAAGTAAACCATCTGTCCCGGTAACAGTGTACCCCCTACCCTGTCGAACGACTCATAGGCATCATACCAGTCGGCTGGGCCCTGTTGAGCTACTCCTGAGGTTTGGCCCCGGCCTCCAGGGTCTGCCCATTTAAAGGACAGTATCTCGCAATATGGCCGGTCTTTTTGCAGCGACGGCAGATGGGTTCCCCTGTATAGCTGCTGCGGTCAGTGGTCCTCCTTCGAGACGAAGGGGTCTGTCTTCCTCTCCTCCATGGGACATCCTCTGGGCTGTCAGCAAGCTGGATCAAATGTTGAGGCCTGGGCTGTGGCTTTGGCTTTGGCTGTGGCCCCTGCTGCAGCTGTAGGGCTTCTATAACTGCGGCCAGGGGCTGGCTGGCCCAGGGGGCAGGGGGGCAGATGCCCTCCAGGCCAGTGGTCAAGCAGCGGTTTTGGGGCCGCCTGGCAATCTGTCAGCTGGGAAGCCAGCTGCTCATGGGCCACTGCTGGGTGCTTGCCTCCCAGGCTGAAATTTTCCAGCCAGCCCCTGACTGCGGCTAAGTTCTTACCCAGCTGGCGCACCTCCGAGCATAAGGAGTCAATTTTATCAGAGTTGGACTGTACATTGCTCTCAGCTGCATCCACGGGTGCTGGTGTTGTTGCAACCTGAGTCTTGCCACTGCGCCACCGCTGGCTGGCAGCTTCTGGAGTCTCCACTGGCTGTAACCCCCTTATGGCCATGTTCCTTAAAGTATGGAAATCAGCACCCAGGTTGCTTAGGGACCACCAGCGCAGGGTTCTATTGTATCCTGGCGACAATAGCCCCCGGGTAAACTGTTCAATCAATAGTTTGGTACCATCAGGTACAGTAGCAGGGCTGACTTGCTTTAGGGCTCGCAGCACCTCCTGTAGGCACCAGGCATAGGCCCGGATATCATCCTCTGGCTTTTGATAACAATGATAGAAGCGCATTTGGATGTCAGCCTCATTACAGTCCTTAAAAGCAACTTTTAGTTCATCAAAGATTATAGCTACTGATCCTCGTTCAGCTACGGACCAGGATTCAGTCTCCCTCTCAGCTGCACCAGTAAACTGTCCCAATACAACAGCAGCGCGCTGCTTGCCAGTCACTGCATACATGTCCAGCAAACTGCAGATCTTTCTCTTGAAGGTGGAGAAGGTATCAGAGCGGCCATTATACTGGGGTAACCACTTGGCACCAGGATATACAGTAGCGAGATCGGCATGATCGGGGCTGTGGTGCCCGGTGGGTCGGCGGTGCTACTGGTTGCAGCCATACTTGTCTTAACAGTTAAGCTACCGTCACACGCGGCAATATTGCTAGGCAATTTCACTGGCAATTTGCTGGTTGCAGTGAAATCATGGACACATTGTTCTATTTGTACACAGCAAGAAAATAGAACAATGTGTCCATGATTTCACTGCAACCAGCAAATTGCCAGTGAAATTGCCTAGCAATATTGCCGCGTGTGACGGTACCTTTAAACAGTTCAGAACTCCGTATACTGGGAGTTAAACGTTCGGGAATTTCCAGACTAAGCAGTGGCATTTCGGAAGTACTTGTCAGAGCGAGGGGCGGGTTTTCAGTTTCACGCTTGCAAGCCTTCACACCCCCTTTCTTCACGCTCTACAGCGCAGTAATGGCAGCTCGATTTAACAGCCACAAATCACACAGTCTATATACGGCACACAGTACCCAGTACCATCGGACACGGGATCCTGTTTGTGATGCCAGTGAAAGCTGTGCCGTCCCAGGGTATATGGGGTACTCGGGTATCTGGGCCTTTGCTGAGGTTGGAATGTGACTGGTGGCCTGCCCAGGCCCATGCCCTGGGGGCTATGCTTTTAAAAAGGGGTAGTATAAATGGGAATGAAGAGTTTGTGACGCCACCTGTGGTTTCTGGTGATTGCACCAGCGCTGCCCTGGGCCTCCAGGGATGATGTACAGGCAACTAGGTGTTGAAGCTCCCCACAGGTGGAGCTGGATCCCCAGGGCTGTGGTGTGATGGGGAGTAGAAGCAGGGATAGTCTCCATGGAGGACATGGACAGGGGTTGAAGAACTGACACACGCACACACCGTAGATTGTCTCTTTACCTTTTACTGATGATAAGGCAGGTAAAAGTCTTGTACTCTGTCGGGTGGTCAGGAAACACTTCAGGATCTCCACAGCGAGTGGATATCAGGCCTCCTTGTCTCTTTTCCCTTGGGTGAAGCTCCTGTCCTGTGTGAAACTTGGCTGGCCTCCTCTGCTCTCCTATCACCTGTGCTGAATTGGGATAACCTGCTTTGGCCTGCCGCTATCTCTCTTCTTTGGTGCCTGGCTCCCTTGTTGGTGACTGCACAGATGCCTGGGAGACTGAAGTCTCCACAGTAAACCAGTATTCTCTGCTGGGCTAGGTGCTCTCCTGTAGATGAGGACTTCGGTGACCGGAATGCTTTCGGGGGTAAACCAAGATGGCTCCTCGGTCCCCAAACTGCTCTTTCTCTGATTATTTTTTCTCCTTGCCTTCGACCCCACTCTTTGGCCCTGCAAAGACTAGGTTGGAGGCTGTTCCGTGTCACTGGCTCGGGTCTAGCAAGGCTCCGACCTCCAGGACGTCTTCCCAGCTCTTCTAGCATCTGCACACTCTGACTAACTCCGCCCCCAGCACTAGTATTTATAAGGGATCTTGCCTAAGGGCAGCAAGTTGAGCTCCCCCTACTGTGCTGGGGTGGATGGTGTCTGCGTCTTGTACCCGCTGTGGGAATCCATCCATGCTCTAGGTGAGTCTGTGGTTACCTGTGTGAGCAGGGCACCACATAAACACTGCCTGATGGTGTTGAGCCCTGCTGACAGTATAGTAAGGTGGTGTGCTGGATTCCTTCTGCGCAGTTTGAACATGGGTCACATTACCAGACAGGCTTTGGGTGCAGGTGGAGGACCCAGAAGAGTTGGAGGACGCAGAAGCAGTGGAGGAACTTCTAGATACAGATGCACAAACCATGGGGATGGCAAGACTTGTCCAGCAGCCCATTCTCCTGCTGTCACCATAGCCATCCAGTGCTCAGTCGGCGACATGTAACGCCCCTGTCCATGCTTACTCATCAAAGTGTCTGTGGTGAAATGCACCCTGTCACACACAGAGTTTCTCAAGGAAGTGGTAATGTTGTGTGCAACATGCTGGTGTAGCTCAAGCACAGCTTTCTTCGAGAAGTAGTGGAAACTGGCCATCTGGTACTGGGGCACTGCATCGGCCATAACATCTCGAAAATCCTCTGTATCCATCAGCCAGAATGGCAGCATTTCCATAGCCAACAGCTTGCAGATGGTGAAATTCAACCTCTTAGCTTTGGCATGGGTAGGAGGAAATTATCTTTTACTTGTCCACATCTGAGGGACCGAGAGCTGGCTGCTTTGCTGAGACAGGGTTGAGTAGGGTGTCCCAGACAAACAGCTGGACTGTGAGGGAGGTGTAGGTGGACTTATTATGTCGCATTCATAAAAAGGTGGTGCTCTTGATGTCTGACAGCACTCACTGTGGCGCCCTGCCAACCCACCCCGGCAGAGTAGGAGGAGCTCAACTTGCTGCCCTTAGGCAAGATCCCCTATATATACTGCTGCTGAGGAGGAGCTAGTCAGAGTGTGTGCAGATGCTAGAAGAGATGCAGGGAAGTCCTGGTGATCGGTGCCGCGTGTAGGCCCAAGCCAGCGACCCAGAGTAGCTTTTCAGCGTCCCACCAGCCTAAGTGGGACTGAAGGCAGGGAGCTTAGAGAAGAAACAGAAGTGAGGAACAGGTAGCTCAAATTGTGAGTTTGCTCCAGAGAAGCCGGATATTGGGGATCCGTATCGGTGGGCGAACTACAGGCCCACAGAAAACCCCTTGGCACTGAGGAAGCTTCAGCTACCCGGTCTCCTGAGAGAGTCAAAGAGAGGGAGCCAGGAACAGCAGGCCACTGCAGTACCCAGAGAAGGTCGTCCCGGAGACCAAACAGGAGGAGAAGGAGACACAGATAAAGGAAGAGAGTGGAGGCAAGTCAGGATATAATAGACTGTGCTTCAGCAGAATTCACAAAGTAAGGAGGCCTTATACCCACTTGCTGTGGGAGCCTACTGTGCAGCCCGGTCACCCGTCAGTGCCCTGGATAGTTTACCTGAATAACATCAGTAAAAAGGTAAAGAGACTTTTTCGGTGTGTGTGAATCCTTTCCTCTCACTCACCATGCCCCTCTACAGACTACTCCTACTCTCTCTCCACCATCTCAGCTCTGCTACAACCTGCTCACCTCACTACGCTGCCCCGGAGGTCCCAGTCCTGCCTGCGGAGGACTATACCATCACTGCCGCAATCCCACCGACCTCCGGAGGACTGTAGCAGCGCTGGTGATCCCTCACCAGATACTGCAGGTGGCGTCACGACTAATTTGTACATAATCCCTGTAAATACCCTTTTCAAGAACACCGCTCCCCAGGATACGGGATCAGGCGCGGCCGCCATTCCCTGTGACAAAGTTAACCCCCTCACTGCCGCCTGATACCCGGGTACCCCATGCCCTGGGGCGCAACACTCAACACCACCAGGTGTTTCCACTTCTAAAACAGCTGATGACCTGTCAATCACACTGGCTGTTGTGGGTAGTGATGGGCGAATCCTAAATTACTCGGAATCGCTTGACTCTAGCGAGTCCGAGCACAGGACTCGCTACTCGTTGCGAGTCTAGCGAGTCCAATGTTAATGAATGGGGAAGCGAGTAATAGCGAGTAGTGTGAGATTTACAAATCGCAGATGTGTCTCGGAAGCTTCAGCCTGAAGCAATCCTAGTTTTGCCATTGATTTGCATTGGACTCGTTTACTTTGCAACTGTAATCGCTGGGAAACTCGCACAGATAAGAGAAGAGTCCTGTCTCTCTGTGCAGCTCCAGGGTCCTAGAGCCTGCCTGCTGCCTGATGTAGCAGTGCTGAGATTGTTCTCAGTCTGCTCATTCCCTGTGTACAGACATGAATGTCTGTGCACAGAGATGATGTAGCAGAGCTGAGATTGTTCTCAGTCTGCTCATTCCCTGTGTACAGACATGAATGTCTGTGCACAGAGATGATGTAGCAGAGCTGAGATTGTTCTCAGTCTGCTTATTCCCTGTGCATAGACATCTATATTTATGCACAGGGGATGTAGCAGAGAGGACATCGCGTTTTGGACTGCGTCGGACGGAAGAGGATTTTTTTAATTAAAGATGGAGTCCCTAATGGTTTTTTTTTTTATTTCTAATAAAAAATTTTCCTTGTGTTGTGTTTTTTTTAAAACAATTTAATAGAAATTCATGGCGGTCATGTCTAATATTGGCGTGACAGCCATAAATTTCGGGCTTAGGGCCAGCTGATAATACAAAGCTGGCCCTAACCTCTTTATTACCCAGCGTGCCATCGCTATCAGGGCCGCTGGAAGAGCGGGGTTCAGCGCCAGAGGATGGCGCTTCAATGAACGCGCCATCTTCTGGGGCGGCTGCGGGCTGCAATTTGCAGCGGGGGGTGCCCAGAAAGCTTGGGCATCCGTGCGCTGCGGATTCCAGCCCCCAGCTGCTTAGCTGTACCTGGCTAGACATAGAAATTGCGCGGAGCCCCACGCATTTTTTTTTTATTATTTCATGAAATTCTGAGATTCTGACTCTGAGACTCTGACTCTGAAATTCATGAAATAATAAAAAAAAAATGCGTGGGGCTCCGCGCAATTTCTATGTCTAGCCAGGTACAGCTAAGCAGCTGGGGGCTGGAATCCGCAGCGCAGGGATGCCCAAGCTTTCTGGGCACCCCCCGCTGCAAATTGCAGCCCGCAGCCGCCCCAGAAGATGGCGCGTTCATTGAAGCGCCATCCTCTGGCGCTGAACCCCGCTCTTCCAGCGGCCCTGGTAGCGGTGGCACGCTGGGTAATAAAGAGGTTAGGGCCAGCTTTGTATTATCAGCTGGCCCTAAGCCCGAAATTTATGGCGGTCACGCCAATATTAGACATGACCGCCATGAATTTCTATTAAATTGTTTTAAAAAAAACACAACACAAGGAAAAATTTTTATTAGAAATAAAAAAAAAAAGCCATTAGGGACTCCATCTTTAATTAAAAAAATCCTCTTCCGTCCGACGCAGTCCAAAACGCGATGTCCTCTCTGCTACATCCCCTGTGCATAAATATAGATGTCTATGCACAGGGAATAAGCAGACTGAGAACAATCTCAGCTCTGCTACATCATCTCTGTGCACAGACATTCATGTCTGTACACAGGGAATGAGCAGACTGAGAACAATCTCAGCTCTGCTACATCATCTCTGTGCACAGACATTCATGTCTGTAAACAGGGAATGAGCAGACTGAGAACAATCTCAGCACTGCTACATCATCTCTGTGCACAGACATTCATGTCTGTACACAGGGAATGAGCAGACTGAGAACAATCTCAGCACTGCTACATCATCTCTGTGCACAGACATTCATGTCTGTACACAGGGAATGAGCAGACTGAGAACAATCTCAGCTCTGCTACATCATCTCTGTGCACAGACATTCATGTCTGTACACAGGGAATGAGCAGACTGAGAACAATCTCAGCACTGCTACATCATGTCTGTGAGCAGGCGGGCTCTAGGACCCTGGAGCTGCACAGAGAAGACAGCTGGACTCGGCTGGCAAAGAAACAGCAGTTATCTGCGAGTCTCCCTGCTATCACTGGCACAGTAGCCGAGTCTAATGTAAACAATGGCAATCCTAGTGTTGTCAGCGTTTCTGACAAAACTAGGATTGATATTGATTTGCTTTGGACTCGTGCGAGTAATCACTGGGAAACTCGCAGAGTACCGAGTCCTGCGAGTCCCTTACTACTCGCCGAGTAACGAGTCCTAGCGAGTAGATTCGCCCATCCCTAGTTGTGGGTAAAGAGTTCTGGGGCCGAAAGCCTGTGTGACAGCTGTCGGCACAGTCACACAGGATGATGAAGCTACGGATGCACTGGATAGGCCAGATGATGGTTGGCCAAGCCCGCTAGGCCGCATTGTAACACAGTGAGCTTTCCACTGTGACTTATGCTTCATGTCCATGTGACAGTTCATGCATAAAGTACTCAAACTCTCGATTTGTTAGCCTCTACTCAGAATTTGTTTACAAATTTTACAGATAACATGAGTTGGGTCATCGTTTGCGATCTGAATAAAGGCCCAGACTAGGCAAGGCTTCATTGTCTCCAGCAACAGGGGTTATAGTTTGGGAATGAGGGTCTACATTATGCTCGGACCCTTCTTAATCTGGGATTAGATTCGACTCACAAAGATTTTGGGCATAGGTGCAGATCATTTCCTTGTCTTGACTCAATTACCATATATACTCGTGTATAAGCCGACTTTTTCAGCCCAAAAATTGGGCTGAAAAGTCCCCCCTCGGCTTATACACGAGCCATATACAGTGTGGTGTGGTGGGGGCTGTGTCAGGGCACTACAGGAGGCAGGAGGAGGCAGGGGAGGCTGCAGAATGAGCGGCACATCACGTGGTGCCGCTCATTAATTATGCATGGGGAGCAGCGCATAGTACATTGCTGCTCCCCTGCACAGTATAGCCTCCCCCGGCCCCCCTATGTATACAGAGGCCCCCCCAGCAGTGATCCATCTCACCCCTCGGTCTCCAGGCACCCAGGTCCTCCAGCTGCTGCTTCTGCGTGCCCCGCGGCTTCTAATACCGGCATCCTCCTCGCTTTTCCTGTTTGAATGCGATCATGTGACCCGTGGGGGGCCTCTGTATACATGGGGGGCCTCTGTATACATGGGGCAGTGAGACAGCAGGGGAGCTATATACCACTGCTGGGCCTGTATACCACTGCTGGGTCTGTATACCACTGCTGGGACTGTATACCACTGCTGGGGCTGTAAAGCACTGCTGGGGCTGTATAGCACTGCTGGGACTGTATACCACTGCTGGGGCTGTATACCACTGCTGGGGCTGTATAGCACTGCTGGGGCTGTATAGCACTGCCGAGGGGCCTGTATACCACTGCTGGGTCTGTATACCACTGCTGGGTCTGTATAGCACTGCTGGGGCTGTATAGCACTGCTGGGTCTGTATACCACTGCTGGGGCTGTATACCACTGCTGGGTCTGTATAGCACTGCTGGGGCTGTATAGCACTGCTGGGGCTGTATAGCACTGCCGAGGGGCCTGTATACCACTGCTGGGAACTGTATATCAGTGATGGCGGCAACTGTATACTAGTTATGGCCACTATATACCAGTGATGGCTACTATATACAGGGATGGTGGGCTATATACCAGTGATAGGGGGCTTTATAACAGGACGGTGGTCTGCTGCATTGGTAGTTTACTGTTTCTATTTAAAATACAAGTTCAACATTTTATTCGTATCTATTTTCATTTTTAACATTTTTCAGTACCGGTAGCTGCTGCATTGTCCACCCTAGGCTTATACGCGAGTCAATAGGTTTTCCCAGTTTTTGGGGGCAAAAGTAAGGGGCGTCGGCTTATACACGGGTCGGCTTATACACGAGTATATACGGTTTTGGAGCAAACCTCTGATTTCCAAGCTATAGTAAGAAATGCCCTGGGAGCCTAAATCAGGCAGAAGGCCTCATGACAAATGTAGAGGGTAAGGAGTGAAGGGGTTAATATGGTTTAATAATATTAAGGCTGCTGGCTGCACTGTGGACGTGGAGGGGTTAGGATTGGTGGAAGGAATAAGGGGGCAGGTTTATGTGGGGGGATATAGAGAGTGAGAAGGGGGGAGGTACCTTCTATTGTGCTGTGGAATTGACAGAAGACAGGCAGGCTGCAACCGTCCATTCATCCATCCAGGATTGTGGATGGTGCTGCAGGACATGGAGACCCGCAGCAGCTGACAGGGCCTGTACTGCACTCTGATGGCGGGGGCCAGCCGGCTGCGTGATGGGCGTTGGTGCACGGCTACTGTGGAGAGGTGAGCCGCATTTCGAGTCAGGAGCCCCCTCAGTGGGGGACCCTTCGGACACCGGGGAGGTCCCGATGCTTGTGGGGCTCTTCCCTGCCCTCCGGGAGGAATCCTCATCGGAGCCGCAAAGACCGGGAGTTTGCGTTTCTGGCCCCACGGCCTACTTCAGGTCTGCAGCCTGCAGGCCCCGGACCAGATTTACAGCTTCCCCCGGTGATGTGCCGGCCGGGGGTTGGGCCCAGCATCGTGATATGTGGGGGAGCCTCCTGTGTCGGCAGGGGAGAAGCCCGCGGCAGGATCGGCTGCGGCCTGAGAGACGGTGGGGCCTGCATCTAGCAGGTTCCCGCCCTTGACATTAACTGACGCCCCATCCCCCCCACTTCCCTGGTGCTGGCAGCTGGGGCCGATCCTGCCAGGCACTGAAGGAGCGAGCGGCCTCCTGCAGTCGGCAGGGAGGTAGGATACATGGGGGTTCAGGAGTGTCCAGGGTGTATGGTGGTGTCACGCCACGCATGCCTAGGGGGCACAGTCGACGACGACAGCAGAGGTGAAACAGCTTCTTGTGCCAAGGGTGCGGTGACCTAGGAGTGGGATCGCCGATGGCGGCGGTTTGTTCCTCCGGAGGTCCCCCCTTAAGTCAAAAGGGGCTATGAGTTCGGGGTGTCTCGCTGTCTGGTTTGCCGAGAGGAAAGCGACGCCAGGAAGATTCCGCTGCGCTGATCCGAGAACTTCTCCGATACAGCTTGGTAAGTGGATGATGGTAGGTTATTTAATTTTGTGCACGAGTTAGCAGTAGTGGGTTCGGTGATGGGGGTATTTATTAGTATGTTAGGGGCCCTGAAGGGAGGATGGACGCTTTGGGTGGTCAATTAGGGGGAGCATGGCAAGATGGGTTGCTCTTTGGGGGTTAACAGTGCTGGGGCGCATTTATTTCTGAGTTGGGGTGGCCGGGTGAGTACCAGGGGGGTTGTGAATGCAGGGTATTAGGAAGCAGGTACAGCATCCTGGGTTCGAAATGGCTTCTGGTGGTGTCCTCTCAGGTTGGGAGGATAGGGTTATTTAGTCTTTTGAGGTGGCTGTGACTTAATTGACAATCCGGGGTTTTGGAATTGGTAAAGAATAAATTTCACTATGGGGGGCAGCCATTTGGGTGGTCTGTGGGGTACTTTATGGCACCTGCTTGGGGGTCAGTTGGGGTTGGTTATTGTTTGGGTCAGCAGGGCCGATCATAGTTAGAAACAATACAGCAGCTCTGGGTGTTCATTAAGGATGGATGTTGGTTTACTTTCTTGAGGGTGGGAATTGTATTGGCGCTATGGTTAAAGGGGAGGGTGTATTCCATTCTAGGTGATAAGGGAATCATGGGGCACTGTATCCAGACGGTTGGTTTTGCTAATTGCTGATTTCATGTAATGAGAGGGTTCTTTAATGGAGGCAGAATGGGTCTGGTGGGGCAATGGGATTTGCAAGGTGGACAAGTTGGGAGAGTGGATCGACAAGGATTGGTGGAGAGGTGCGTTTGTGGGTTTAGGGGCAGTATGGCAAAATAAGGTGACTGCTCTATTAAAAAGGGGGCGGCAGTACGGGGTCAGTTATTCTGGGTAAACATTACTCTGTGTTCGGAAGGTGGTTGCGAACGGAGACGTGGCTTGCTGTTGGGCAGGCTGAGGGGCAGGGGTGTCTATAATAAGGATAAGGTAGCAGGGAATTCTGAGGGATAATATGGTGGAGCTTGGGGGGGGCCTGGAGGCCATATGCTAGACGGAAGGTCAGTCGAACGTGATAATGATGATTAGGGTGGAGTCCTACTGGGGAATTAAGTATGATGCTCAGTAGTAGGTACATGTGCTGTGGCCAGGGGACTGTTATTGGCTGGTTTGGATGGAGGTGCCCAATGGCTTAGGACGGAGGAAGCCCAAGGGTTAGAAGGATGGTTTTGAGGTTAACATGGTGGGTCTGCTGGGCAGGTATTGTAGGTCCGGCGGGCTTAGTGGCGCACAAAAGGGGCAGCTATATAAAGGGGTTGCAGGTGATGTACGACAATGTTTCAGCTCCAGATGAGCGCCGCAGTGTATAATGTACTGCAAAATCAAATGGGGCTGAGACAGATGTCACACAGGGGAGGAGGAACATGATTCTTCCTCCCCTCTGTGACATCACTAAAGAAATAGCCCTAAGGAGTGGGGGGGACGCAGGGAGTGGGAGCCACGGGGAGCGTGGCAGGGCAGGAGGAGTTGGGGGGGAGCGCGGGCAGGGCAGGAGAAGCGGGGGGCTCAGATGAGAGCCGCACCCAAATATTGAATTTCCGCGCCGCGCGGCTCTTTTGCATAAGCTACACTCATTGGCCGCCGACCAATGAGCGCTGGCGCGCGATTTCCGTGACAGAGAGCCTTAGACGATTATGTAGTAGATATGACAGGGCCAGGCACACAAAACGTGATGATCTCCTCCTCCCTCCCAAAAAGAAAAAAGATGGGACCTTCGACAATGTATATAAAGATATGCTCAGGTCTGTGTTAGGGTTTGTGTGCAAATCCAATAGATTGGGAGCGCATGCGCTGTTTTCCGACTTGGGGGGTTGCCATGGAGGCACGACGCTAGCGCTGTTTGTTAATCAGTTACCGGGATATCAGTTCCTGCGGCCAATGATGAGCTGCGTGTCGCGCCGGAAGTGAGATCGTAACCAGACTGCGGAGACTGCGCATGCGCCACAAAATAAAATCTTATTGGTGAGTGATAGCATGTGACCACCTCTTCCCCGGGATTTAAGCTTCGTTAGCATTGACCAGCGTTACTCCTCATGATGAAGCAATTGCGTTAACAGCAGCAAAACGTATGTTAGGAGTCCGGTACCCGAGGGGTCATTTCCTTCTCCTGCACTTGCACTTTAGGGTAATTAGCGGAATGGATTGTTTTTGATCTAAATCTAATTGTACACACAGTGTGGCATTGTAAACTGTGTAGGGGTTACCAGCCTGTTTACCTTGTTTTATTATGGGATACCCTTGCCTGACATTCCCTGACAGGGATTGATGTAAATGAACTAAATACCCACTGCTAAGTGTACTATATTACCGGTGATCAACTGTATTGTGTTCGTGTCAGATATATCTTGTGCTCAGTGTACTGATAAATTGCACTTATTTTTTCTGCACATTGGTGTCTTAAAACTGTCTCTATATCTATAAAATAAATCAAGTTATGTATGCATTCTTTAAAAAAGCATTTATGGCTCTATTTGTCTTTCTTTTGATTAATATAGTATGAGTGAACATCTCTGCAGAGTCAGCTATCTGTGTTAACCTATAGTCAGTAAGGCGGCTGGAGACTTGTGAGCTGTGAGGAAGCAAGTGCGATTGAGGTGACAGCTCTGAGGATTGGAGTGTTTGTGATGTTGACGTTAAAGTGAAGGAAAGCCCACTTGATGCAGCGCTTGATATCCATTGCAGCACCTGCTCTTTTTGGGCCTCATTTACAAGTTGTAGTGATGCTCTGCTGCGTAAGAAAGGAATGATATCAGATTATCCACGAAAAGTAAACATTTTAATTTTGCTTGAAGACGGTATTTGTTCAGCAGATGTTTGTTACTTTAGCACCTACCCCACGGACACAAAGATTTTTACACTTTCCAACACGCCTTTTCCCCTTTCCACCATCAGCAGACCTTTTACCACTCATTTTGGAGGGTAACTAATTGGCAACTCTGTAGTTGTTGGCACAAAAAAATAATGGATGCTAAACTAGCAGAGAAGAGTGGCCAAACAGTGGTACTAGCCTAAATAGGTTTTGGTAAAGTGATAGCACGCTTGGGGATCGCCTTTGCTGGGATCAAAGGGCACGTAGTTTCTGCATGCAACACAGGCGAACAGCAGAGATCTGGGTGCAACTGACAATGGGTCAAATTTATTCAGGTGAAACCAAAAACAGAAAGCAAAAAAACAGCAACAAAATAAATCCTTGCCTTTCTGACGCTAACTAAACAGGATAAAATCCTAACTGCAGACTGGAGGGCTTCTCCCGTCAAGTCAGACCACATAAACACAGCAATGCTTCCACTCACATGTGTCTCATACACAGACAGACTTTCTGTGTTCCCAGGCTGGGACACACACCCGATCTCCTAGCTTCCTTTTACATTCGCCCACCTTCTCCCATTGATTCATTAGTAGCCAGGTGATACTGACCAGACTAGGTCACATAGGACAGATACCTGGGCGAGATATACCTGCCCTGATCCACTAATCCCACATGATTCTCACATATCCCCCCCCCTGCTCAGACCACCCCGGGTGAGCACCGGCACCCACATAACAGTGCACCCGAGATAGGGCATCAGCATTGCCCATCTGCACCCCAGTGCGGTGCTCCACCATAAAATTGTAGGCCTGCAGGGCAAGGAACCACCAGGTCACCCAGCTATTCTGTTCCCTATTCAAGTTCCACTTGAGAGGGGCATGGTCAGTCATCAGCCTGAACTTCCTTCCCACCAAGTAATATTTGAGGGACTCTAGAGCCCACTCAATGGCTAGGCATTCTTTTTCCCTATTGCATACTTCCGTTAATGCTTATCTAGCTTCCGACTTAGATATAGGACTGGATGTTCCTCTCCATCCCTCAGTTGTGACAATACTGCCCCTATACCGGTGTCGGAAGTGTCCATTTGAACCACAAACTCGCTTTGGAAATAAGGAGTCACTAGCACAGGTCGAGAGCAAAGGGATAGTTTTAGGTCAAGGCTTCTTCAGCTGCTGAGGTCCATTTAATCATGACAGAGTCTTTCCCTTTGGTAAGATCCATGGGAATGAACACATGACCACAATCTGGGGCCCCGAGGGAGGGTAGCTTTGTAGTCTTGGCCTACCAGTCAAGGGGACTGTCCAAGTCGACTGTGGAGTGTCAGTTCTCGACGTGTAGTTTCGCAGAGTCATCAAGCGTCTGCTTGTGAACCAGGGTCTATCGGACTCAGTCACCTCAGATCTCAGAGTCACGTCTTGAATAGGCCTTCCCAGCGCCCAACGGACAGTACAGTAGAGCTTTCCACGCGGTCCCGTGTCTAGTGGGTGGACCAACTCTGTGTCCTCACCTACACTACAGGGCTTATCGTCTGAGTTCCTCAGCCTTAAGCTAATAGGGGATTTACTATTTATAACGCCTCGATGCCTATTTTTCTCAGGACATTATCGATAGTTTCTCTGTAGGCGTTTTCCTCTATCCCTGTGGGTTACAGGCTGCTGCCATCATCAACCCTCTTGGTGAAGCAATCTCTCGTTTCTTGCTCTTTCCAGCCGTAACTGCTGTACTACTTTTAAGTGAGTCACTCTATAGGTGAGCAGAATCCGCATATTGCTAAGACTCTCTACTGTCCCTACCATGAGGAGAGGAACCATACCCATTTCCATGGGTATCTTGTCTTCACCATCAGCAGGAATTCGTACTCTTGTCACTCCAGATTTAGTCACCATTTTTCCAAACGACTTCTCTTAGCAGAGTTCTGGGCACCTGGACAACATCTTGTAGTAGACACTGAGCTCTCCTCATAAGCCCCAGCCTCCTGGCAGCTTCTTCGTTCTTCCAACGGATCAACCACTTCATGTGAAGGCACCTCAAGTGCATGTCCCTTAGGATAGCCACCCGATCCACGGTGACTTCGGATGTGGAGAGAACCACCAGCTGTTTCTCTTCTGGGGACCAGTACACCTTACAGGCTTCCACGGCCTTCGAAAGTCATCATGCAAAGACTCTCTGGCACACTCTTCTCTCAAGTCTTCTGGTACCTCCACGAGGCACTTGTAGAGAGTCGATTCTGTCTTACTGCTGGTCCCCACATGATCACCCAGCTCAGGTCTCAGGGCCAACTGACTTTTGGCTTCTTCAACGTGTTTGCCCAGGAGGGACACTGGTGGCTCTACTTTCTCCAAGGCGGCCTTGTTCCTTGACTGGCATGTTGCCAGGTAGCCTTTGAGCTCAGAGACTTCTTCCTCTAGCTCAGCTACTTGCCTCTCAGCAACTCGTCTCCGCAGCCCTTCCTGCTTCAACTGCTCCCCTTCTAGCAGCATTCTCAGAGACCTCTCCATCTCCAAAACACCCACTTGATTCTCGACAGCATGTCTTTGTGGCGCCCCTCAACAAGTGCGTCACAGAAAGGTATTGCATCCCTGACAGAAGATGTAATATCTTCCATCTCAGTAATGATATGGTTAATATTCAGAGCTCCATACTCTACATGCACCACTAGAATAGAGTGCCAATTAGGTCCTGGTGGGAGGAGTGTACAGTAGTGTTAGGAGAAGCAGTCGTTAAGGAAAGAAGAGGAGAACAAGTGGCTGGAGAGGAAGGAAGGAGAAGCAGGACGCTGCGGGCCACTCACCGGCTGGCACCATTAAGCGGTGACCAGACTGGAACCTGGGCACTACAAACGGGTCCCATTATACCCGTGCCCACCAACCACTGGATTACTGGTTCCGAGGCGAGCAAGTAGTTCACCGCTGCTCAGCAAATCAGGGTGAAGAACCGCTTCCATGAGGCATCTCACCACCACCGCAGCATAAGTTGTCTTGCCAGCAGGGACCTTCCAATGGGACACAGAACCTTACAGCAGATATAAAGTTAAGGATTCGACTAGAAGTCTCCCACGTACTCTGACCTGGTATTCTAAGGCGACACCGGCAAAAAGACCCGTTAGAGAAACTAAGGAAGGAAGAACACCGCAGAGCTCTGAATTAACACCAGTCATTGCTGGGACTCCCCATTCCCTACCCAGAAGACTGTATACCCTGTACCATCTGACCGGTTACAGTAGAATACCCGTTACAGACGAATCTGGTGTCGGTGCCTTTCCTTTGGGAACTGTTAATCACCTTGCATCCCTACAGCAGCAGGCTGCCGTATTACATCTGGTGCAGCTCCTGGCCCCGGGGACTCCCGCTCATCCTGTGGGGAGCGTCCCATCTAGCTGCTGAACATCCCCCGGAGGCCTATGCAGTGCTGGTGAAATCACCGGAATCCCACAGGTGGCGTCACGACAAGAAGAATTAACCCCTATCTGTTCAATCACCCCTTTTTGATCTGGACCACTGGGCCCCACAGCCTCGGGCACGGAACCGTGACGGGAGAAGCAACGCCCGAGACGTGAAGACCCCGGCTACGGTGAGTCATCTCCACAGCTTCTCTTGCTTCAAGTGGGCCTGGAGCATCTCCGTGAGCTCCCATATCTTGGCCTCGACATCCATCAGACAAGGCAAGCTCACAACACCTGAGGAGGTATTTGCTTCACCCCTCCCTTTCTCAGTGGCTTCTTCACCTTCTGCAGTTACCTCCCCCTCTTGATGTCCGGCAGCACCCCTGGCAACCTCGGCCACATCTCCTGGTGCCTGTCCGGGGGTCTCCAGTTCTTCTCCTGGGAACTCTGCCGTATCATGCAACTCTAGGGTATCAGCAGCCTCATCTGTCGTACTCACCAGGGTCTCAACGGTATCAGCGTCAGAAGGATTCCGGCCTCCCCTCTCATCCTTCTCAGGGTCTTGGGAGTCTCCACCCTTCTTGTCTACTTCACCCATGGTGCTGTTTGTGATCCCAGCCTCCCCAGAGGTGGGTCTATTATAGGTCTGCTCTTCTTGACCATTGTGGACTCATACTCCACTAGGACTTTCCAAGATTTCTTCTCCTATAGTGCCACCAACTGACCGACCATCAGCTGCTTGCTTCAAACCTGGAGAGGACATCCACACCATCTTCTTGGCTGGCTCCGTTGCCCCGATTTCATCTTGGAGAGCCTTGTTGTCATTCTGTGTCAGTTCCTCTGACAGCACAATATCTGTCTCAGCCCCAGTGGATGCTGCGGGTAATGACACTTCACCTTCCGTCCGGATCTTCTCAGTGTCTGGAAGAGAACTCACACATGGAAGAGAAGCACATGACGTTATATTTTCAGCTGGGGTCACCTGGGCAGCTTTGGTGTGTCACATGCTTCCTTTGCGATGGGAGGATTTGCCATCCTTGTTGGGCCCTTCCTTCCTGTACTCCCTTTCTTTCTCAGAGTCACAGTCACCCCTTGAGTCTGCGTCACACAACAGTTTGGTGAACCGCCAAGTCACTCTCTAACTTTGTGTCAACTGTATTCTTGTCAGTTACCACATCACTACCAGTCATCCTGTGGTAGACTTCTGGGCACATCAGGTCACTAAGTTGGGCAGATATATGACTTTGGCTGGTCACCCCTACCTCAGAACCATCAATTTTGCGAGGTGTTACTTCCTTATTAGACACATCCCCATCAGCCGAGAGCCATTCCTCCTCCTGCTGTAAAGGATCCCCATTCTCCCACAAGTCTGAAAACAGCCTAGAGTCCCGGCCTATTATCACTGGACACACCAAGTCTGGCACAACACCAACATCGGGTCGCTCCAGATCCCCATCCCTCTGAGTCATCAATCTGCCCAGTGGGTATTCTTTAGTGGCCCCATGAACACAGCGTCCTTCTATTCGCCGTCCGGGCATCATATGGATTTCTGGTGTGGACCTTACTAGGGTAACCAAGATCCCAGAGTATACAAGACCAGTCACGGATTCTGCATTAACTTCCATGGAACACCTGCGTGGAGCCTCTACGGGTTGGTAGCACACATGGCACACTGGACACGTATAGAACACACAAAATGGATGTCGGCTACCTTCCATCAGCGCCTCCGCTTGGGATTCAGGATGCTCCGCCTCCTTTTGGGTAACTACCACCTTTCGGGACTCTGCCCCCTTTTGGGCCATTATCCCATTCAGGGACACCTCCCCCTTTTGGGACTCCACCCCCCTTTGGGCAACTGCCCCCTTTTTGGGCACCACCCCCTTTTGGGCAACCCAGTCTATAGGGGATACTTTCTGGGGACACCCCAAATGTTGTTGGTTCTGCTGCTGCTGGCTCTCCAGCAGGAGTTTCAGGAGCTCCTTCATGTTGCCAGTCTTCTCTAGCTGCAAAGAGACAAAACAAACAGGAGGGGCTCTGGGAGGGGGGGGGGAGTTTGTAGATTTGCACCAACCTTTCCTGGTTGTACTGCCCGTACAACCAGGATATCCAGCCTGTGGTGTGTCCCTGCTCACCAAGCAGAACCCAGCATGTACTGGATAGCCGGATCCCATTACTGGGACCTCATCAAAGGTCCTTCAGTCTCTGCACACAGATCCACCTGGCATTCAGCACGGCTCTTTGCCTCTAGCAAACAGGCAGCACCGCTATCACAATCCAGCCACGTTCACCTGTGTTGTTGCCCCCAGCAACCGAGCTGTAGGCCTCGACCATTGCCACTAGGAACAAGGCTGCTACACTGCCTGCATTCTCCACCAAAATATGATAGCATACTCGGAGATCGCCTTTCTGGGATCAAAGGGCATCTAGTTTCTGCATGCAACTCAGGCAAACAGCAGAGATCTGTGTGCAACTGACAATGGGTCAGATTTATTCAGGTGAAAGCAAAAAACCAGCAACAAAATAAATCCTTGCCTGTCCGGCGCTAACTAAACAGAATAAAATCCTAACTGCAGACTGGAGGGCTTCTCCCGTCCAGTCAGACCACATAAACACAGCAATGCTTCCACTCACATGTGTCTCATACACAGACAGACTTTCCCTGAAGTACAGCTACCTGGTAAAACTGTGCTAATAGCTTCAATAATTTTGGTAAGTAGTTTTGGTCCCATGCAAGACAAAAGTGTTTTCTGCACTGTGTGGTGGTACTTTTAAAGAGATCACTTAAGTACAGCTACCAAGTAAAACTGTGCTACTAGCCAAAAATGAATTTGGTTGGCTAGATGCAGTAAAAAATGGCTATTACAGACAGGCGGTGTAGCTTTCTTCACAACAGTGCTACACCAGTGCCTGGCACACTGCTACTAGCCAAAAAGGATTTACTGAGCTAGATGCAGTAAAAAATGGCTATTACAGACAGGAGGTGTAGGTTTCTTCACAACAGTGCTACACCAGTGCCTGGCACACTGCTACTAGCCAAAAAGGATTTACTGAGCTAGATGCAGTAAAAAATGGCTATTACAGACAGGCGGTGTAGGTTTCTTCACAACAGTGCTACACCACTGCCTGGCATACACTGCTAGTAGCCAAAAAAGATTTATTGGGCTAGATTTGTCCAGATGCTGTAAAAAACGCTTGCACAGCATTTGAACAGACCTGCCTGACAAAAACTGCTTTCAAGCCCTCAAAAGGGCTGTTTTTGGAAGAAGTCCCTAAACCTATCAACTATCTCTCTATCTAATTAGCTTGGTCTGTATTTCACCCAGCAGCGGCAACATCTGACACTGAGCTGCAGCACTGAGGAAATGGCGAGCAGGGTAAAATGGCTGGGTTTTATATGGCAAGGACATGTGACATGCCCAGCCAATGATACAAACCCTTGTGTGGAAAAAAAAGTGCACTTTGCTCTATGCGTGCTGATAGGCTGACAGACCGGACCACCCACAGTAAGTGCGGGAAGGATAAAAAATGGAGATTTGCATTATTTCACCACAGACTTCTACCCAGCTTCCCCCAACTTTTGTTCACTATTCATTCCTAGACACTTAAACTCATAATACCTTGAACAAAAGCATTACTGTGAAAAGTCAGTAAAGTTTTTGGTCAACGAAATGTTATCGAACATAACCTCGAATTACCGGATTTTTAGCAAATTCTTTGAATTCGTCGAATGACTCGTACAAAGCCCAAAACAGGTCGAATTTGAAATTGGCAAACAATTCTAATCGAACATCACTCATCTCTACTCAGGAGCTGAGCCTGCACCTTTGTTTGCAGATGATAGCTGTGTTATTCAGCCATCATGTGTAATAGATATGAGTGGAGTGGAGGGCTAGAGTGAGATGGGGAAAGATGATGAATTCTGATTTTCAATGTTCTGCTTTAGGAACCGAGCATAAAAAAAGGATGAAATAGTAGACAGATATTGTAGGAGTTTGGTTATTAAGGAAGTGATATCAAGTCCAGAGAGGTAGATCTGCGTGTCATCAGCATAAAGGAAATACTGTAAGCTGTAGGACTCTATGACCTGCTCCAGGCCAAAGGAGAAGAGCAGGGGTCCTAGAACTGAACTGAACCTTGGGGGACACCTACAGATAGGGGGCGAGATGAGGAGGTAGTGAGAGAGAGGGAGACACTGAAAGTCCCGTCCATTAGGTATGAAGAGATCCAAGATAAAGCAAAGTCTGTGATAAGATTTGAGAAAATGTAGAAAAACAGAATGGATCATAGTGTTGAAGTCCGAGGACAGGTCCAGGAGAAGGAGGAAGACAGAGTAGTGTAGCTTGGCTTTTGCGGTTAGCAGGTCATTGCTGACTTTAGTTAGGGCAGTTTAAATAACATGATGTGGTTAGAAGCCAGATTGTAACCTGTCAAAGAGGGAAGAAGAGAAGAAGAGATGAGAGGACAGTTCAAGATGGCCATGCTATGCTAGTAGTTTTGAGGCATACAGGAGAAATGTTATGGGTTGATAAATAGATACAGAGGATGAGTCAAGGTAGGGCTTTTTGAGGATGTTTGTGATTGAGACATGTTAAAAGCAGAAGGGGAAGACACAAGTTAGTAATAGGTTGAAAAGATCGGATAGGATTGGGGTGAAGACTGAGGTGAAGTATGGGATAAGGTGTGACAGGATTGAGTCAAGTGCACAGGTGGTGAGTAGGGATGAGCGAGTATACTCATTACTCTTCGGTGCTCGCCGAATAGTACGGTATTAGGGTTACTCGTTACTCTGCGAGTTTCCTTGTAATTAATTGCAAGGAGTAGTGAGTACAATGTAAGTCAATGGGAAATGCAAGTAATTTTCTGCTGCACCCAACACAGCAGTCTGGTGGCCGAGGAAAAGGTTGAAAATGGGTGCATGATTGTTTAAAAGCTGGCGGTAAAAAGCCACCGGGTTTTAAACAATCACTCAACTGGTCCTCGCTCCCCACCCGATCCTACACTCCCCTGCTGCCTCCCAGCTCAATCCTCTGCTCCCCGACTGCCTCACAGCCTGATCCTCCGCTCCCCTGCTGCCTCAAAGCCCGATCCTAAGTTAGGACCAGGTGGGGAGCGCAGCACCAGTGAGCAGTGAGCAAAAGACCAGGGCGGCAAAGCCGGCAGTGAAGTCTTTTCACTGCTGGCTTTCCCGCCAGCTATTTCAAATGAACAGCTGATGTGAGGTGGATTCCAAGATGGCCGCGGTGCAGGACAAATGTGCCTTAGGTACTCTGAAAACACCATCTTGCATCTGTGGCATCCCGGTCTGAGGAGCACCCGAATACCCCCTGAAGCTGCAGCATCTGACAGCCCCCACTGTTTCACACTAGCTAGAGACCTTATTGGACTGCCTGATCTACCTAAATGGACATTCTGACAGACAGAAAAGAAGGCCCCCCTCCCCTCCCTCCACTGACGCCATCAGATGACGGCAGCAATACCCCCATGCTCACTGCCTCCCACCACCTCTCCTCCACCCTCACCTCTGTCCCAGGGTGTGAACTCCCCCCCCCTGCACTCCCCACCGCCAGTATGAGTATGGACCGGCTGCTGAGGAGAACGTAGAGGCTGGCTTGCAACGGTGCATGCGGCCCAGTTTCTTTGAGTGACTCCCCACCGCCCAGCTCCACAAGAGAAAAAATAGCCCCCCCTGAAGCAGGTCCGCTCCCTGCACTCTCCGACGCTGGTGTGAGAGCGAGCGTGTAACGGAGGACAGCAAAAGCCGGCGGCCTGAGCTACACACGGGCGTCCCATCATCACAACATAAGCTGCAGCCACACACACAGCCTGGCCCCCGCCTGCATATCCTACCCGGTGTGGCTGATCACATCAGGAGACAGAACAGAGAGAAAGGTACCTGGGGAGCTGATCTGGGACTATCTTTCCTCCCTTTCTTAACTTGCAACCACTCCATATCATTGTTATAGAGCCCTTATAAGGCTCAGTGTCTGCTGCAACAGCAAAGGAGCTGTAATATAAACAGTTCTAGTACAACTACTCCCAGCAGACACAGCTATATAGCTAGCATTCAGTGATACTTTTAATAATAATGTTAAAAACATTGACTGTATGTCCTACACAAATCAGTAGATACTTGAAAAGGGGAGGAGGGGGGGAATGTATATGATATATGCCCCTAATCTCTCCCTGTTTTGCCCTACCTAGCAATGGAGTTTTCAACACATATACCCCAGGTGTCCCCGTTCCACGTTGACTGGCCCTACTGACCCTTTCTGGGAAAATAAACGGGGCAAGGACTTTACTGACTATGAAAATCCCCCCAAAAAGATGTTGATAATGATGTCATTGATGGGATAAGATCAATGTGCCTAATGGTCACATTGATCTTTAGAATCAGGGTCTATCCCTGAGACTTAATGGTGCTCCGTGGATCACCTTTGTTACTAGGTAATGGGTGTGATGTTGTGAATAGTGCTATCTATGTGGCTCTTGTTTTTTTGCTCATGATAGTACGCAATACAGTATATGTGTTTGTAGCCCTTTATGACCACAGTACATATACCTTTTCACAGAAACTAGTCCTGGTTTACACTATTCCACTCCATTCCACAAAATATATCCACCATACATCTATATTTCAATAGTCAGAGGTTTATCCCTATCACTGTCATCAGCTGGCCAGTGGAATTACTAATAAAAATTGCCGTAGCAACTTCCGTCGGAGCGACGCAACTTCCGGTGGCTTTGTTAGCGCGAGCGAGCTGCTTCTCCTGGACTCTCCCCATGGCCGCGTAGCGGCCACGGCGACTCACGAAGCAATGCCCGCAAAGGTCGTTGCAGTCTTGCGAAGCAATGCCCGCGAAGCGGGCATTGCGAGTCGCTTCGCTAACAAAGCCAGGGCTGGCTAAGAGCATGGCGCTGTAGTGTACACCGCTATGGTATACTACAGTCCCATGGCCATACGCTTTACACCTGACAGGCGTATGGCCATGGGACTGTAGTATACCATTGCGGTGTACACTACAGCCCCATGCTCTTAGCCACCCCCTCAGTGCGCCGCCCCTACCCCTAAGTCGCCACCCGCTAAGCCCCGACCACCTAACCCCCGACCCGCAGCATCCTAACCCCCCGCCGATACCCCCTAAGCCCCGCCGCCCGGCGCTGTAGTGTACACCGCTATGGTATACTACAGTCCCATGGCCATACGCTTTACACCTGACAGGCGTATGGCCATGGGACTGTAGTATACCATAGCGGTGTACACTACAGCCCCATGCTCTTAGCCACCCCCTCAGTGCGCCGCCCCTACCCCTAAGTCGCCACCCGCTAAGC
The DNA here is from genome assembly GCA_033576535.1 of Allobates femoralis. Lineage (NCBI taxonomy): Eukaryota > Metazoa > Chordata > Amphibia > Anura > Aromobatidae > Allobates > Allobates femoralis. The sequence continues at coordinate 12,851,627 of JARQOC010000003.1, forward strand.
CCCGACCACCTAACCCCCGACCCGCAGCATCCTAACCCCCCGCCGATACTCCCTAAGCCCCGCCGTCTACCCCCTAAGCCACCGCCGCCCTCAGTGCGCCGCCCCTACCCCTAAGTCGCCACCCGCTAAGCCCCGAACACCTGCGCCGCCCCTACCCCTAAGTCGCCACCCGCTAAGCCCCGACCACCTAACCCCCGACCCGCAACATCCTAACCCTTCGCCGATACCCCCTAAGCCCCGCCGTCTACCCCCTAAGCCACCGCCGCCCCTAAGCCCCTACCCCCTAAGCCCCGCAGCAGCCCCGACCACCTAACCCCCGACCCGCAGCATCCTAAGCCCCCGCCGATACCCCCTAAGCCCCTATCCCCTAAGCCGCGACCACCTAACCCCCGACCCGCAGCATCCTAAGCCCCCGCCGTTTACCCCCTAAGCCACCGCTGCCCCTAAGGCCCTACCCCCTAAGCCCCGCAGCAGCCCCTAAGCCCCTACCCCCTAAGCCCCGTAGTATCCTAGGCCCCCGCCGATACCCCCTAAGCCCCGCCGCCTATCCCCTAAGCCCCTGCCGTCCCCTAACCTAACGCCGCTGTCACCTAAGGCCCTATACCCGAAGCCCCCGCTGTCCCTAACTAAC